>BSBK01001023.1:0-337500 GCA_027943335.1 Chamaecyparis obtusa | reverse complement strand
CTCATCTATCTCAAAGAGGGGATTGTCAAATGTCCACTCGGTACCCATCTCAAACAAGGAGTTATTCATCAACTGAAAGTGATCTGACTCATTACGAAACTCCGGATGAGCCAAAGATCTTCTTGGACAACTGTCCAAGTCATAGGTCTATTGTATGCTGTCAAGCTCCTGAATCACCTCCTGATAGAATTCAAACCTATCCCTGCCATCCTACTCTTTGTACTAGCTAGAGACCACAATCTGATTCCTCACCTCCTATAGAGCGATACGAGTGTGCTCCAAAGTGCTCTGAGTAGCACTATTACCAATCTCAACCTCCTTACTCCTCAACTTCTCAGCATAATTCTCAGCAACCTGTAATAGGTGGTCATAGTCTGTAAGTAGTCTCAAATACTCCAACTTCCAATCCTCAATTGTCCTGACTCCCTGTAAACCTACAGTATAGGATCCAATCCCTCTGTCATCTTGCCCTTGATCTCTCTGAGCTATCCTGTATAGATCATCAATGATCTGGTCAGTGCTATCATGGTGAACTAGCGCTGTAATAATGGTGTCATCACTAACTTTTAGTCGACTCTTTAAAACACACTTCTCATCAGTGTTACCCCAAGGTGCACTACCAACTAGGTCATCCATATCCATGTGATGAAAAAGTGAAACGCTGCTAAAGAAGTCACATGATTCCTCATTACCAGAATTGTTGAAGATCTCCAACTAGTTACCACAACCTATAACTATGGAGTTATCAAACTCTGCCATCAAGTTACTGAAGTAGAATTTGGAATACTCACCACTATGTCCTGAAAGTGGGGTGGTCTCAACTGTAATGTTTCTATCACTAGGCTTCCATTTATCTTCCCCTTGCTCACTCTTGAAAACATGCCCCTATGACCATCCCTCCTAGCATAAGAAACAAATCTGCCCTACACTCACTAAGTCCTGGTCTATCACCAGAGATCTTGCAACCTGTAAGCCTAATGATGCTCGTTCATTTTTTGATAATGAACTCATGAATCTTCCAGCCTGAAGCTTAATTAATTCAGCTAAGAGTTCATATGCCATGGGTGTGTTCCTTATTCCTCCTCTCCATAATGCCAACAATTTAGATTGCAATTGTTTGCATATGTCATAGTCCTCATCTAAGATCGAGGATAAGATAGTCATTATGCATTTCTTCACCTCATATGAATGACGCTCTGTGTAATTATCTAGGAGATACTAAAATAATTGTTGAATCATTTCATCATAACCAAGATTTAGCATGTGACTGAAAACTCTAGTGCTGGCCACTAACTCCAAGATTTTTACTTGTGTACCAAAGGTAGAGTCTCTGTCATATCTCAGTCCATCTAAGCTATCTACAATCAGTTGTAACACCTATCTCCAAACGTGTTCGGTGTAAGGAACAATAGGTGCTATAATTCAAGTGATCTCACTGAGACATGAGGTGACTGCAAGCCTAACATCTCGAAGTGGATGACTCATAAATCTGCATTGCACTAAGGCAACCATTGTGGGATTCATGGCCTAGTTAAAAAGCTTGCAATCAGTTTGATCTATCCTAGATAGATATGAATTTATTTCATCAAGTTTGGCCAGCATGCTGCTTGCAGTTTTCTACTCCTCTAGTTGCCATCCAAGGCAAAACAATTCATTTCCTATCTCCATTTCCTTTCGGATATCTCTGAGCTACACACCTTAAAATGTGCCATTGAATTCATGTGAGAACACAAGACTTTCTAATGACTCCATCAATTAATTTTCTCCAAATTCGCGCCAAGGACTGAATCACTTTTGAAACTAAGAAATGTTGCCCCTGGTATAATAATCTTGATTAAAGAGGATCAAATAATTCTCTGCTACAGAAGGTTTACCAATTTTGATCACTAAGTTACATAATTTTAACAGAGATTGTAATGGAGGATGATATGAAAACAAAGGTCCTCAAGAAAACAGTAGCAGTACTATCTACAACTTTTCATGCTCACATATAACAACTCAAAGAGCAACTTTGAAGTATGTGAACAGTCAAATAGCAATGGTTCAGATCAGGCCTGGTGATTGCTAATGCCTTGACGGCTTGTATTAGAGGAACACCTACCCAGAATTTGTTTTATCTCTGTTATCAGCCCATGCCTTACCAGTCGCTATGTTAAAACAAGCGGATAATTCTCAGCTTTGTTTGAGAGAGGATGACTACTAGAGATGTCCAAACTAAGATATATATTCCCAAGTAGCCAATCAACATGAATATAAATTTCTAGAGACACATAAAAGAACTCCAAGCAATGACAGTATCGACGAACTGGTTGTAAACCCGATTCAGTTCTCAAAGAAATTTCGTATCAGATAATTGCGTCATAAACGTGTATTAGAATTTCCTTTGTCAACTGTTACTTCCACATTTACACATTTTTTATACCCCTATGATATTCTAAACCAATCTGAGCTCTAAATTCTCGGGTCAGTTTGGTTATACAGTCTTCCCTCATAATGTGTTGAATCTAGATATACAGCCACAAATTATGTATTCAAGAAGTGGTCATTATTTTCTGAAAACTAATTCATTTGCATTTTTCCAAATACCATAACCACCTAACACAACCTACAAATGGAAACTAGTGTGTCGTGTGTAGAAGCTCACACCCATAAGTGTTGATGCCCATGAGTATTGGACTGTGTGTGCAAACTGGCACTGCAACCACACCATTTTTTGTCCCCTGATAACAATCTCGCTAGTGACCGAGACTCCCTACCTCCCATCACTGGTGTACTCATGGTTGGAGTGCATGACCTTCTACAGGCTCTACTTTGCATTTGAAGGCTTAACCTGTCACCTGTGAGCTGAGGCTTGACGCGTCTGGGCACAAGTTGTTTGTATGTATTGTGGTTCCTTATAACCTTTGAGTCAAAGACCTCTTCAAACGTGAATCACATTCCACCAATGTTTAATAATTTAGAACCTCACACGAAGACCAGGTAATATGTATCCACACTTGACAAAGTAAATGTGGTTATATTTATAAGCTCAGTGAATATATTCGAAGCCTTCAATATTCCAATCACCACAACCAAACAGTTGGAGCCCACGATTTCTTGCAAAACTAATATTATTTGAATCCATGGAAGCATCCAACTTTTATTACCTCCGCTGCAATATAAACTTCGCATATATCTTCAGACTTTATCGAAAGTTTTAAAATGGTCATCAAATACCCTATGATATGAAATCAATACCATTTGTAAATATCACTGGGCCCAATTATACACTTCTCCCAATCGTTCCGCTCACCAAGCTACTAGCTCATGGTCTCGGCTACTAGTAAGAAGTGTTTTAGCAAACCACTAAAGTGACCAACAATGTCTAGCTAAAAATGAAACCAACACCTGCGTATGAACTTATTCACTAGAACCACTACCAATGATGTGTGCTAAGCTACACATCAATGGTGTCTTCCAATCCTTTCCCAACTCAAGCTCCCCTCACTGGATGTCATGAGTAAGGGTCTCAGCAGGGAGAGTGCATTTAGGAAGATAGACTTTCGTCACTTAATACAACCTGAGCTTCTTCTAGTGTCGTTAGAGATAGGTGCAACCAGTGGAAATGACACCTGTTGATATTACAGAATGGTCGAATAAGAGTGCTACAATCCCAGTTAGCAGGTTACGTATGTGCTGGATAGAGGCTGTGTGAAATAAGAGAACACACAATCCACCCAGAAATGTACTAAAACTGGATGTCTTGAACAATGTTGTTCCTGCTATTGTTAAGAAGACACAATTTGAACTATGCTTGTAGGTGAGGCTTCTGATAGCCAGTCTAGTGCCAAGCATAACAACATCGTATGTGAATGAAATGTTAACCTCTAACCTTATTGTTGGTCAAGGTATAATAATCAGGATTGGTTCAAATCCCAGTAGAAAACTTCTGGAAACAATAAGGATTACTAACAACCTTTATCCCTGAATCTTTACTAACAACTATTTTCCTTTCTTCATTAATAAACTAACGCTTTCCAGAAATTGATTTCTGTAAATATTAATGTAGAAGAATGCTTCACCAAAATTCTCTGTGAATTTGTCACTGAAAAGAACCTCACAGGTTGGTAGGAAAACTGGCTTTGATACCACTGAAATGACCCTCACCGACCATTTACTAATTTTGACCAATAAATCTTAAGTAGATTTGAAATAAACAATAACATGCAAATAACCAACAAATACATTCTCATGAAACAACTCATAAATCTGGTTTTGTATTATACATCAACAATACAATAACCATGAAATACAATATCCAATTTGAAATACAACAAAGAATAGTAAGACTAGATGAAAGGAACGTGGTAAAACAATGGCGAACTCTAAAGTGAATCCACACCGGGATGAATCAGGTTTCCATCCAATCCACCAAGAAATGTTGAAGGTTTCCGTCCTCAGATTTTTGATTTGATAGCTGAAGCTTCTTGAATTCTCAAGGAGAAATAATATTCATAAACTGAAGCATGTTGAATGAGACTCCAAAACCTCCTCTTATGGCTACAGTTGTGACTCTTCAGTTTCCCACTGTGACTCTTCATATGCCCATTTCATCTCTTTATAATTTCACTTTAAGTCACTTTTTAAATAAATTGACCATTGAGTTATAAAGTGAAATAATAAATAAAGTGAGGAATCGTCTACCATTAAAACGGAGGCCCAAATGAGCTTAGATGCCAACGTGTGATAGCTCACCAAAAATCTCTCGATGAGATGCTCCAAGTCCACTACTGAAAAGCCGAGAATTATGAACCCTGCTGACTTACTATAAATAGTAAGTACCGTGGAAACCTACGGAAACTGTCTTGATTGGCCTGGAACTGAAACCACCTAGGCCAATTATCTCCAGGTGCATTGCCACGCCACAGCTAGCCCTCTGGACCAAGGTAAAAAGGGTAACAACACGACACAAAATAATGTACCCCCAAAAAGGGGACATTACACTTCTACTGTCTTTTTGTTTAATCTTTTTCTTGTGCCTTCTTGTGTCTTCTTTTCTTTTTCTATTATTTTCTTATTTAATTGTTTGGTTCCTTCATCTTCTCATAGCTCATGCTCCATTCTCCCTCCCTCTCTTATTATTTTTTAGAAGTCTTGGTTTTCATCTTGTCATCTTTATATTCCTTGAACTCTCTTCTCATCCTGATGATGGATCATGGAGTATGATCTGAAATGTTGATATTAAAAATTACACATAATTTGATTCCAAAAGTAAACTAACTATACCGATAAGATAAATGAAAATTTCAAATTACATTTTAGTTATCTTAGAAGGAACTTTACACATCAATTTGATCACAAGTACCTTAATGTTATTTGATGGATTTGAATGTATTAGAGGTTGATATCATACTTTAGTGCCTTCGCCATTTTTGTTCAATAGTTGTTATTCTTGTTAGTTTAATTTTTCATTAGCTAAGTAGTTGGAGCAAAGTGACACATCATCATCAAGGCCCACATCTCTTTAGTCAAGCTAATTTTCCCTGTGATGTGTGTAAATGGTTTTTATCTTCCTGTGATGGGAAATATGCTAGAAGCACATTTCATCATTTTGAAAGGTCAAATAAAATTTTGATACATGTACATGGAATGTAGCTTGTTGCATCCCTTAGGTTATAAAAGGGATTCCATGAACATTGATAAGAGTTTTGAAAACTTTCAAGGTCTAGCAAGAGTGATATAGCATAGTTACAAAGATTGTATATATTTATATGACAATATCAATCATTTTTTAATGCCAATGAAAACATTACAAAATTGTCTTCATATTGTAATGTAAAGCTCTTTATGAATCAATAATATTAAGTATATTTTGATTTCTCATCTCAAATTTCTTATGATTGTGTGATAGAATTAAATTTTATGTGCAAACAATTGTAAATTTGAGAGAATAATATCGATCTATGAGTAGGATTTTGTGATTGTATAAGAGGACTCATTTGTATAAGTAATGAATAGTTAAGTCTAGATGATTCTAATCCATTATATCATATGAATGTGTTTAAGATTTGAAGCTTGACTCCATACTCTAGGAGTTAGGCACTGGTCTATTGATGTGTCCTTGGTAGATTTAAGAAACAACACATTATAAAATCTCTTTTAATTCCGTTGTTAGGGATTCAAGTTAGAATCCTTGTTCTAAATTACTAATTAAGTGTGTAATAAACAAATAATGGAGCTAATTTGAGGTTTCGATCAAATTTCCTTGTTATATTTTCATTGGTATTTATGTGCTATAAAAAGCAATGTCTAAATGTAGAATTGTAATAAATCTATAGGCATTGTATAGGAAAACCTTCCTTGGTCCCAACGCCTAAAGTGCATGAGATATTAATCTTGGATTAATTCTCGTTCGATGGCCACTAACCTTATAATATATAGATTGAAAATTGATTAATTTGTAGAAATTATAATACAATCAGTCGAAACATCCAATAGGCAACAAGTCCTAAAGAACGAGAAATTAAGGATTGGTCGAGAGGTATAGGAGGAATTATAGTCAAACTTTAAAATCCAATGGTGATACGGTAATTGATAAAAATGGAGGGTTGTTAGTAGTAAAGGGGCTAAAATGAGTAAATATTTTTCATGTCTAGACCTATATGAAGGCATTTGCAACCCTCAAGGAAAAGTCCCACTTTCCACTCGCTCTCTTTCAACCATCAACACTCTATAAAAGATTTTGGAATCTAACTCTAAGGTTTGAGGACTTGGCAAGTGCTCAGTAAGACTCATTTAACTCGTGAGTCCACTAGATGGATGAGACAAGATGACTAAGACTCTCAAGTAGGCCTAAAATTCAACGATCACCCCTACCTGCCATATGAAATTTTTTTTATGATGAGTTAGTCATTTTAATGCCTTTCATTTGACGTTTTAAGAAAAATATCGATTGTCAAAAAAAATTTAGTTTAAAATAATTTAATAAATTATTTTAAAGTTAATTATTTTATCTATATAATTAATAATACATATATTAAATATAATAAATTTAGTTACAAAAATGTAAAATTAGAAAATAAGTATAAATTAGTAATATATGCAAAAGTCTCTTTATCAATAAGTTTCTAAATTCATATGTTTTATTTGAAAAAAAAATTAATTCAATAATAATATACAATAAATTATTAGAAACTTTTATTTGTGATAAAAAAATATATATAAAATTAAAAAATAATTAGAAATTAGTAATATATGCGAAAATCTCAAGTAAACTAAGCGAGTTTCTAAGTTTATATTTTTTATTTTAAAAGAATTCTAAAATAATATAAATATATAATAAATAATATAAAAACATCTATATTACATGCTAATATTATAAATTGGCTAAAATAAACAAACGAGGGGAAAAATTGCGATGACGGAATAGATTTGCATTGCTATTCAGGGCTAGGGTTGTCATGCCCTACTCTCATTTTTCATTTCATTCTTCCTTATGTTGAGCTCAGGGGTTGGGTGGTGTTTGTGTGGGGATGTGGAGTTGTTCGGTAGGATTACAACGTGGTTTTTGATGTGGGTGTTGCGCGGGTTTGGCAGATTGGGAGGGTCGCAGGATGGAAGTAAATATCGGAGAGTAGTGCAGGCATTGGCACTTTTTGTGTTTGTTAGTGTGGGGTTTTTTGTGCTCAATGGTGTGGGTTTTTACTATTCATTTCTCTTCTTTTAGATCTAGATAGTTAGATGTGTGGTTTCCAATATCTTGGTGGTTATTGGAGTTGTGTCACCTAGTGGTTCTTCTTTGGGGTTGCATGCATAGACTCCTGAGTCTTTTTATGTGGAGGCAACCTCAAAGTTAAATAAAGTTAATGGCTATCTTCAGAGGAGTCGTGATCACCCTGTCTTTGTCATTTCATCGGATTTGATTACAGAAGATGTTGGGTATTGGACCAAACATGCTTTAATTTGTAAGTTTCTTGGAATTCAGATTTCTTTGTTGGCTCTCAAAGCCTGGATTTGTCGGTCTTAGCAAGTGGAAGGTGATATGGACATTATGATGGTTATGAATAGCTATTTCTTGGTTGTGTTTTCTTGCATGTCTGATTGGGATCGTGTTTTTGAGGGAGGCCCATATTTTAATAATCATGTGGGGCTATTTGTTAAATCTTGGCATACAAGATTCAACTTTGTAGAGGAAATTTCAACATAGATTTTTGTCTAGGTTTGATTACCAAGAATTCCTTTAGAGTTTTGGTGGGAAGATATTTTGCACCAGATAGTTGTGTTTCTTGGAAAGTTGGTCATGATTTCTCACCAATCCTTAGATAAAACAATTATTTCCTTTTCTCTAATCTATGTTGAAATTGATCTAAATAATCCTTTGTCAAACTCTTTAGAAACTTGTATTGGCTCTTCTTCATGGGTGCAACAATTAGATTATGAATCCCTCCCTTTCTGATGCTAGATATGCCATGAGCATGGAAATTTGCAGTAGAAGTGCCCCCAAATTTATAAGGGGAATGGTGGTTCTATTGAGGGTCCTAATGGGTCTTCCTCTTCCACAGGCCCAAAGATAGATAATGCTAGTAAGGGGAAGGCCTCGTTAGATAATGCAGGTAAGGAGAAAGCCCCAATGGATAATGTGGGTAAGGGGAAAGCTCTGGTGAATGAGGTGGACCCTGATAAGGATGGATTTAATCTTGCTAAACCCTAGGTTAAGGGGTGAGGATAGAAGAGATCCTTCAAGGAAAAGCAACCTGATGCAAGTTTTAATTAGTTTGAGGTGATCAATATGTTGGCATAATTGATGATGTGATGGAAAGTGATGAGATGATATAGATTTGGTGATTGAGATGATCAGTTATTGTTTTGTCATTGACCTAGTGTTCGTAGTGCATTTCCAATTGTGTGAGAAAGATGAACAGTATGTTTCATGTGGTTCTAGTGGTTGTGATTCTTAAGGGAGAATTGGGGATGTTTCTATATGATAATTGTATAACCACAGTTATTGAATGTATGATTTGTGTAAGTTATGAGTGATTTAAGTGTGATAGGGCAACTGCTAGAATAGTCTTTGATTGGCAATGAGTGATTTGATTGGTTTATCAAATCTATGCTGAGTTAGGTGATGCGATCATAGAATTATGTTTTTGATGCTAAGTTGAGTTCATGGTTATGACTATAACTGATTTGGTTGATTGGTAAGAATGTTTTGAGGATATAAAAAAAATTTCACTAACCGGTGATAATGTTGTTGTGTTGCCAATGGCAAAAATTTTGTTGGTGACCGGTGATCATGTTGTGATGATTGATTTTCATTCCATTTGTCAAGTTGATGTGTCTAATATCATTTATAGTGATGAGTTGTCATTACATTGATTGACATAGATCATTTTATCAAGATGAAGGTTGAGTTGGTCAAAACATGTTTGACTGTTCTTGATAAAATTAATTGTTTGGGTCTATCATGTGGCCGACATGTTAAGTAAAGATGGTTGTTACATTGGGATGTGTTTTGGTGTGATTTCTCTAGACAAAAAGATTAGAAAAGTGATTTCAATGTGTTGGATGAGGTGTTAAGTCGGTCAAACATTTTAGGGCTTGAGAAATGATATTTATATCATGAAATCAAATATTTATGTGTGTAGATCATGATTGTGGAGGTGCAATCAAGCTAGAGTATTCCAAAGTTATCTGAGGATAGATTGTATGCATTTAAAATGATTTGATCAAGTAAAGGTGTTTCTATTTACTAGATCAATCTACTTGTTGTATCCTAACAGTTACATCATGCCAAACCCCTTAATCGGGTGGATCCAAATAGATATTTTATGTAAATCCTTTAACAGGGTGACACATTAACTAGTGTTTGAAGTCATCTAACAAGGCTACTCCTGATAGGGTAAATTTCCTAACAGGGCTAGAGGTAAATCCCATAATTGGGTGGCACTTAACAATGTCGTTGTAAAACTCATAACATGGTTGAGCTCCTAATAGGGAGTACTTCAGAAGAGTAAAAAATTTGCGAGTCTCATCTCACACGTGGTTTTCAACCTTTTGATTTTCCATGGAAATTTTTTTGTGTTATGTGTTGCATGTTTTATGATGGTTGATGTTTATTTTATTTAAGTTTCATTTTCTTATTAATCGGTAAACTTACAAATGCTATCTTTGAGATTAAAGAAGTTGAAAAGTATCAGATATCTAGATTACTGATTCACCCCTCCTAATAATCATGGAACCTTAGGACTAACAATTGGTATTAGAGCTTGGTCCTCTTTGTGGAGAAGCTTATCAGTTTGAGGTCAAGATCAAAGAATGATGAGAAAGGAAGATCCGAAGTTCACAATGAAGAACTACTCAGTGTGGAGTGGTAGAAAGAAAAATTACCTAAAAGGTATGGGTAACCAGTATTGGTATCATGTTGTTAACCAATATATTATTCCAACCGATCCTCTCAATGAAGATTAGCTAAGAGAACAACAAGAGAATACTACAGCTATAAAAGTGATTACAAGTACATTATCTAATGCAGAGTTTGTTGATATCCAAGATCTTGATATCGCCTATGATGTATGGGACAAATTGAAGCTAGTGTATGGTGGAGATAAACATGTGCAGAAAGCTAAGGTTGACAGCTTGAAAGGAAAATTTGATAACAATAGGATGGTTGAAGGTGAAAACATTAAGAAGTATGGTCAGAGAATCAAATAAGTGGTTGTTGCTATCAAAGGTGCTAGTGGGATTATTGAAGAAGACGATGTGGTAAGTAAAATATTGAGAACCTTGTTACCTCTTTATGCCATTAGGGTTTTTTCTATTGAGGAGTTAAGATATATAGGAAGTGCAATTGTCACTCTTGATGCATTAATTGAAAAGTTGACTGCTTTTGAGCATAGCAATTATGATAATAGTATTCCAAAGGTTGAAGCTACATTCAATGCATCTATGTCTCTTACACCTACAAGGAAAGGAAAAGAAGTTAGTCATGAATCTTCTTCTATGTCGGGTTACTCTAATGATTATGATTCTATTTTGACTGAGGAAAATATAAAAGATGAGTTGGAAGAATTATTTTTTAGGAGGCTACCTAGAGGAACCAACAAGTACAAGGGTAATATACCTTTTAAATATTTCTCATGTAACAAGATTGGACACATTATTGCTAGGTGTCTTCATGGTGATAAGAAGGATAAGCCTAAGAGATTTAAGGACAAGAGAAAGAAGACTTGTTTTTTTGTTGTAGATGAGGGAGTTAGCGATGAGGAACCTAAGGATAATGAGGAAGATGTGTTAACTTTTGTTGATGTTAAGGAAAATCTTCTTGTAGGTAATGAAAAAGCATTGATTTCTAGCATGGACCATGGTGAAGATTGGGTTATAGATAGTGGATGTACACATCACATGACCGGTGACTAGAGTAAGTTTACTAAGTTGGAAGAATGTGATGGTGGTTCAATAAGATTTCGTAATAACTCTCCTTGCTTGGTAAAATTAATTGGATCTATTGCATTAAATATCAAAACAAATTAGGATGATTTTCAATGGGTAGAAGGCCTAGGGTACAATTTGTTAAGTGTATCACAATTGAATAACAAATGTTATATTGTATATTTCAAATGAGGTGTTTGCAGGATACTTGGGGGATCTGTTGATTTGATTGCTATCGGTATGCAAACTAAAGATAACTTATTTTGATCGAATACTGTAGTAAAAAGTTGTCTGATTGCAAAAGTTGATGTTAGTTGGTTGTGGCATAGGATATTTTTTCATGTTAATTTTGATAGTTTGGTCAAAGTAAGTAAGATGAATATTGTTAGACATTTTCCACAACTAGTGAAACTAGACAATGTCATATACAAGGAATGTCAGTTGGGAAAGCTAACTAGTTATATTTTTATTCGTAAATCATTTTCATTTGAAGGTATTTTGGATCTAGTTCATACTGATTTGTGTGGTCCTATGAGAACAAGAAGCTACTATAGAGAAAGGTATTTTATAATTTTTGTTGATGACTACTCTAGGATGATGTGGGTTACTTTTTTGAAAGACAAATCAGATGCATTCTATTTGTTTAAGGTGTTCAAAGAATGAGTTGAAAAATAAATAGATAAAATTTTGTAGTGCTTGAGATCTGACAAAGGTGGTGAGTTCACATCTTTTGAATTCACTAAATTTTGTGAAGAACATAGAATCAAGAGGCAAATGTTAGCACCTAGAATCCCCTCAGCAAAATGAGATTGCAGAGAGAAGGAACATATATATTATTGATGCTACAAGAATAATGATTATGCACAGAGATGTGCCCCAAATGTTTTGGAGAGAAGCTAACATCACTACTATTTATACATTAAACTGGGTGCAAGTGAAGAAGGGTGTCGATAAGACTTCTTATGAGTTATGGCATGGTCACACACCTAGTGTGAAATACTTCAAAGTTTTTGGGAGTAGATTCTATATAAAGAGAGATGACAATACATGAAAATGTGATCCTAAGAGTGATGAGGGAATATTCCTAGGATATTCTACAAGAAGAAAATGTTACAAGTGTCTAAACAAGAGAACCAACAAGATGATAGAAAGTGTGAATGTGAGGATTGATGAATTCCCAAAGTCGAATGATGGTTCCAACAAGAATGAATCAAGAGATGATCAAGGGGTTCTATAATTTCAACTGGTGGAGCAAGAAGCTAAAAATCAAAACAATATGGATGAAGTAGTTCAATTGGTAGAAGAGGCTCCTAGACCTAAATTGGTAGTACCAAGGTATGTAAAGCTTAATCATTTAGTCGATCAGATTATCAGAGATACGAATGCTAGTGTTCAAACTAGAAGAAAGATCAGAGAAAGTACATGTCTGAATTTTTAACATGAACCTTAGAAGTGAGTAGGAGAAGCATTGAATAATGATAAATGGGTTAAGGCCATGAAAGAATAATTGGATCAGATAAAGAAGAACAATACTTGGGTACTAGTTTCCAAACCTATTGACAAGAATGTTATAGGAACTAAGTGGGTTTTCAAGAATAAACTCAATGAAGATGGTGAAGTAGTTAGGAATAAGGCAAGACTTGTAGTTAAGGGATATGCACAAGAAGAAGGATTGGATTATGGTGAGACTTTAACACTACTGGCTAGACTTGAAGGAGTAAAGATTCTACTAGCATATATTTTTGATAAAGGTGAAAGTAGGTTTTGAATGGAACCTGAAACCATTTACAAAATAGAGGAAAATATCTTCATTTTAGCCCATACATAATTCGAAAGCATGCTATACAACAAGGAGTAGGACCCCAACCAACCCAAAAAACTACTGAAAAAATAAAACAAGCAACAAAAAAAATAAAAAACTGGCACAAAAACCAGCAACCACCCAGTGACCAACCAGAAGGAACTACTTTTACTTTTTCATTGCCTTCTCCACCTATTTCTACAGATCCTCCATCTTCTGAATGGATTCTTTGAGACCTTTCAGCTCCTTAGGGGTTTCTGGCAGCTTCCTTTTGAGGCCACTTCTAGTTCTAGTTCACGACCCTGAGCTCCCAACACCATCATCCAACGTTATAGTGGTATTCTCCAACATGCTATTCTCCAAATGGTTATACACTACCTTAAGCTCCATCACTGAAATACTAAGGCCCTAATTGTTGTGCTTAAGAACTTCGTTGATGATGTGCATGTTGTAACCGATTTTCTCATCTAGGTCTTTCAGCTTCTCATCTACCATAGCTTTGATTTCTACAGTTATTTCCTCATTCGAATTATTTTTTTTTACCTTCATCAAAAACTACATTTCCAGCTTTTCCAGCTTAGCTTTTAGGGGTTCCATTGTATCTTCCATGGCCTTAAGGTGATGCTTCATTTCTTGCATTTCCTTCCTTACTCTTAACCTCCTTCAAGATACAATCATCCAAATCAAAACCAACATTAGCCTCCTTATGACTTTCCCCACCCCCATGGCTTGATTGTCCCTTTGACTCCTCCTTGTCACTGACTTCATCTTTGTTTTCCTCTAGCCTTTCTTCTTCCTCAGCCTCCACCTTATCTTCTTCATTTTCCTTTTTGTCCTCTTCTTCCTCACCTCTAGCATTATATGTCTCCTCATTATCTTCCTCCTTTTCTCTTTCCTTAGAAACTAGGTCCTTAGGTTCCATAGCTTCGTCCTCATTCTCAAGCTCCTCCTCAATATCTTCATCCAGGATAGTGACCTCATTCTTACCCTGAGAAGAAGGGTGTTGTTCTTCAGTTTCATCTCCACTATCATGGGAGCTCTTCTTATTTTTCCTACCCTTCTTGTGGGTGTTTGCCTTTATCTCTTCCTCTTTATTTTTCTTTTTCTTTCCCATAACCCTTTTAGGGATGGGTTCAGGGATCATATCCCTAGCATAGTTTGCAATGAGAAATATCAAACCCTCATGAAGCATAGGGTTGCTTGATTTTTTCATGTTCTTTGTTATGCTGTTGTTTAGGGAGCTAAGCAGAAAGTAAGGAAAGGAAACTTTCTTGTTATGCCTAAAATGATTAGCCAAAACAAAATGCAAGTTGTAAATCTTAGAATAGTGACCATCTAGAGTAAAATAATCTATCATCACCCTCAAAATTTTTTCCCAAATTCTCTTTATTTTCATAATTTCAACATAATCCCCTGACCCTTTTCTCAACAGAGCTTCTTCATCAGGCATTTTTAGGGAAAATCTTAAAAACTTCAGACCCTATTCATTTGTTATCCCCATAGAAATTCATTCCCTCAAGAGACAAACCAGTTACCTCAGCAACAAGACACAGAGTGAGTGAAAAAGATTTACCCCACAAATTAACTTTTCCGTTAACCCATCCCTCTGCAAATTTTTTAATTACCTTTTTATCGAAGCCATGAAGATTTTCCATGTATGGGGTAACACCACCTCTTTCCAGTTTTTTCCACACTTTTTTCTCATCTCCATTTCTCACAATCCAGGGGCTCCTCCCTTCTTAGACCACCTGCCATTTTCTTAGAGATTTGAAAATGCTAGTTTCTCAAGTTACCAAAACTCAAAAAAATAATGTTCATCTGGCTCTTACAAATCAAGTTGCTTAAAATTGCCCACAATCCGTGTGTCATTAATTCCATAATAATTTTCTCACACCTTACCTAGAAATTAGCTTTCCTCGATAATTTAATTGTCCTTGTCATCATTATTATTTATAATGTTTCCCTCCTTGTGATTAAGTCTATCATAATTGATAAGACTTAGAATCTCAGAATTAAGATTTTCTTCCTCATTAGAAACTTTTGTGACATCATTATGGGGCCCCAGATTAGCTATTCTATCCGTAGGCTTGTTTCCTTCCTGGTAGACGTGGGTTATGTAGCTTTCCTCAAAAGTTTGAATTGTCATTTTAATTTTTTCAATAATATGGGCTATAGTCTAGGAGGTCGCACTTTTACCTTTTATGCAGTTAATGATATTAAGTGAATCTCCTTCCAGCCAAAACTTCAAGCAACCCAACTCTTTTGCCAGCAACACAACATGTAAAGCCACCTCAGCTTTAGCTAGATGATTAGTTTGGATTCCTAGTGGGGCAGCAACAACTCCCAGATAATTTCTAGCCCAATCTCTTATTAATCCTCCCACCCCAGCTCTTCCAGGATTTCCTTTAGCAGAACCATCAAAGTTGCCTTTAAACCATCCCATAGGGGGAGCAGTCCACATGATATTGTCTCTGGGGTTGGGGTCTTTGTTTCTTTTATGACTATCCCAGGAGAAATGTCTTCTAATTTATGTGACTTGTTCCATAACTGAGAATCTCTCGGAACGATACTTCTGAAATTTTCCATAAGACTTCTACAAACAAGATTAGCAATCTTGTCATGAGGAGTATGTTTGTCTCTAAAAACTCTATTGTTTCTTTCCTTCCATATTCTCCAAGAGAAGTGAGGAAGAAAAATATCCCAAAGAGATTTAGCTTCTTTGCTAGGAAAAGGACATAGCCACTGAAGAACAAGATCCTGCAAGTTCTGAGGTTTCACCCATTTCAAGTGAATTCTATTAAAGATGGAATCCCACCCATCTCTTGTGTAGGAACAATGTAACATCATATGGTTACAAGACTCGGTCACTTGACAACATAGAAAACATCTATTGGGCATATAGAAGTCCCTTCTAGTGAGGTTATCCATAGTTAGGATTTTATTTTGGACAAGCAACTAGTAAAACGTGTTAATTTTAGGGATAAGGTTTTTGTTCCATACCTTGGAGTAGAGAGGTTTCTCTTCCTAAGATATTAGGAGAGCAAAAGCCAAGGAGACAAAGAATTTGCCATTATTTTTAGGGCCCCATATCAATTCATCTTGCACATTACCTCTAATGAACCAATTGTTGAGTTGTTTATTCACCTCTTTAAATTTTTCATCATTATAACTTAGGTCTATCTAGTCATCATTGATCCAATAGTCAAACACCATTTCCCCAATAGTCTCTTTGCATTCCTGAATGGCATTTAGTCATTCCTGATTTTAGTTTAAGGGATTTTTCATCAACCAATTGTCATTCCAGAACTGTATCTTCCTGCCATTTCCTAGCTTCTATCTAACACCTTTTCTAACCAGATTCTTGCCCTTACCGATACTATTCCAGATAAAGGATCCCTAAATATCCGGCTGAGAGTTTAAGGTATTATCTAAAAAGGTAAGATGATATTTACTTT
The DNA here is from genome assembly GCA_027943335.1 of Chamaecyparis obtusa. Classification (NCBI taxonomy): domain Eukaryota; kingdom Viridiplantae; phylum Streptophyta; class Pinopsida; order Cupressales; family Cupressaceae; genus Chamaecyparis; species Chamaecyparis obtusa. Next base: position 320,838 of record BSBK01001023.1, on the reverse strand, counting down.
TTATTATTGAGTTCCATTCCTTTTCCTCTTCAAATATCCTCCAGCATTATTTTGCCAAAAAAGCCTTATTGGTATTAATTATGCTTCTAATGCCCATCCCCCCAAATTTATTAGGTTTACAAACCTTCTCCCAAGAAACAAGGCTGAGTCTTTTTTTTTCCTCTACCCTAGCCCAAAGAAATATTTTTTGCATTTTTTCAATCATTTCAGCATACTTCTAAGGGATTTTAAACAAACTTAGAGCATAGACTAGAAGATTTTGGAGCGTTGCCTTCAGTAATTGGACTTTACCAGCTTGAATTAATGTAGCCCCTTTCCAACCAACCAATTTGTGATGAAATCTATCAATTATGTTTTTCTAGAAAGAGGCTTCAAGTTTCAAGCAAAGCGGCAGCCCCAAGTAGGATGCATGGAGCATCCCAATCTTACAACCTAAAATAGATGAGATTTTTTTCCTTCTATCTTCCAAAGTATTGCTGAAGTAAAGAGAACTTTTCTCCCAATTTATAAGTTGTCTTGTAGCATTTGAATAGATATTCAACGCCTTTTTCATATTCCTTGCTTCTTTAATAGAGGATTCCCCCATCATTATAGTATCATCTACAAATTGTTCATGTGAGTACTTTTGACTAGAAGAAGAAGGTTGAAGACCAATAATCTACCCTTTCAAAACCAAGCTGTTAATATATCTCCCAAGACTTTCAGCCATTATTGCAAAAAGGATGGGAGATATAGGGTCTCCTTGCCTCAATCCTCTAGAAGGACGAAAAAAATTTGAAGAGCCCCCATTAACAATGATAGAGAAAGAGATTGTAGTAACCAATTGCATAATCAATTTGACCACCCCCAAGTCAAATCCAAAGGCCTGAAGGATTTTAGATAAGAACGCCCAATCGACTCTATCATAAGCTTTCGACAGATCCAGCTTCATCAAGAAACTTTGTTTTTTAGATTTTTCCAAAGAGTGAATATTCTCATGCACAACAATAATGGAGTCTAGAATCTATCTCCCCGGGACAAAGCCATTCTGTTGGTGGGATATAAGAGAAGGAAGAAGATTCAATAATCTGGAAGTAAGAACCTTAGACATGATCTTGTACAATGAATTACAGAGGCTCATGGGCCTAAAACCATCAGCAGTATTTGCCTCGGGTTTCTTCGGGATAAGAGCTATAAAAGTAGAGTTGAGTTCTTTAAGAATAGTCTTGGATTTGAAAAACTCTTTGACATTAGAGCACACATCATTCCTAGTAATAATCCAAAAAGATTGAAAGAAGAACATCTAAAACCCATCTGGTCCAGGGGACTTTTCTCCTTCAAAAGAGAAAATTGCCCTTTTAATTTCCTCATCCTTCAGAATGGCTTTTAGGAAGTCATTGTCCTTGGGATCCATAATTCTAGGAATAGAATCCATCATAATTTTCTGATTCTCCATATTAAGGTTAGAATCCCTTGGTAGAAGAGTAGAAAAGTAACCCATCATTTCTTCCCTTATCTCCTCTTCTTTGTTGATAGATCCCCGGGAGGAAGATAAGGACTAGATTCTATTAATGGCCTTATGTTTTAGGGTAGTAAGATGAAAGAATCTTGTGTTTTTGTCTCCCGATTTTAGCCATAAAGATCTAGATCTTTGTCTCCAAAAAGTCTCTTCTTTGGAAATAATATTGTGGTAATCCACAAGAATTTTGTTTTCCTCTTTTTTAATGTCTTCAGTCAAGCCACTCCTTTGGATTTTTATCTTGAGTATCTTTCAACTCTAGTTGAATCATGCTTTTGGATTGAAAAATATCCCCATAGACATCCTTGTTCCATTGTCTAACTTTGGATTTAACATTAGCCATTTTTTTTTCCACTTTGAACATAGCTTTTCCATTCACATTTATGTTCCACCATTCCCTGATTCTGTTCTCAAGGTCAGGGTGGGCATGACACATCTTTTCAAATCTGAAAGGGGCATTTCTTTTACCATTAAAAGAGCTTGAAGAGAAAGAAATGAGATAATGATCCGATCCAATTCTGTTAAGGGAAGAAAGAGTACAACAAAACTTCGTATACCAGTCCAAGGAGATGAGCACTCTGTTGAGCTTAACCTAAATAAGATCAACACCAACTCTTATGTTAGACCAAGTATAATTGATTCCTTCCAGATCAACATCCAACAAACCTTCAGAACTAATAAACTCCATCAGATCAACCCTACTCTCCACTTGAGTTATATTCCCACCAATTTTATCCTTCTCCTTCAGGGGGGTGTTGAAGTCTCCCATTATCATCCAGAAGTTCTCAGAGATAGACTTCATGAAGTCATGTAGCTGCTTCCAAAGTTTTAGTCTTCCAGCCTTTGTGTTTGGGGCATAAACATTAATGAGGATCTAGGAAAAGTTATCCTTAAGGCTGCTAACTTTAACAACTAGAAAATGTTTCTCTTCTCTCAAAAGCTGACAGTTGAAGCTACAGAGATTCCAGAAGATAACCAACTCACCCAAAGCCCCTTTGGAACTACTACCAAGACTTCCCCCTTTTTTGATCAGATTTGTTTGAACAACCTTCTCTTTAAGCATCTCAATTTCCTGAATCAAAAGAATGTCAGGCATAGAGTCTCTAACTAAATTCCTAACTGCATCTTGCTTATGGGGACTATTAAGTCTTCTGATATTCCATGATAATATCTTCATTTAGGGATTGGGGAACAAACCTGGTGAATGGTGAGTTGTCTACCATCTGCAATGTTCTTCTTTGCCTCAAGCTCCCTCTGGTCTTTGTTAGACATCCTTCCTCTTTCTTTCTTTGGTGTTCCCCTATCAGCTTTTTGCTGACCTCTTGTTTGGACACCTTATTTCTGATATCCATTCTTCTTGCTAGATCAGAGATCAAAACTTCCAAGAGGGGCATTTACATTTTTCTTTCCCGAATTAGGTTTCTGCTCATTAAGAAAACTATTTCGTTGAAGAGATCTCAACCCATTTTTGCAATGGTTTTTCTTTGAATCCTGTACTTCAATCTAGGGATTTTTCTTATCCTCAGCTTCTAGATATTCATTAACTTCATTCATACCCTAGTGTCCAACTGGAGTAGAGGAGGAATCCTTGTTGTTTCTAGATGGAGAAATACTGCTATTACCTTCCATCCCTTGTTGAGGATTTACTGTTTCCACTCCTTTATGGGATTCTTCTCCTAGGTAAGATCCCACACTATCTTCCACCCTTGAGATCATTTGAGTTTCTTTCCCGGTGCAAGATTCCAAAGTCTCTTCAAATTTGTTATTCAAACTTTTCAGATCATTAGTACTATCTACTACAACTTGATTTTCAAGCTTTTGATCTATTTTCATTTGAGTTTCATCTATGTTGTTCTCTTGATGGATAGTTGGGTTCTCTTCAGAGTTATTAGTCATTGGATTCTCTTCAGTGTTTCTCTGAAGATTATGGTCCTCTTAGGACTTTTGAGGAAGGGGATCTTCCTCAGGTTTCTTCCTCCACTCCATTCTCTTAGCTCTTTTTAGCTCATGTTCATTCTTTTTATCCTTTAGGGTTTCAGAGGACATTGTTTCACCCAGTGACCAGGTTTCTTACAGGTGAAACAAGAAAAGGGAAATGATTCATATTCAACTTCTTGAATCTATTTACCCACCTTCGAGTTGAGCGTGTTAACTTGAGGAAGTTCAACATTCTGTTGGATGTTAACACCGATCCTTGCGAACACTTGTCTAGTTTGGGCTAGTGTCATTGGATCTATTGTGAGAAGCTCTCCAAAGGAACCCACAATAGCCACCAGGATATCCTCATGCCAATATTCCATAGGCAGGCTAGGAAGACGAACTTACATTGGCATAGTTGTGAAAAAACCATCATTATAGTCTAGGTTAGTCAACCATTTCTGCAGGGATAAAGATGATTTACCCATCATCCAAGGACCCCCACATAGGACTTTAGATAAATCTTCCCCATTAGAGAACTCAAAGGAATAAAATCCTTTTGGCATTACTTCTATGTCGACCTATCCTTTAAGTTTCCATTTCTGGTGAGCAAAGGATCTCACTAGGTCTATGTTCGGTCGTGGACCCATAAACTTTCTAATCAGAGTAGAAGCCATGATTGAAACAATATGGTCCATTAGTGGGTCAGGTATGTGTATACCAAAGTCACCCTTTAGTGGATCAGTTATTATGTTCACCTTAGGGAAAGAAGATTTTCCAGAAGGTTTAATGCCAAAAAGACCCAACCATTTCCTCTTACCTCGAGTCAAAGGGGTGCCATGTGAAGAATCTCCTTGAGGTATCGTTGACCCACCTTATGTCTTAGAATTTTTAACCTTTTCCACCTCTGGTCCCAAGACAAGACTATTGTCCTTATTGGGCTGGGCTAGACTTGACCCACCAGCATTTTCCTCCTCATCGAATGACGATCTTATAGCAATTCCCGCATCCCCTAAGGTGAATTCCACAACTATTCCAGGTTTCTCCAGCTTCCCGCCTGAGCTCGATTTCAAAAAACCCTCTCCCGCTCTTTCTCCCCCTCCTCCCCTCTCCCTCTCCATCTCTAGTAAGTTTTTTTAGAGTTACAATGTTGAAGTTTTCTACTAGCATATGTTGCTTATAAAGGTTTTAAACTTTTCCAAATGGATGTTACATCTGTGTTTTTTAATGATATTTTGGAAGAGGAAGTTTACATAGAACAACTTGATAGTTTTGCACTATTAGAAGGTGAAGACTTGGTGTGTAAGTTGAAGAAGGCACTTTATGGATTAAAGCAGGCACCAAGAGCATGGTATGAGAGACTCTCCTCATATATGATCAAGATTGGTTTTATTAGAACAAGTGAGGATAACAATGTTTACTTGAAGTTTGAGAAAGATGACAAATTGTTGGTTGATGAAGTTTTTGTGGATGACATTATTTTTGGTGGAAATAATGAGATGAGCATTGCATTTGCAAAAGAAATGAGAACAAAATTTGAGATGTCTATGTTTGGTGAGATAAAATTCTTTGTTGGATTGTAGATATCTATGCTCAATGATGGAATCTACATTAACCAGAAAAATTATGTCAGGGAAGTATTGAATACTTTTGGGTTAGAAAATTCTAAACTGGTAGGAATACCAATGGTGACCGGTTGTAAGCTATCTAAGGAAGATGATTCAAAAGAGGTGAGTGCAACTTTGTATAGATCCACAATCGGTAAGTTGCATTATGTTGTTCATAGTAGACTTGATATAGTACATGCAGTTGGAATTGTTGTAATATTTTAGTCTAATCCAAAGGAATCCCATATGGTGGTAGTGAAGAGAATCTTTAGATACTTGAAAGGGACTGAAGACTATGGTCTTTGGTATGATCACAAAGGATATTTTTGTTTAAGTGTGTTCAATAATGTAGGCTTGGCAGATAATGTGGATGATAGGAAGAGCACAAGTGGAAGAGCTTTATTTCTTGGAAAGTGTTGTGTCATGGACAAGAAAGAAGCAGATTTGTATTTCTCAATCTACTGCAGGGGCATAATATGTTGTAGTTTCTATAAATTGCACTCAAGTTGCTTGGATGAAGTAGTTGTTGGAAGGAATCAAGGAAAAGGTAACTGAACTAGTGATTATTTGTTGCGATAACACTAGTGATATCAACATATCCAAGAACCCTATGATGCACTCTAAGACCAAACATATTGCAATTAAGTACCTTTTTCTTAAAGAACAAGTTCAGGAGAAGGAAGTACAGTTGGAGTATGTACCAACTAAGGAGCAGGTTGCAGACATCTTTACTCTTCTACTACCAAAGGATACATTTGAGTATCTAAGAGGAAAGTTGGGGGTCATTCCCCTACCTACGAAGAGTTAAAGTGATGTTGTTGCACCAATGCAATGTTTTGTATTGAAAATCATTGTTGGATTGATGTAATGAGGAGCTACTCTTAAGGGGGAGTAGTCGGTGATGCATATACTAAAGAAGATGCAATATTATATGAAATTGTGTCTTTGACATTGTTTTCAAAGGGGGAGAGATGTACAGAAAGTTGGTCAAGAAGATGATAAAGAAGTGGACAATCAATTATAAAAGATGACAATCAATTTAGAGATGAAGAGTGTAAGAACACAACACAAGAAAAGTAGGTTACTGATTGAGAAGAGTCTATTATTTTTTGGGTTTCCATCAATGCCAAAAGGGGAGATTGTTAGCATAACTGATGATGTGATGGTCAGTGATGAGATGATGTAGATTTGGTGATTGAGATGATCAATTATTGTTTTGTCATTGATGTCAAGTATTATCCTGATGTTCTTAGTATATTGCCAATTGTATGAGAAGGATGAACAATATGTTTCATGTCATTCTAGTGGTTGTGATTCTTAAGGGAGACTTGGGGATGTCTCTAGATGATAACTGTATAACCACAACTGTTGACTGTATGATTTGTGTAAGTTATGAATGATTGAAGTGTGACAAGGCAATTGTAGGATAGTCATTGACTGGCAATGAGTGATTTGATTGGTTTATCAAATCTATGGTGAGTTAGGTGATACAATCATAGAATTATATTTCTGATGCTATATTGAGTTCATGGTTATGACCACAACTGATTTGGTTGATTGGTAAGAATTTTTTGAGGAAACATAAGTTGTTTCACTAACTGGTGGCAATGTTTTTGTGTTACCAATGGTAGATCTTCTGTTGGCAACTAGTGATCATGTTGCAATGATTGATTTGTATTCCACTTGTCATGCTGATATGTTTGATATCATTTATGGTGACAAGTTGTCATTACATTGATCGAGGTGGATCGTTTAAACAAGATGAAGGTTGAGTTGGTCAAAACATGTTTGACTGTTCTTGATAAAATTAATTGTTTGGATCTATCATGTGGTCGACATGTTAGGTAAAGATGGTTGTTACATTGGGATATGTGTTTTGGCACGATCTCTTTGGACACAAAGATTGGAAAAGTGATGTCAATGTGTTGGATGCAGTGTTAAGTCGGTGGAATGTTTTAGGGCTTGATCAATGATATTTATATGATGAAATCAAAGATTTTTGTGTGTAGATCGTGATTGTGGAGGTGTGATCAAGCCAGAGTATTCTAGAGTTATATGAGGATAGATTGAATGCATTTCAAAGGATCTGATCAAGGAAAGGTGTTTCTATTTACCAGATCAAACTACTTGTTGTATCCTAACAATTACATCAAGCTAAATCCCTTAATCAAATGGATCCTAACGGATCTTCTATGTAAATCCTTTAATAGGGTGGCACTTTAGCTAGTGTTTCAAGTCCTCTAACAAGGTTACTCCTGATAGGGTAAAGATCCTAACAGGGATAGAGGTAAATCCCATAATTGGATGGCACCTAACAATGTCTTTATAAAACTCCTAAGAGGGTTAAGCTCCTAATAGGGCGTACTTCAGAAGAGTACAAAATTTGTGAGTCTCATCTCACAGGTGGTTTTCACCCTTTTAGGTTTCCATGGGAAAAGTTTTGTGTTATGTGTTGCATGTTTTATGGCGGTTTATGTTTATTTGGTTTAAGTTTCATTTTCTTATCAATTGCTAAACTTGTGAATGTTATCTTTGAGATTAAAGAAGTTGAAAAGTATCATATATCTAGATTATTGATTCACACCCCCCCAACAATTATGGACCCTTAGGACTAATAGGATACTATGACCATAAAGGAAGACATTCATCCAGATGTTTCTTCTAGTGTGATAAGCTCAGATGGGGGGATTCCACAACATGATTATCAAGTTTTAAACTAGGGTGTGGTCATTTAGCAATAGACTGATGCCCCTATTGGCCATGAGTCTGAAGCTCTTTTAGCTCCTGTTGCGCTTCAGGATAATTACATTGTCTTGGTAGACTTGGTTAAGGACGTATTTGCTTCTAGTAAAGGAAAGGGGTCTTCCTCAATATTGGGTTTGTTGAAAAGACCCCTTAAGAAAGTCTCCTTTATCACTCCTTCAAAGGGTGGTTTCAAAAAGGACTAGGAAAAAATGAAAATAGTAGGAGATTTCTTAGTAGAGTTTGGGGCTAGGAAGCCTATGGAAGCTCATTTCCCTCACTCTACTCAATGATTATTCTCTCATGGAATGTTAAGGGGTTGAATAGAATCCCTAGACAAAAGGCTATTCATGAGTTGGTGGTTGATCATTCTTTGGATATCTTTTGTATTTAGGATACTAAGCTTTCAGTGGAGTCCATGTCCCGATGTGCTTCTAGTATTTGGTATTAAGGACAATGTCAATGTATAGGGTCTCTAGGGATCTTTGGAGGTTTGGATATCTTTTGGGACCCAAGGAAGATTACTCCCCTTTGGTGGATTTCAATTCGCTTAGCTCTTTCTATGGTTTCCTCTAGTCTAGACACTAGTGAGATGATTTTGATCACTAATGTGTATGCTTCTGTGGATCTCTCTAGAAATAAAGAGCTTTGGTTTCATATAAGGTATGTTAGAGCTTGTACTCCTCTTCTTTCTTGGATTTTAGCAGGGGATTTCAATTCAATTTTAAGTTTGGAGGAGAAAAGGGATGTGTTGGATCATTTGGGACCTTCTTTTGAGCTTTTTAGTGAAAATGTGAATCTCTTGCATCTTAATAATATCAAGCCGGTTGATGGGCTCTTTACTTGGAATAATAGAAGAGTTGGGGAAGATGCTATCTATAAGCATTTGGATAGATTTTGGTTTCCTATTTTTGGATTGTAGGCAATCTCACCCCCTCTTCTAAAATTATGGATTGGAGGGCTTCAAATCATTGGCCTATTAAATTTTCAACTAGTTGTGTTGTTATTCCCAAAAATCCTCCTTTTAAGTTCTAGTTGATGTGGCTTCAGGACTCTTCTCTCCATGACTTAATGGTTCACTAGTGGAGGGATGGTGGCCTTGCCTATGTTATTGCTATGTATTCATTTGTTAAGAATTACAGTATGTTAAATGATAGCTCAAGAAATGGAACAATTTATTCTTTGGTAATCTTCATACCATGAAGGGGAGGGCATGCGAGCGTTTGGTAGTCATTACAAGAAAAATTTGGGATCTTGGTTTTTTTAAGTTTTGGGTAGAGAGGAGTCCTAAGCTTATAAAGATTTAGAAGAATGGGAACATAGAGGGGAAATTTATTGGAAGCAAAAGGCTTGGGTTGATTGGCTTTAGGAAGGGGATAACAAAATTGCCTTTTTCCATAAATTTGCATAGGCTTGCCAGAATATGATTTATATTTCCTCTTTGGTTAATTCATATGGACTTCAGTTGACTTCTTTACCAACTATGTATCGGAAGGCTATTCAGTTTTACTCTGCTCTTTTTTCTGATGAATCACCTCATGTTGACAATGAGGGAAATGTTATCTTATCTTGTATTCTCTCTAGTTACCAGTGCGATGAATGATTCTCTCATGAGGTTGATCTATATGTCTGAAGTGGAGGAGGTTATCTTTGGAATGCATAAGGGTAAAGCTCCTAGTCCTGATGTCTTTCTAGTCGAATTTTTCTAGGAATTCTAGAATATTATTAATCAAGATTTGTTAGCTGTGGTTCAAGAATCGTATGCAAACAAGTAGATGCCCTGGGCCTTGAACTCCACATTCCTAGTTCTTATTCCAAAAAAAGGAAGGAGCTAATTAGCTGGATTTCTTTTGGCCTATTGCTTTATGTATTGTGGTTTATAAATTTATTACTAAGTTGATTGCATAAAGGCTTAAAACATGGCTCCCCACTATTATCTCAATTAAGCAAGGAGGTTTTGTGGTGGGAAAACAAATTTTGGATGGGGTGGTTATTGCTACTAAGGCCATATACTCTATAGCTATTTTCAAGGAGAGATTTATGTTCATCAAACTTGATATGGCTAAGGATTTGATAAATTTAAATGGAGCTTTGTACATAAAATTCTTCTTGCATTTGGCTTTAGTTTGGAATGTGTGAGTTGGACTATGAGTTCTGTTACTTCTTCCTCCTTTGTTCTTCTTAATGGTGAGCCTTCTGAGTTATTTGGAGCCTCTAGGGGTCTTCACCAAGAAGACCCTCTCTCTCTCTCTCTCTCTCTCTCTCTCTCTCTCTCTCTCTCTCTCCATATTTGTTTATTATTATGGTAGAGGGACTTAGTCGATTTATTAAATCTTGAGTTTCTCAGGATTTGATTCATAGCTGGCAGTGGGGTAATGGGTTGCCTACGCCTTCTCATCTTCAATTTGTTGATGATGTCGCTCTTATTGGAATTTCTTAAATTCAAGAATTGTAGCCTTTAGGAAAACCTTGAATATTTATTTGGCTGCATTTGGTCAGAAAATCAATGAGCATAATCCTCTATATTTTTTCAACACTCTAGAGCCTATTCAGTGGATGATTGCCAACATCTTGAGATTTTAGATTGGGTCTCTCCCTCTAATTCACCTAGGCATTCCTAATGTTGTTGGTAGGAAACCTAGTCTCTTTTGGCAAAACTTACTTGATATGTTACGATAGAAGGTTAATAATTGGACTGATCAGTGACTTTCTACAACTTCTCGAGTAACTCTTCTGCAATCTATGATTCATACTCTTCCTATCTATAGAAGCATGATTTAGGTAGCTCCTATGTATTTTCTTAAGGAGTTTGATGCTATTTCACAATAGTTTCTTTGGAGTGGTAATTTGCAAAACTGTAAATAAAGTCTGATTAAGTGGGATACAATCTATAGGCCTAAAAAGGAGGGAGGTCTTGGTCTCTGCTCTGCTACCTTGAGTGGCCAAGCTCTTGTAGCCAAGCTATATTGGCATTGGTTTTCCTATCAGACTCAGCTTTGGGCCTATATTCTCACGCATAAGTATTGAATAGGAGATGACCCTTTGAATGTTTCTCAATTTCCTTTTGAGGGAAGGGGTTCCATGGTATGACATACTCTGAAAATTGGTGCTTAGTTGGTAAAGAGTGGTCTTTTCTAGATTTGTAATAGAGGCTCTGAGGCCCTATTTTGGAGTGATTCTTCGGATGGAAACCCCCTATTTTGTCCATGTACCCAAATTTGCACGCTCTTTGTGATTCTTTTCTTGCTACTGGATGAGATAAGGTGGCACATTATATGACACTACATAATCTAGGCCTTGTTGTTGGATATAGACATGGAATAATTCTTTTGATTGGCCACCAGGGGGTTCAGAGAGGGATTGGAATGAGATTTATCAGGTTATGGCTTCTAGGGAGTATAACTCTTTGATGGGACCCGATGTTTTGGCTTGGGGTGGTGCTTCGTTTGGGAAATACTCTATTTCTGTAGGGTACCTAGAGCTTACTAGACAATTGTTTGGATGCTGAGGTGCCTTGGTGGAAGTAGGTTTGGAATAAATTCTCCTGGTCCAAGTGTAATTTTTTCATTTGGTTGATGGCTCACAATCGTTGTCTTACCTAGGATAATCTTTGCAAGCATGGTTTCAAGGCCCCTCAATATGTGTTTTGTACAGTAATGGTGAGGAGTTTGTTTTCCATCTTTTCTTTCAGTTTTCTTTTGGCAAACAAATTTGACACTTCTGGTGGAGTGCTTGGGGCCACCCTTGCTGGCATGTCTCTTCTTTGTCTGAGTTTTGGGATCGCTTGGGGTACTCTCCTTCTAAAACCTCTTTTCTTTAGATTGTTTGGGCTATTGGTCCTTCCTTCATTTTATGACATGTTTGGTTGGGAAGGAATAGGAGGATTTTCAGGATGTTAGGATTGGGGTCATGCACTTATGGTGGAAAATTATCTACTCTCTCCATGAGACAGTTTTGGTTAAGGGTGATTTGAATGGAGGTAAGGACCCTAGGGATGTTGTTATTTGTAATCACCTTAATTTTCCTCTTCAGGGAGGGGTTCCTATGTTTGTTGGTCAACGGTATAGTAGTAGGCCCAAACATCCTTTACAATGAGTTAGTCATGAGGGGCATTGAACTCCTCTTCCTGGAGTTTTAAAAATCAACACTGATGATTCTTCTCGGGGAAATCCAAGCCCTACAAGCATTGGTGGAGTTGGATGAAGCAGTTCTAGTGAAGTTCAGTTTCTTTTCTCTGTGTATAGGGCTTTCATACTAATAATTTAATGGAGGCCCTTGCCATCTTGTTTGTTGTGGAACAATGTTGTGTGCGTGGGTGGCGCATGATTATTTGTGAGACTAATTCTCAAGTGGTTGTGAACTTGCTCAATAGATAGGAGCTAAAGGATGTTAGCTGACACTTGACTTTGATTATTAATCATATTCTCCAGTTAAGCAGGTCTCTTGACTCTGTTATTTTTACACACATCCCTCGAGAGTGGAATGGTGTTGCTGACTGTTTGACTAAATGGACTTCAGAGCACATGCATGATTGAAGTATTGTTGATAAGAGACAATTGCTCCGTGATTTATCCCATATTTTTTATCAGCTTGTTGATCGTGATAGGGCTTCTTAGAACTTTTTGTTAAGCTCTTTTAATTAATTTTTACCTCTCTTTTAGTTGACTAATATCATAAATTAGTAAAACAAGTTTTTCATATTCATATATTCTATTTTAAAAAGATTCTAAATTAATATGAATATATAATAATTAAAATAGAAACATATATATATTATAAAATAACATTAAAATCACATATATTTATATTATTAAATAAAACATTAGATTGCCTATTTTTGATAGTTTATTAATAAATTGAAGTATCAGTTAGCCTAATCTATACATACGGTCTAATAAAATTTTAGCCTGTCCTATACGGTTCAAAAGTGCAAGTGGAATCCAACACTAAAGACTCGCAAGTCATAATATTTGAATTATGATAAATTAATAGTCAAATTAGACTTTTATATACTCAAAACTCATTGATTTATCGTAGTTCCCAGTCTATTTCCCGAATTTTTGTGCCTAGTCCAAAGTCTGAATCAAGATTTTGGGCTGCCAAGTCTGTAGCTGGTAATTTGGAAAGAGAAGTTTCGAATAATTTATTGTTGGATGAGAAGTTTCGAATAATTTAGTGTTGGATGAGAAGTTTCCCCTTTTTGTCTATGTGTTTCGTTGATGTCTCTTGAAAACCACCCTTCTAGTACAATCTACTTGAAGCTCTATGAGAGCTACGAATCTAAGTTCAAAATGGGAAAGACTGAATAAGAAGCGAATTCGCTTCAGGGAAACAGAGACAAATGCTGCTGATGGCTGTCAATGCACCTGTAAGGATCTTGTTTCAGCTTCCTGATTATAGTTCTCCTCTTATTGTGTTTTGGTTGTTAGAACATTGGATTTTGCTTTTGGTTAACAGCTTTTCTGTGGGTTAACGCTTAGTTTTTCTATTGTTTGATTGGCTTTTATCCTGATTTGCTATCAGGATTCTAACTGTGTAGATTTATGAGTCAAACTCATTGATCCATGTTTATGAATAGTAGATTTTATTGTCATATCTGTGATAATCGGTGTAAAAGGATTTGGACTTTTTAAAAAAAAAAATCCATCTCTAATTTTCATTTATGAAAATTTTTTTTATTGATAAATAAAAAGTTCTAAATCAAGCCAAGGGCAACCTGTTATGTGAATTTGTTCCGGGCATACAACTGCACTCTTCCACAAATAGCTATCAATTTATTGGTTTCTGAGGACTTGAGGGCGGTGACAATCTTGAAAAGAAAATCAACAAGGGTACATGCAAAATAGTTATTTAAAATAAAAGTTCCGGGATCGATACTACCGTCAAATTTTGACGACGATAAAGTACACAATTTTAGTCAATATAACAAGTATTCTGAATCTGCTCGAAATCTGTATTCAACAATGTGCTCAACAAAGTAACTCAATCTATTATACATGAAATCAGTTATATAAACTTGCCACGGACGTATTCAAACATACTTGAGAAGCTCTATGAATGGAATGCGATTTTTGCATTGATAAAGTTTAACAGTTAGTCTATTTGATTTGCGACTATTTAAAATTTAAAACCAATGCAAACTGAAAAGTCAGTGGATAAATTAGTGTATATTATTCCTTGCAAGAAAGACTACCAAGTGAACCTTTTTCTAGAGACAGGCATTTAAGCTACAAAACAAATTTTGAGTAAATGAAACTAGGTCTCAACATAATGCTTCAACTTAAACTTTTCCTTATTCTTCATTCTTCTTTGTACTCTACCCAACGAATCTTAAACACAGGAAACTAGGTCTAAACTGAGTTATTTTACCTGAATTTTTCCTTACCATCTAATCTCATTTGCCTAATGCACTAGAGCATTAGTCAAATCAAATTTTCCTACTGCGTAGCGAGAAATATAGTGCAAATGTAGAATTGCTTTGATTAGCATGTACTCAATTCACACCTCTAATATGCACAAACACTAAAATACTACAGGTCAACCTTCTTTAATGTTAACAATTAAGACCATTCAAACAAACAGCATAGTTACTGTATACAATTATATTGGTGGAGTACCATATGTGATAGAGTGATCTCATAACCGATGTGTTTTCCTTTCAACTGCTCATAATAAATTACTGGATCAATGAGACACTAGCTTGTATTTATGATAAGGTAACTAATGCAAAACAACAACAATGTAAATCTATATGTAGTCTTTGATGCTAAAATAAAGCAACAGTTTTAGGCCTGGAAGACAGAGATGAGATTTTATTAAAAACTTATAAAAGACCTGCAAAATGAGCCGATTTCATTAAATGGAATGATTGATAAAGTTAATTGTCAAATTGAATATTGCCTTCAAAAGGAGAAGACACTCATTTCCCAAATCACTTTGTTGGTGTCAAATTTGTGTAATACTGCAGAATTCCAGTTAAATATTCTGTCATCCCAAACTTGACCTAGTAAGCTCATAAGCAAGGAAACATGCAGCATTGGCAGGAATACTTCTAGCCATGGCAGGTCCTAAGCCTTTGTACAAACCTTTAATCCCTTCAGAAGCAACAATTTTCCTGAATGCATCAATTGAACCAGAGTATTTTGGGTGGCGGAAATCATCAACCTGGATAACACTCTTAACAACATCAGTGGGATATATAATTAACCAGCAAGCAGCGCCAGCAAGCCCACCTGAAGTAAGAAGAGCAGTTCGGCCCAATCCGGAAGTATCACGTCCTCCTGCCAAATACTGCTTTAGACCCTCATAGACACCAAACATAACTGCATTTCCAGGCACTTCCCGTGCTAAAGTAGGGATGAGACCCGTATATAGTCCTATAATCCCTCCCTCAGACTTTAAAACATGTTGGGCTACATTCAGTGGTCCATTGTATTTGATGGAAGCTGTTAATACTGTGGATACACCTGTTTTGGGAAGTTTGAAGAATTTGATAAATGTTATATTCTAATATTTCAGGGAAAACAATAGATTCACTAATAATAATTTATGGAGTACATCAGCAAGGCTCAAAAGATGTAAAGATACATTGTACTGAGCTGTTGAGGTTTGCTCTATGCAATGGGAAGTTTATTCCAATGTGTTTGAACTAGATCTCAACCTTTCCATGCACTGTGCTGCATGCTGAATGACGTAAATTTATTTCCCATTGTATAGAGTAGAACTCAACAGCTCACTACATTGCTTAAGCCATGGTGAGGCACTCCATAATTTATTATCAGGAATGGCAAAAGTTTACTCCAATTGAAGCATAACGCATCTAAGCCAGTCCATATGATGTATAAATGTAGATTCTACAAATTTAGGCCAAATGTAGTCAATTGAGCTTCAGCTGACTTCAAGTTGGTAAATATTAAAATGTACAAAGAAATTTGCCAATTGAGAAAAGTTCCTGACCTGTTGTTGTCCTGGCAGTGGCAAATGCAGCAGCTTCTCCAGTGGCAAGAGCACTTTGAGCTTGCAATCTACACTTCACTAGTTCAGTTGGACAAGCTAGCATTGACACAGCAACACCAGCCCCTGCTCCACAAATTACCTGCTGCCCCACAGAAAGGGGAATCCCAGGACCAGTTCTGACTAAGGTTTCCATCTGTCCTCTTGCAGTAAAGAGAATTGCATTTAGTGCTGCCACTGTGGCTAATGGGGCTCCCATTCCTTTGTACAGGCCTAGAGGGCCTTCTGCTGTGACTGTCTGCCTGACAGCATCAATTGCACCAGCATAGCGTGGGAGTTGGCCTGGAGAAGGCATTGGCTGGCTCTGTAGCTTCACCTTGATTGTGTCAAATGGATGCCCGCATATCAATTGTGCTGCTCCTCCAACGGTGCCAGAAAGCAGATCCTTGCTTGCATTATTTGCCATTATGCTGTTTAAAACCAGTATCTATAGGTCGAATAAGATAAAACAAGTTTAGAAAACAAAGAAAGGAGCATCCTAAATAATTAGCAGAATATATTCTCAAGACTACTGATGGAGAGCTTGCCTGTTTAGGTTCCACAGTCAATAAAAACTGAAAGTTATAAAAACAATATTATTATGAGATAGCTATAATAATCATCATAAACCTTCCTTTAAGTCTTAACAATTGTTTCCTATTGAACTTAACATACATTGGTTAGGTCCGCTTCTTTCTTTTTCAGGCAAAGGAATATGACTTAATAGCAGAGCTGTAGCTTTAGCCTGAAAGAGCAGCCATTCATAGGGGCACTAAGCCCTTAAAATTAGCCAGCCTCTTAGCGGGGTATTAGGGGCCAATGGAGTTCCAAAGTACTAAATTTGAACTAGAGGCATACATATAAGATCTGTGTAATGTCAGTGGGGAGGAGCATAAATCAAAGCACGCTTCAGGTGTAATAGAAATTTGTGAATCTATTTCAGCTATAGGGGCCCAAGCAGGACAAGGAAAGCTGTGTGTAGAGGGTCCCAGGTTCAGTCTGTGCTTTTCCAGCAATACTGATTTCATTTTGATTAGTGGTATTGCTAGAAAAGTGTGATGTATGCCTTGTATAAGGACATTGGAATGTTGTTGTTAGGAAGGCATGTTTTGCACCTTGTAAAATCACATTAACTGTTATTGTAAGTTATAGTCCTGTTATGCCACTCTTGATCATTAGGTAGTTCCTCCTAGTGTAAATTTGTATAAGCCATTGGTATTGCAAATATAATTAGGGGTCATAAAAGGATAAACAAAGAGACAAAGCATTGGAAGGAGAAAGGACACACGGGACAAGGATAACCATATGGGATGCATTAAATTGTGGACACTGTTACATCCCTTCCTTGAGACTTTTCAAATAACTGTAAACACTGTTTCATTGGAATTACGAAGTTATTTAATTATGAGGATTATTGATTAATGAAGTTATTTTGTTTAATTATGAGGATTTTTGATTAAATGATGTTTTTGTAGAAATTAATATTCAAGGATGAATAATGTTGTATACTGATATCTTAGATGGTTATGTTAGTTTAAAAATGTTATCGTGAAATAAATTTGAGTATGGCTAATTCCTTTTTATGTCAGTGGTTGTAGGAGAAGATCACCTTCGTGAAGGGAGGGAGAGTATCATTAGAGAGAGAAAGTGCAGATGCATGGTGGAAGGTTGGAATTGCCATCCAAGCAGGAACCCATAGCTAAGTATCTTGGTCATCTGGTCACATTGGGTTAGGGTCGGTAGCCTTAGTCTCCTTTGGTCATGGTAGGTTTGGTTGTGGTTTCTTTATCCTCTCACTCCATTGATTTAATAGAACAGCTTAAATATATATATATATATATATATATATAAGCATGAATATGCAAATGTTATATATAAGCACATACAGACATAATGTGTGCGTCATATGCCAAACATCATGTGTACATATAGACAAATGATAAAGACTACATATAGTTGTAAAATAGTAAACAGCTATAGGTATGTATCTACGATGAGTTTAGACATCTGAATACATGGACATAAATGTTGACACTAAGTAACATGAATACACGCGTGAGCGCAGACACATATATAACACTTGGTCATCTCTTTGATTTGGAGAGAAATATTTATCATCATATTAATCATATGCTTGTATTTTGTTGGCAAGTTTGTTATTCCCCCATGGGTCAAAGGTAACTCCTTGCCACCCAGGTGACAAGGAGTTACTCTTCTTGCCACGGGAGACACCGCTCTTTCTAGCATGAGAGAAAACCATATAGCATTCAACCTTCACGCTGGTCGCTTCTGCTTGCAATTTCTAAGACAAGAAACAAAGAGTTGCATCTTTCATAAAAAAGTTCATCATTTTCGGTAGTTGCTATACGGATCCACTAAGAAGTCCTAATCGGAATCAACAGAGATTAATCTTTTGAGCTGCTGGTAATCAGCTTAATGTTTTGACATCTCCATTTTTTCAAGCCTCTAAAGCTCCAGCTCGGTAATCGAGTCTTCTTCAGATCTATAAGTGTTCTCATTTCATCAATTGAATTAGGCAATTTTATCTTGCATCATAGATTTATATCCATGATTATAATCTATGAAATGTCTTAATTGTTTGTGTTGTTGAACATATTCACCGTGCATTCGAGTTTATCATTATGGAATCATATTGAATGATCATATTCCCAGTGCACTCAAATTATCATTGTCATTTATATTGAAAGAACATAAACTCTGTGCATTCGAGTTTATCATTTTTGTTCATATTCTCAGTACATTAATTTATCACTATTGCTCATTTGGTTGAATGCATTCTCTATACATTTAAACAACTATGAGATTGTAACATGGTGTCTCAAACAAATAGGCTAATATTTTTGGAAGGAACCGTTTGCGGTTATCTTTACTCTTGTATATGATAAGAATCCATGTCATTCTGAGTTTTGAATGCCGTATGGCATCAATAACCCATTTTCAACATGCTTACTGATTTGATATTGATTTCTGGGTTAATCGAATCTTGATTGGGATACAAACCAGAGAATGAATTCATTTACTGATTTATAAAAGTGATATAACCTTACCTTGTGGAATGATTCATATGAACCTACTATTAGTAGAAAGAATCAAGAAATATTCAAGAATTTGATTACCTAAAATACAAGAAACAAATTAGAGACAATTAGATATGACTGTACAAACGATTTTCATCAGCAAAACAAATTTACCGTCTGAATCCTTCATGAGCCAACCAATTTAGGAAGATTTGAATATTTAAGAATATTAAATCAGTTAGTAATAATCTGATTAAATCAGGAGGGTTTTATTGTCTGAAGCCAATAAATATTTTGCAAGCCTTGGAGTATCCTAATAGCTATTGTTGCAATGAAACCTTGGGAAGGGTGATCATCTTAGTTGTAAGCTTGTGATAGGAAGTTATCAATAGAATGCTTTTCTACCAACAAGGTCTATGAAGTTTACTGCCATACTCCTTAACCTAAAGTACATAGGTATGGGCTAAATAGAGACATCCTAGTGGATTAGGAATGTAAACATATTTTCCTTAAGTCGGTGAGACATTGTATATGCCATCTCAGACAACAAGTCCTTTTAAGGTCGGAGAGCACCAAAAGAGTCACTTGGAATCTTATACGAGTTTGGTGGTGACATTGACAGCATGAAGTACAATACTTGCAAATGGAAACCTTGGTGCAATGGTGTAGTAATTACTAATTGTCAGCCACTTGAACCAGTAGTGCACGTCTGGTCAGGAAAGTCATTCTCATAGGCATGGAAGTCTATAGGGCATGACCGACTAAGATGGTTGTGGGTTCTAAACACCAAGGCTTAGATGGCAATAAAGATTGGATTGAGTTTCTGCACCTCTTATGTAGGGCTGAGCCACTTTTGAAAGGAAGTTGTGCAGGAGACCACAAGGTCAATGGTTGGGAGGTAAAACCTCTGATGATGCTCTCCTCCTGGATGACAGTCAAGATCAGTTGCAGAAAGAGAAACACGAACAAGCGCTTCAACCTTTTTCAGGTTTTTTGATTCATGCATTGTTAGTTAATTCAGTTAAAAAGTTCTTTCTTTCGGATGAAACGTTAATTGGTTGTTAGTTAACTCATTTTCATGTGAAGCTAGTTAAATGAATATATTGTATTATCTTTTACTTGCAGTTAGCTAAATGAACTTGACAATTATCATGTTCATGTGAAAAGGAAAGTAGTTTCTTTTTGTTAATATTGGTTAAAAGACTTTTTTCATTTACTACGAATTGTTCTCTAATTATTATTTGGTAGTTAGTTGTAGCATGTTACAGAGATTCTTGGCTGATGTCAAGAGTCACATATGGGTGTTTAGGTTCACTTGTGAAACATGAATATTTGTATGTGAAGCGTGAGGGATCATGTGTAGAACATGAAGAGATATTTGTGGAATATGAAAGGTAATTTCCCATGGTTTGTACCCATTGTTTAATCAAACCACTTGGTTCTCTATTGGAGCATTGTGCCCATAAATACGAGCTCATGACATTCTAAAAACAAACAAGAAGGTTGTAGGTTGCTTATTTTTGTGACAAGATCTAGAGAACATAGAAATTGATGTATTGTCACATGGTGTTGTAATAATTTTCTAAATGTTGTTGGAATGATTTTAATGGGTGGGACTCAAGAGTTCATATAGAAGATATTCCCTAAGTGCGTGTTGCATTGACAACATGTTCTTTAAATGTGCATGCTATCAGAGTTAATGAAGGATGAAAATCTTTCTTAGGACAAGTCAAATCTCTAGTATATTGTAATCTTATTCTTTGCAGAGTGACATTATGTTTCTTGTTAAGTTTGTCAATTTTGTTTTGTCACTATGTTTCACTAGTGTTGCATTTTGTAGTTTGTTCATCATAGTTCTTTTAAGATTATCAACAAATTCCTAACATTTGGCATCAAAATTTTGTTACTTGTTGCTTGGGAGTGTTGTACTCAAATCTATTGCGCTCATTTTTTCTCAAGTCCCTTCTTGTTTTAGCCTATATTTACCCATTTGTTGATAATCGATTTGAGATATCTAATCTGGGTCATCCCTTATCAAATTTCTCAACATAGTTGGGTAGAGCATGAAAAATTTGGCCTAGTTGCTTTTGGAAGTTTTTCGAAATAGTTTGAGGGAAGGAAGATATGGCTTTGTGGGTTTTTTCCTTCCAACCAACTCAAGGGCAATTCATATGATTTTTCCTGCTAGGTACAAATGGGGTTGCAAGCAGAGTGGGCTTAACCTTGGAGGAAATTCTGGAGTTAAGCCCGCTCAAGTTGGAGTAGTACTGGGATGGGTGACCTCCCAAGAAGTCCTAGTGCTTCATCTCTTTGAGCATCACCTAGATCCAATGAGTGCTAAGTGTTCCATTCATTCTCATGATGGATGGGTTCTTGTGAGCCACTACTCATGAAACATGGGTCATATGAGTTTGACTCAAAAAACTACACAGTTGAACCTTGATAAGAATATCACACTTTGACTTGTGGAAAATATATCCTACTTATTAGGTGCAATCTAGTTAGCTTTTCCTACAAGTGTTGGTTCAATTATCAGTCCCTACAAAAGGAAGAAAAAATAGAAAAAAATGGCTAGGTAATGTTTTTGTAGGAATTCAACGTCTTGCTAAATTTACCCTCGAGTGTAAATGTTTGGTTTAGTTGTCCTTTTTTCGTATATCTGGTTGGATTGACTTTTTCCCTTTAATGTTTTACGGGTTTGAACTGGCCAAGTAAGTTGAACCTTTAAAGGCTCAAAATATCTAGTTCACATGGTCTTTCCCACAATGATCGGTTTGCTTGCCTTTTCCCGTATTTGGTCATGCATTAAACCAATTTAATAGCTTGTTGGATCTTCAACCTCCATCTAAATTGGATCCATTAACCTTGCTTTTGTCCATTCCAAGTAGAAAGTTTCGTATCTCGCACCTCCATGACATCATGCTTTTGTCACCATTTCATTATCACCC
Source organism: Chamaecyparis obtusa (assembly GCA_027943335.1). Lineage (NCBI taxonomy): Eukaryota > Viridiplantae > Streptophyta > Pinopsida > Cupressales > Cupressaceae > Chamaecyparis > Chamaecyparis obtusa. The sequence goes on along the minus strand of BSBK01001023.1, from coordinate 299,096 downwards.
CTCTACAAACTCTTTGACCACTTGAATTGAACCTTTTTCAAAGCCTCATTTCAATCTTGTTTAGTTCAGTTTGGTTTTTCCGCAAACCCGTTCTATCACTTTCACTCGTGTCACATCCATTTGCTGACATCACTATGTTATTTGTTGATGTCATCCCACCGTGCTAATGTCATCATGATGCCACCTCATTCAAAGCGCCCCAAACCATTGATGATGTCATGCTAACATCATTCTATCCTTTTTGTCGACATCATCATCATCATCAAAACTTCTCATTTGCATTGGACATTGGAACTTTGTGAAGTTTGTTGGCATCATGCTCCACCTAAGTTGGAACTTTCAAAATCTGAATTGCATTCTTAAATAGTGATTATGCCTGCATAATATCAATTAATGAAGAGGGCCAATTAGGGAAAAGTTAAATATTTGAAGAGAGCCGATTGAGTTTAGTCAAACAAATTATAAATTATAAATAGAGGGTTGAAGAGGTGTGACTCTTGTAAAAGCATTGGGCCTTATCAAAAGATGTGTCTCTCTCTCCAACTCTAAAGATGTAAAATGGGAAAAGAAAATCATTGGGGGCATCATCCAAGACATCCATTTTGGAATAGAAATCGAATAAGAAGAGATAAGCAAAGATAAAAAGAAGAGAAGCAAATCGATACTCATAAGGGGACTAGTTCATGAATCAGCATAAGCATTCATCCAAAGAGCAGCGATCAACATCCAAACAGGGAATCAGCATCAAGTCAGATCTTTTAATATTGTAACAAATTGTAAGGCAAGATTTAGGGTAGTCCTTGAAAGGGGACATTACAATTGGTATCTGAGCATTCATCTTGCCATCCTGTAAAAGGTAGTTGATGCAATTTAGCCAAAGGGCTCAAAGGGCTTTGGAAAGAGAAAGGAGGAAACTTGTGTAGGCCAAAAATCCTAAACCAAACAATAGAATGGGCAAGCAAGGGGGCAACTAATTGAGGGCCTTCATGCCACAAACCACTCAAGCTCTTAGAGAGCAAAATGAAAGGAATGAAAGAAGAAGCCAATTTTCCCTCCAAGCTATTCAAAATATAAGTAACAATAATTCTTGATCCAACCAAACAAATTGGAGGGATACCAAATCCAACCACTCCAAAAGTAACATCTCAACAGGGGTATCAAACCCTGGACCAACAAGACCTCCCTTCCTACCTAGGGAAGAACCCAGAATAAGAAGATCCGAAGAAGCAAATAATCCAACCATGGATAATATTGATGAAATTGTAGATGCATACTCAAGACTTGATCCTGAATTCTAAGAAATGCCTCCTTTAAGGATTATTGGCGTGCTAAACACAAACTATCTCTAGTAGGAAAAGAAAACAACCCAACAAAGATTTGAAACAAAGGATATGTAAAATAACCCTTTCTAAATTTGATGGATTCAAAAAAGTCATGACACGTTCATGGGTCCAAAGATGGACACCTACCTCTCACTCAGTCCCATGATGGAGGAAGATGTAAAATTCGCCATATTCCACTGGGAAGGAACAATCTATGATTGATGGCATCATGACCTTATTACTCAAGGCCATCAACATATAACAACACATGATGAATTCACTCGAAGACTTATCTAAAGGTTTGATAAAAAACACTTTGAGTGGTACTTTAAAGAGCTAATTCGAATAAGGAACATGGAACCGTAGATGGGTAATGCCACTAAATTCCAAAAACTTCCAGTTATGGTACCTAAAGTATCTCAAAGTAGGCCTTATTACTATTTGTTGAAGGATTGAAAGAAACTATCCATGGCTTGGTAAGTGCTCTCGATCCAACATCGTTGGAGAATACAATCCAAAAGGCACTAAAATCAGACACCACTCCTACAAAGGACAAATACCATCCAAAGAACCAATCCTCTAACATTCATACTATACCTTATTACAAGGAGGAGGAACAACAAAACCTTTTTCCCCTCTATCTTACAATAAAAGGAAGGAGTTCATGAACAAGGATTATGTTCTCGATGCTAGGAAAAATGGGAACATGGGCATGATTGTCATCAACAAAGACTTAAAAGACGACAAGAAGACCCAAAAAGGAAAGGTTTGTGTTTCAAATACAAGGAAGAATGGAGGCTAGAACACATATATGGGAAAGAGAGTCAATCATGTAATATAGAGGTTGTTGAACAAGCCGAATAACTGAGAGGGGAGGTGAATCAGTTATTCATAGACAACTTCTAAAACTTTTTCTGAATCGGTAAACATATAAACCATTCAAAACAAATATAGATATGTTTAACTTGTCACCAAGCACCAAAACTTTACATACTAAACCACTGATACTTTACCAATAGGCAACAAGTATCCAATTGATACCGCCAACAACCAACCGATATCGTCAAGTAGTCAGTATGAAGGTTTTGACATCAATGACAACAATGCTAGCAACATGTCAATATGTCTAACAATCTCCCCCTTTGGCATTGATGGCAAAACAACACAAAATACAAAAACGGAAAACTAGAAACTCACATTCAAAAACTCTCCTTGAGTAGATGCTTCAGTTCATGTTTTTTTGTTTTCTTTTTCTCTCCCCCTTTTTGCCACAATGGAAAAGGGCCAAAACTTCAAAGAAATACAACAATATTAACAGTAAAAACTCTCTTTTACCTTTACTTCAAGATTGGAAGCTACCTCTTCCATTCAACAACAACAGCCCCAATCTGGGCACACAGACTATCATGTTCCACCAACATGTCAAAGGATGAAATCTTGTTCAGAGATTGAATCTGCTGTTCGTAATCCTCTGCTTTAGAAAGAATACTAGATATATGCTCTAACCGAACCTCAATCATGTCCTTTACTAACCAAAATGTTTGTACAAGATCCTCTCTCTGCCTTTGCAACAATAGTAATTCAGCCTGTAGTTGACCAACTCTTATCCTCTGTTTTCCTCCCTTATCTTTGAAATAATCATATGTCTTTCCTAGCTCATTCAGCTCTTCCTCAATAACTTCACTTCTGCCTCTGATATTGTCTACAACAATAGGCCATCGAAGATAATACCTGTATATACCTGTAATCTCCTTTATATAATCCTTGGTCTCACTGATCACTCTGGATAATTTTTGCTTTGCATTGGTACACTTCTTCTCAATAGACTTCTTGAACCTTATGCAATCAGCTCCACTCTACAATAAACTATCCTCAACATTTCTAACCAAATCAACTGGTAACATACCAGACACGCTAGAAACAATGATCTTCTTACTGATCAGGCGATCAGTCAACAACTCTTCCATCTCTGTCCTGCTCACTGTCAAGCAACGAATCCATATGTCACCAATTTTGTCAAATTCATCATCATCCAACAAAGACTTAATCGTATCAGAATCCACAGAGTCAGATTCTGACAGAGAAATCACATCTCTCTCAATTTCTTCTTCTTCCTTCTTTTCCACAGGCTCTTCTTCTTCATCCTTAGAGATAGTGATGATTTCCTTTGTTTAACACTGATTTTCCTTCTTTTAGGTTCCGGAGAGGAACCACCGACATCAGCATCTAAGTTTTTTTGACCGGAGGAGGAACCCTCCTCACCATGACACTCAGGCATTGCACCAGAAACAACTAAACTAGAACATTCATTTGCAATGATGTGAAATATGCTTTACAAGCATCTGCACAATTCTCCAAAGACCTTAGGTATCTGTAAATTTGTTTACCGACAGGGATGTCGGTCCTCCACTCCAAATTCTCTTTACCAGGTAATGACCTCATGAAATAGAATGCTAAGCATACCACTAATGAACCAAATCTAAAACCATAACATTCCTCAACAGTCATCCTCACATTCTCAAGAAAATTATCTAACATCTTGCATAGATCAAATTGAACATTCTCCCTACCCATCTTATCAGCAATATAAATAGCCACAACTGAAGTGGCACCATCACGATTTTGAAATTGGATTTTATAGGAAATGCCATAAGCAACATATCTCACTACCGGATCATCAAGCGTATTTAACAAGAATGCACGCTGATCACGGTCAATACTAGTCAACTCCTTTACCTTTTTGTAACTGATTGTCTTCTTTCTTGGTAAGTCACCAACACTGCACAACCTCGTGATGTCTTCAATTGCCTTTTTCGTTACCTCATAGGACTTGTCCAACACTAGGTTTACATCTTGAAATCAACTTAGCAAAAACATGATGAATTCCCTATCGTCAAAACAAGGAAATTCTCCCCATATATCTAATCCAAGATTTTGAACCCTCTGCAAATCATCTGATGATAAACCTGCTTCCATCTGTCTAATCCTACCATGATCAAATTCCTCAATCTTAACCTTCTTCAACATTCTTGATACGACCCCACCGGTAGCGCGAACAACCAATTGAGATTCCTTAATCGCACTTCACGAATTCATCTTCAACCTTTCTTAAGCTTAGCTAAAACTCTGATTTTTCTCCTTGCAACAGTGTCAAATGATTTAAAAAATTTGCATTTATAACCTTGAGCCTTCATAATTACTCTTTTCCCGCCAAAAATTAATTATCGTTGACACATCTCAGTCGTACTGCGCACATCAATCAATTGACAATTTTGCAATCATTATCTGTCAATTCATCATATCGGAGACAAGCTGGTTGCAACTGGTATCACCTTAGAGCAGGGGATGTGACTGATATATCATATTAATACTTCCCCTAAGCCAAAGCATTCGACTTAGTTACCAGAAGAGCTAGTACTAGGGTTTGGTACCGCATGACTCTCTTCACCAACAACATCCTTCTATATCATGCTAGTCTTTTGAGATTCACTTGAAACTGTAACATTATTACCATTTCCAGTATTCACTGGAGCACCACCAGATTTGCATGTGTTAGCATAATGACCATTCCGACCACATTTGAAACAATTCACATTCCTCTGACATGATCTTACTGACCGAATTCTAGATTTGCATTGATTAGCTTTGTGACCATAATTGTGACACATAACAATTCCCATGAAAGATGTTACTCATTCCATTCTTCTTAATCGGATTAGAAACTTGACTTCTGCATTGACTTGCTTTATGACCAACCTTATGACAACTAAAGCATTGAACCTTTTGTTCCTTTCTCATCTTACAATCAACAACCTTATGAGCAAAATTCTTACAAATGTGACAATAACCGTTAAAAGATAAGTACCTTTGAGAATTTGGTTGCCTTACCAGAGGCCTTCTTGTAGATGTAATCGGATTTCTGACCTTGCATGTTCTCTCAACCTTCGCTTCATCTTTGCCTTTGTCCTCCAGATTTGAACATTCACCGATAAACCCTAATCCTTCTTTATCTTTGTGACTTCTGCAGGGCTAATAATTGATCCAAAATAGTATTGCTCTCACACACCTTTATTTCAGATCATAGCTTCTTCAATTCCTAATCTAGGTTCGCATTTTCATCTTACTTAATCTTGATGATATTCTTGAGATTCTCTTCAGATTTCTTCCATTCCTCTATTACAATCTCCAATTCTGCTTTGGTCCTCCTAACGCTTTTCATTTTATGCATTAACCCATCTTTTATGATTTCCTCTGTATTTTTCTTGGCATTCAACATCTTCTCCATTTCCACCACCTTTTCTTTTGATTCCTTCAATTCTTGATTGACTTCCTTATGCCTTGCTTTAAACTTCCGGATTTGATCCCTCGGCTTATTGATACATGCATTCGCTTCTTTCAGGTTTGCTTCCAACTCCTCATTTTCTGATTTGGTACTCTCAATATTGCTCATCATGATTTGCCAATCCTCATCAACATAGTATCCTCCTTCCATCAGTTCAAACAACCAAGATCTCCCTCAAGAGGTTAAGCTCTATTTGGAAGGGACCAGGCGCTAATACCAATTGTTGAACAGGCCGAATAACTGAGAGGGGGGGTGAATCAGTTATTCATAGACAACTTCTATAACTTTTTTTGAATCACTAAACATATCAACCATTCAAAACATATATAGATATGTTAATTTTTGATCTGCTGGTAAGCACTTAAAACAGGTGTAACGATGAAAGCACAAAACCATCAACACAATGAACACTAGAATTTACGTGAAAACCCAAACTGGGAAAAACCATGGACAAGCTAATTCCCATGAAATGAACACCGGTTAAGGTCATTTTTACAAGGGCTCACTACTGGTTTGCTCACTGCGGGTTGGCTCATTGCCGGTCGGGCTAACTACTCTGAAATATGAATATGGCGAACTGCCAATACAAAAATGTTTACTGACAAAATGTGAACTGATAGAATTGCATCTGACTATGCATGAGATAGTTCCAATTGATAGCACAGATCACCGACAACAAAGATCCAATACAGACCCTCTACTAGCATACACCAAACTTATGCAACATAGTATTAAAGCCTTTTTGTACCACTCAACTTCTTTCACATCGCTGCCTGATATACCGAAACAGACTCGCACTATCACCTTCGGTCCTTTGTCTCCAACTTGCACATATACTCACACACCTATTCACTTGCTCTCTCTTCACATATATCACATACAAAAACATTTTCTTTATTTATACAAGTATCTAATCATATACATGTCGACCATACCAAAAGAGTGTGTCGGCCACAATTCAAAAATATATTACAATTGTATTTAATGCACTAGCACCAAACCTAAATCTAGGTCACACTTAAGACATCTTTACAACACGTTACCACAGGACCTAAATATAGGTCACACTTAAGATGTATACAATGCATTTTACATTCACCAAAACATAGGTGAACTCTGGAACCATCGGAACGCCACAACCAAAGCCATGTCTTAATCAATAGAATATTTGAACCCACTAATAGATGAAACTAGATAGAACTTGTCTAGAATACAATATAACTTTTATATCAACCATTTGATGAATTGCAAGAAAGTCTAGATATCAGAAACATTTGGAACAACATTGTAAGCATAGCAGTCAACAGGTACCGATAGAAAAACTCCACGCAAATCCAAACACCGAAAATAAACAAGTATACCAAAAGATGTAATCTGTAAGTAGTGGTGGTCAAAATTCCAGTAAATGCAAAAAATTTGAAGAAATTCTGAATTTTGCCTTAGAACTGAGGAATTGTGGTTTCCTGTGTTGATAGGGTTTCAAAATTAATTTCCCTAAGTATAAAACCCTAAGGTCATTCTATTTCCTCATTACTTTTTGGTCACTTAAAAGAAGGGTCTTTTAGTCATGTCGCGGGACCACTGTTATTTTCCTAGTTCCCGGTCTTTATTGGTCTTGTGGTGTTAAAATATGTTTGATCTTAAATGTGGTTGTTGTGCGTGACTTCGCATTTCATATTGTCTTTGATATCCTAAAGGTTCCGAAGTCATGACAAGCCTTGTTCGTAGCATCTCAACGTTTGGTTCCATGGTCAGTTCTAATAGTCCTGATCTTCCGAAGTGGTCATGCATAACTTCACAAATGTTAAGTTTTGTTTGGTATCGAAAGCCCCGAAGTTACGCTTGGAGGTTTGCGGAGCTTCGTAGGAGATAAAATACTTGACCGTTGGCATGTTACGAGGTTACGCTTAGTTGTTGCGTGACTTCTCAACAGTTAAAAGATGGTAATGGTAATGAGTCCTGAGGTCCTGATTAATGGTTTGCGTAACTTCGAAAGAGTTGAAGACAAAAGCAAATTGCATGCCACATGGAAAGTGCCGAAGGATTGTGAAGTAAATCAATAGTAAAATTATTGATTGTTAGAAATCTGTTCCGAAGCTATGACAATGAATATCAAATGGTTTGCGGAGCATCATGAGGGTTTCTTGGCCATTTGTGGTGGCAGTTACGAAGCTACGTAGGAGCATCTAGTGGTTAGGCGTAACTTCGTAAGAGTTAAGTTGTTACAAGGAATAGAAGTTCCAAGGTTACCAAGAGCTTTGTGCGGGACTTCGTGAGGTAATATATGAATGTTCAATGCATGGTTTCGATCTTACGAAGATGTTAAGTTGATGGTCAGCACAACTTCAGAAAGATTTCAAAGGGTTCCGTTCTGTAGGTAGTGAAGTTGAGACGCGGTTAGATGATCAGTTTGCATAATTTCAGAACAAGGCTAACTTGAATTTTGAAATGGCATGAGCTTTTTACAGTGAAGAAAAAGCACAAGCTGTGGGGTCTTAATCAATAAACGAATGATATGTTGGCATGACAGATCAACGATTTGCTCTTTGTTCGCCGCCAAATCTAAGTGAAAGAGACACTTTTCTGCTAAAAAGGGAAATTCATGTGTTTGCTCTTGATGTAGATTTAATACAGTAGGTGGTGTATTTTCTTATTAAAGGCATTTTCATTCGTTAGACACTTTACCATTCACAAAGCATTCATAGTTTTCAGAGTTGCAAAGAAACATAAAGATTTGAAACCGTTAAGTTGCAGAGAGAAAGCTCAAAGTCAGTATACGAGAAAATGGCAGAACAAGGATCCCCTGAAGTCGTTGAGGTGCCAGCAAAAAGTGTACAATCAAGAACCAAGAAACCAAATGTGTATGCTGAAGAATGGATGAAATTGTTTCCTGGTACCTCAAATTTGTAGTCAGCCAATGCATATGAATGGAGGGATCCCTATGCGTTTTGCAGGGACGCCATTTGCTGGTATTATATATATATATATATATATATATATATATATATATATATATTATTATGGGATTCTATATGGTATCCATATCATCATCTTTAGTGAACATATAAATGTACAAACATTAATGTTGATTATAAAATCATAGTTTTAGACTTATCTATAAAAGAAATCTAGAATTACCCAAGAGTTAATTAAGAATTCACATATTATATGTGTATCTTAATTACATATATATATAATATATATATATATTAATATCTATATAAATGAAAATATAAATGTTCATATATATTTATATATATATAATAATCAATAAATAATTTAATATTTATTCTATATATTTTAATATCTATATAAATGAAAATATAAATGTTCATATATATTTATATATATATAATAATCAATAAATAATTTAATTCATATTAAATAACTTACCGAAATAATGAATTTCTTCCTGAACGTCTTTATCTTTTTTTCCCATTGTAATCACTGTTCTATTTTTTTATTCCATCCCTCTTGCTGTTTACTCGTTGGAGTATTAGTATGTATGTGGGAGGGGGAGTCACGTCCCCTCCCATAGAGTCACCCCCCTAGGGGGTGCAACTTCACTTACCGCCAACAACCTAATATGAATAGTCATCACCATAATAGTAATGTATATTATGGTATATATTATTTATATATTATTATTAAATGATTATTATAATATATTATAGTATATATTACATATATATTATTGTTAAATGATTATTATTAACAATCATATTTTAATAATAATATCTCTAAATGTTATAAATTAATAATGTTTAATTTATTAAATTGACAACATTGTTTAATAATAGTTCCATTTTAATAATGATATAATTTAAATGACAGTAACAATATTATCAATCTTTTGATTAATATAAATTATGCTTAATTGTAAGAATTTTTAGAACACATACTTTGTAGGAGCTTTAATTGAGGAACATTACAGTTCCCCCATCTTCAATTTGCTTGTCCTCAAGCAATTTGAGGTTCTCCTCCCTCTCCCAAGTGGCATCTTCATCCGGGAGATCTTTCCATTTTACCAAGAATTCAGTGATTGTTTGATTCCTTAGTTTCTTGAGTGTGAGAATGATCACGTGACACAATATGAATTTCCCTTCATTATCCAAAGCGGTAGTTCATTACATGGAGTTGTGATGACATGGTTTAATTCCTTCCTTTAATTCAATTGAGTGGTTGAATCTTCCTTTCGGGGGTAAACCGAGGGGAAATTTAAAACCTTTTTATGTTTTCTAAGGATGGGTCAGATGTCTACATGAGTTGTCTGCTCATAGGTGGAGGATCTATCTAAGATATTACATTGGGTTGTCCATCGTGAATCATCTTAATGAATTTATTCATGGTATTCCCAAAATGATGACATTTTGCAAATTTCCCACAAATATTCTTTTTGATTATATGTTCTCCCACATTAACTTCTAACTGGGGTGTAACTCTAATACATTGGTCCATTTTTCTATTTCCCATGATTACTTCAAAACCCTTGAAGTCCTGAGTGGGTATCCTCCTCTTTGCTACGAGTGGTTGGTTAGTGTTCCATGTTCGGGGTCTTCTAGTCTAGCCCTTTTTACAGGACCTTCATTATTGCTTCCTCCATGTTGTTCATTTGTCCTCTCTTGCACTGGCAACCTTTAGTCCATGGTGTTTTACATTTGAAACACAACCCCTTCTCGATGAGTTCTCTTTCCTTGCACCGGTGGTCCTTACTCTATGGTTGTTGACATAAAAAACACTTTGATTGATCTCTCTTGGGTTCCTTGCCTTGATTTGGCGTCCTTGATAAAAGGCCTCGTGGTTTTTCCTTATTTGTATCATATTTTGTCATTTTTGCCTTCCTAATGGCTTCTTCAAGTGTTTGGGGTTCGAAGGGTCTCACCCTTATCTTGATGTGTTCTTTGAGTCCTTCAATGAACATATAGACCCTCTTTTGAGATATGTTGGGAACCATGACTGATAGACTCTGAAATTTGTTGGCAAATTCTTCAATAGTTCTTGTTTGTTTGAGGTGGTTTAATTCTTGGAAGTACCATTTTGGTTCCCTTTGGTCAAACCGACTAATGAGTTTTTGAGTGAACTCACTATAGGTGTTAATACTTTTATCTCCCAGGGTGATGATGCCATGGTGCCACCAATTGTGGGCCTCCCCGGTCAAGTGGATTATGGCGAATTTAATGGCATTTTCTTCAATCATAGGGTTGAGGGAAAGGTAAGTGTCTAGTTTTTGAACCCAAGCTTGAGCTGTTTCTTTTCCCATCCCATTGAAGTGTGGTAGGGACATTTTGCCTATCTTGGCTTTAATGTCTCTTTCCCCATGGTATCTTTTCCGACCATGGCTTGCCAAGGTTTTGGTTTCATAGTATTCTTTAAAGGGAATGAGTCTTTGTATCTCTGGTTCTAAGCTAGCATACATTTGGGCAATCTCCTCTACTGAGTGGGTGGAAGGTTCTTCTCCCCTTGTGATAGGTTCTCTTCGAAGAAATGATGGTATAGTTGGTCTCATGGTGGAATCTTGAGTTGAGGGCTCATTCTCAGAGTGATTAGAACGTATATCTCTTCCTATTGGGGAAGTGGGTTGGCCATTGTGGTTATTGTTATTGCTCATGTTTTGGATGGCTTGAAGAATTAATTGATTGGTTCACTCAAATCTCTCATTAGTTTGCTCCATGAAGCTTCTTAGTTCATTTGCTAATTGCTCAGCCATAGCTTTTGTGCCTTTCTTTCGTTTATATGTTTGCATGACCTATCTTCCACAAGATGGCAGGATTATGCTCTGATACCATTGTAAAGTCCCTTCTTATTCTCCTTATGTATTTTCCTGCAAAACCAACGTTAGTAGAAAGTATTACACAATATTTACATGACTCTTACTCTATTCTAATTTAGCAAGGGGAATTTTGATTCTTAGGGGCTGCCTCTAGGTCGGGCTTCACAAAATTCCCGATTCTCGGCTTGAGGGATATAAGATCCACTCTAAGCAATCGGGCTATTGATATAGTAATGTCCCTCAATTAAAGCTCCTACAAAGTATATGTGTTTTAAAAATTCTTACAATTAAGCATAATTTATATTAATCAAAAGATTGATAATATTGTTACCGTCGTTTAAATTAATATCATTATTAAAATGGAACTATTATTAAACAATGTTGCCAATTTAATAAATTAAACATTATTAATTTATAATATTTAGAGATATTATTATTAAAATATAATTGTTAATAATAATCATTTAACAATAATATATTATAATAATCATTTAATAATAATATATATTATAATAATCATTTAATAATATATATTATAATATATACCATAATATACATTATTATTATGGCGATGACTGTTCATATTACGCTGTCGGCGGTAAGTGAAGTCACACCTTAGGTGGTGCGATTCTATGGGAGGGGACATGACTGCGACCCCCCCCGCCCCACATACATACTAATACTCCAACGAGTAAACAACAAGAGGGATGGAATAAAAAAATAGAATAGTGATCAGAGTGGGAAAAAAGGATAAAGACGTTCAGAAAGAAATTCATTATTTCAGTAAGTTTTTTAATTTGAATTAAATTATTTATATATATATATGAACATTTATATTTTCATTTATATATATATATATTATATATATATATGTAATTAAGATACACATATTATTTGAATTCTTAATTAATTCTTGGGCAATTCTAGGTTTTTTTTATAGATAAGTCTAAAACTATGATTTTATAATCAACATTAATGTTTGTACATTTGTATGTTCACTAAAGATGATGATATGGATACCATATAGAATGAATCTTATATTCATTAGAGATGGATTCCTATATTTGGAGGGGGTTAGAGGAAATTGTTATAGTTTTCCTAGTCTTGAGATTGTATAATCTCATGTAGGTAGTATATATGCTGATACAATCATATGCATATGCGTAGGCTTAGAGAGCATTTATTGCTTCCAAGAGATTCTTATGGGCAGTGCTCTATGGGAAGACGTGTGGATAGCCCGATTGCTTAGAATGAATCTTGTATCCATCAAGACGAGAATCAGAAATTCTATGAAGCCCGACCTAGAGGCAACCCCTAAGAATCAAAATCCCCCTTACTAACTTAGAATAGAGTAAGAGTCATGTAAATATTGTGTAATACTTTCTACTAACGTCGGTTTTGCAGGAAAATACATAAGGAGAATAACAAGGGACATTACAGAATGTATGACCCTTAGATGAACTGGAATTGGCAACACTTTTTGGTAGCTCAAGCAAGTGAAGGAGAAAAAGCCTTAGATGAACTGGAATTGGCTGCAGGCAGATTGGATGACAGGGTCATCCAAGTTGAGGAATTTATAAGTGATGATGAATTCATCAAATCTGAAGAATTCAAAAGTTTTTTGTTTAAGGTTAAACAAAATGAACTGACTTTGTCTCTAAGACCAAGAGAATCAAAGGAAAAGACTGTTGAATTGATTAAGAAGCTGCAGGCCTATGATCCTAACAGTGAAACATTAATTGGGGAGGAGGCCAGGGACCTTGTAAAAATAAGTGGCATGCTATCGATTCCCAGATGGGATTTGGAATCATCATTTTTAATTGATCAGATTAAGAGGCAGGATAATGCTGTTGCCTATGAAGCTTTTGGCCCTGGTGGATTACAGAGGGGTTTTGGTTTTAACTTGGATACAAAGACATTAGCAGTTTGGTGTGTGGCCCCTGAGTCAAACAAGTCCAAATTGATTGGTATCAAAGATACAACATAGGGCAGTCAACTGATATGGAGATTGCAAGATACAACAAGATCAAAGATAGCCAATCTCTTACATCATGCATCTTCCATGAATAAGGTTGTGGTTGAGGACTTAGAGACTAGATTGGCCAGAACATTCAACGATTATGTGGCAGTCAGAAGAAATTTAAGGAAGAATTAAAGAAAAATTATGTTCTAGAAGAAATCCTAAAGGGGTTAAGGGATGAGATCAACACCCTGAAAAGCCAGTCCAGACTAGTCACAAAGGTTGTTGATGCTGAAGTCCAGACAGAACATGAGGAGGGTATAGCTCCAGTGGTTGTGACTAAACATGTGAAAATGAATATTGATAGGCATGTTGATACCAAGGATGCTGAGAAGGAAACCTTGAAGAATGTATTACTGCATAGAATAAGTGTTTTGAAGGGAAAGTCCCAGCTAATACATAGTACTTACATTTCTTTGCAGGGGGCAGAACATCATTGTTCAAATGCCTTAGCCGTGCTAACACCATTATTTAATTCTTGGGGTCCTTATTTGCAATTCTTTGAAAGGTTGATTGTATTAATGGTAAAGAAGCTTGACTTGCTTGATAAAATTATTGATGCCAAAGAAATGCTACTGTTAGTGAGAGAGTTATATGCATTCTTTACTGGCAAGTCGCAAAGTACCCAGGCTAAGTTGAGGGTTTTTGCTGAGACATCCTAGGGATACATCCTTGCCATTGTTGACACAGAGGGACATCTAAAAGTTTGGCAGGAGTGGGTTGATTCCTTATATCAAATTTTGGCTTCTAGCAAGGTTGTTTCATTTTTTGATGGTGATGCTGATGTTTCCTCTTTTTATGAAGTTGTTGATGAGTTGTACAAGTAGGAAATTGACATGAATAAATTTGTTGTTGACTCACGGGCCATAACAGATGCAAAATGGAACAAATGTCTTCAGGACTTGGATGCAGTTAGAGCAGCAGTTTGGCCAACAAAGAGGGAGATTGTGGTATGGGAAATTATTGGAGAAATTCAAGCCTTGCCACATGGAAGTAGTTGAGATAGATTTTGGTATAAAAATGAAGAGCCAATAGAGGGAGGTCAGTTAACTCAATAGGGTATCTTATCTTTGCGGTTCACCTATTGTGGATACACCTACGATGCACATCAAGATTGATCCTGAAGAATCTGCTCTGCCAACTGTCACTTTTGTAACTACTTCTATGTTGTTATGTAAAAGTTGTTTGATGTTGACAACTTTACTTTTCCCACGTTTGAAGCTTGTTGCAATCTAGCATTATAAATGGATTTCCAAGACTGGAAAAAGAGACTGTTAGTTTTTTTTTTCGGAGAATAGAGGTCTTTGTTGTCAGTCGAGACTGTGTAGAGTCATTTCTGTGTTTTGCTTGTATTGAAGGTTAATGAAGAATATGGTGTTCTGATCATTATGTGTTATTTTAAGTCTGGTTAAATACTGTGATGTATAAATTTCAAGGAAGTTTAATACAAAGATTCACCAGGACTTTGTTGCTTCAAATCTTGTCTCCTTTTGTGGTATTTTGTAATTTTCTGTGTCTTGTGAACAAAGAATTTAAGATCATAGTTACAATTTATTTTAAATTGTATGTCATGGTATACTTTTCTTTTAATTCAAGGAATTAAGTAATTGCTTAACATAATTTGACAGAATTATGAGGTATTAGAGGAGGATTTGTCATAAGAATAGGGTTTAAAGTATCAATTGATTTTCATTTGCAAGGTGAATGAATAAATCATAAATCATGGTATGGACTGGTTTAAAATATACCCAATGAATAAGGCACTGGTCAAAGAAATTGTAGTCAAGCTGATATTCATTTCTCTTCATAGTTCAATCTCAAAATTAAATCAAAATCTTTTAAATTCCAAGTTGTAGATCTAAACTATTAGCCCCTACTTAGCAAAATTAAATCAAAATCTTTTAAATTCCAAGTTGTAGATCTAAACTATTAGCCCCTACTTAGCTTATGAGTGAATTGATAATGTGATTAGCTCTCACAGTGTTTCTTTAATTACATAAGTAAGAGAAGATTTATGGGCATTTGTCTGCTTTGTTAAGGATTAGGAAAAGGTGATGTTAAGAAACAAATAAATCTAATCCTAGGTTTACCCGCCTACATCTTGCAGAATTCAAAGTGTAGAAAGCATAAATTGCTTTGTCAGTTGGTCCTCGATTCTGTTTGAGTGTATTGATCATGGGATTTAGCTAAGCCCTAGGTACATTTCTTCATTTACAAAGTAGTTTAAATTCTGTTAAATCAGAAGCCAACAAGTAGAATCAAGTACACTTGTCACCAAGCACCAAAATTGTACACACTGAACCACAAATACTTTACCGATAGGCAACAAGTATCCAACCAATACCACAGGTAGTCAGTATGAAGGTTTTGACATCAATGACAACAATGCCAACATCTCAATATGTCTAATAGAGGCAATCTCTGATGAAGAGGAAAAGGAAATCCAAGTAAGGTCTTCAAAGCATCCAATCAAAAGATGAAAGGACAATAAAGAAAGTGGAGCTTTGTGGAGGAGCCAATCTAGTAATTATGACACCCTTACATCCTCAAGATCTATGGAACATTTTAAGAAAATGTTTGAAGTATATTGGAGCAGTTATATGACACATTGATGAGCATATGGGAGTAGCAAGATGGGGTTAGGCCTAGTTTTTGGCTTGAAATGGATTATGAGCTGAAAGATTGGGGTTAGGCCCACTTTTTGGCTCGAAATGGATTGTGAGCAGCAAGATTGGGGTTGGGCGCACTTTATGGCTTGAAATGGGTTGGGCCCACTTTATGGCTCGAAATGGATTGTGAGCAGCAAGATTGGAGTTGGGCCCACTTTCTGGCTTGAAATGGATTGTGAGCAACAAGATTAGGGTTGGGCTCACTTTCTGGCTCGAAATGGATTGTGAGCAGCAAGATGGGGTTAGGCCTACTTTTGGGCTCTAACATGTTGTTGATGTCAGTTTTGTAACACTACATAACATATAGCAATTGAATACTTGATATAGCATACCAAACACTTAACCCTCTCTTGAAAAGTATATACTCACGAAGAACATGAGAATACTCCAAGGTTCCTTACACCTGTGGATACTAACTCAGTTATATTAATGTGATTTGCTGGTTAAAAACGTAGGCGGGCTTACGTTGTTCATTCAAGGATGTCAAATTCTCGCTGTGATGAAGATGGGATCTAGCTTTGCAATGTATACTCAATGACTTTCTTCTTTTATATCACTTCCAACTTTGCTCTTCAAACTTCAACTACTAAACTACTTGCTTCTTTACTACTACTCCTATGGAATGGAAAGATTGACAAATGGACGGGGATCAACCTAATGAAAGCTTGCCAGCGGCGCTACCTCCATAGATGCAATGATTCAAGGGGAATGAGACTAGATTACCACACAAGGCTTCTTAACAAGCCGCTAAGATGCTAGTGGCCTAGTATATAGATCCCTATCAAACATTTACCAATATCACCATACAACTAGCCATCTACTTCTATTCTTTAACAATTTTCTTGAAATGAAATCTACTTTAACAACTCAATGAAATCTAACTTTAACAATTGGAAGTAGAAACCATGCAATAACACCAAGTGTTCTTAATCACCATGCAAGACACAAAATGACAAGAGAAGTAATTTTGGTATTATATTAGCAACAATTTTCTTCAACTCTATACAAATGAGAGTACTTGGCCTTATATAGAGGCTCAAAATTACAACCAACGACAGAGATTAAGAGGCAAAATCAACGATCCAGATTAAATCCCAGAAACCCTAATTAGGGTTGCCACCCCATCAACCAATGAGAAGACGCCACCTCACCAATGGACCAATGAAAAAAAAAAAGTGGCAACCAATGAGAAGGCACCAAAATGGTAGCCAATCAAAATCAGACACCTACCCTACCCAAGAAGAAAGGAGAATTTGCCACTTGGGCTTACATCAAATGATCTTCTAATACAATTCTACCCTTTTCTTTCATCTTTCTAGCATAAGCAATGAATTTGGCTAACATGTTGTTGACTTCCTCCATGGGAGGGCAAGGTGTATGCCTCATCCTGAGCTCAGCTGTGTTCATCATGTTCTTTGCTGCTTGCAGTGTCTTCTCACTCTCCTTCTCATCATCTCTTGCAAACTCGATAAGGGCCCTGGGAGAGGCAAGGATGCCCAACTGTTTCTCTCTGGCAACAACCTTCTCTAACTCATCCAATCTCGATCCAAACTCTGTCTCATTAAAGTCCTCTTTGATTCCTTCAAAATCAAGTGCAATCCCCGCATCGCTCAACATGCTTGAAATGAAAGTGTCAATGCTTGGAATGTATTGTGCAATCTCATCCTGTATCTCTTCGAGTACCCTCGATTTGGCAGTCAAGGTAACATACCAAGACTCAATAATATTCTTTCCTCCTTCACTGACCAACTTGGCCCTCACCAAAGATCCCTCTGATAACTTTATGGTCGCCTGTAGCCTAGGAATGGCTAAGTCATGGATTGGAAGGAAATCCTTCCACTCCCCTTCGAATGCTCTGAATTTGTCTCTAAGATACACAAATGACCTAAATGTCGAGATAAAGGCAAGCAAGAACCTTCGCCCTTCTTGAATTATACTACTGATCCAATTTTTAGTTCCTTGCTCTTGAGCTAATATTTCTTCCAGATTGCTCCCACTATCTTGTGGAAGGGCCGCCTGAGGCAACTATTGGATAGGTTGGCATACTTCATGATAGCTATCCTTCCAATACTTACTTTCAATCTCCAACTCTGCAATCCTTTCATTCGCCTTTCTCAACCTTTCTCTGATTGAAGCTATGCCTTCCTGAACCTCCACACACTCCATGTCATCTGTGATTTTTCCCATGTCATGCTCCACTATCTCATAATCTTGGGCCACAATTTCGCCCATTGCCTTGCTAACCTTTGGTACAACAATCTGAACCTTTCGGTGACCATCCTCGTCATTCCTGATTACCTTTGCCATTGTTCCTGCAATTTGTTTCTGTCTGACATCATCTTCCTTTTCCACTAACCCTTGAATATCCTCAACTGTCCGGATGGCCACAACCTTGCCCCTTGGCATAAGCATCTGTCTCAACCATAGTGGTGCAATGCATCTCCCAAAATTTGGATTTGGTTCGGCTAACAAAGCATCACCAACGGCTTTGGGCGCTTGGCTTCCTTCTCCAGCTGATAGAGCCTCGACGTCATCTGGCTTATTTCCTTCATCACTGACTGTCATATCCTCCTCAACTTGGTTCTCCGAGAGAGGAGAGTACCCTGTACTATTACTATAACCACTTGATTCTGAACCAGAGCTCACCTCTACTGCTGCCCTTTGCTCACTTGTACCAACCTCTTGGCTCCTAGCCTCAACTATGCTCTCTCTTGATGGTACTTTACTCTGTTTCTTTGCTGGAGGCTCTTGATGTTCTCTATCTTTCTCAACCTCCAAGCTCCTCTTCTTGCTCTTAACTGTTTGCTACTGTTGCTGGCTATTGCCCCCACCTTGCTGTCCAATTGACTCCGCTAGAATCTCCTCCTCTGGTTTCATCTTCTCATAGGTAAGGTGTACCTTCCGACTTTGCAATTGCCTAAACTTCTTATTGTTCCACCACTCAGTGTGTAGCTCAACTGTTCTTGTTACTGCATCTAAGGATGGATCCTGATGATCACCCCACTCAACTAGATTCAACTCCGTTCCCTCTACTGTACTATAATCTTCCCTTAGCACATCTTCATCCTCTTCCAGCTGATCCGGAATATTAAGATTTCTCCATCTGATGGCCCTCATCATGCCCACCGATAACCTTGAGAAAGCCAACTTCCTCACATGAAAGTCATCCTGTGCATTGGCCCAAAAATCCTCCAAAGTAGGAATATGCTTGAATGGATCCCCATGAGATGCCTTGATTAGACCATTAGGATCGAATCCTTGCCTTGCCCTATACCATGCTAGATGATATTGTTCTAACTCCTTCTCCACAGCTGCAAAGGCGACAGGATTGGGACAACTATCATTGCCTATCATGAGTGAGAAAGTAACCCTTGTCTCACCTCTGAGCTTCATCACTTTGTCATATTGCTCAAGTTGCCTAGCCAACTCCATCAAAACTATCTTATCGGGTGGGTACCTTGGAAGCCTCTTGGGACAAGCCGTGCATCCAGCCACTCTGATATAAGTGAATTGCGGAAACTGGATGAACCAACTCCCAAACTTCTTGACTTTTGTCTCCGCCTCCGGCGAGAGCCTCCTTGCGGGCGTCCCTTGCAATATCCTTACCATCTTTATGACAAAGGCATCATAAAATATCTTGTAGTCTTTGGTGTTGTGCAAATGAAGTTGTGGATAGCACTCATGCACCAAGCATTGTTCGGGCCCATTGCCAATCACCCCTCTAGCCTTAAGTCCATGATGTTCATACAGTCTTGCAATCAAATAGAAAAGGTAGGACCCCATATAGAATTGTCTCTGATTTTGTACTGTCCTAAGTTGCAACTCTAAATTTTCACTTATAATTCTAGCCCAATCAAACTTTCTTTTTCTATTTTCAATTCCTTCAATAAAATAGTACATCCAAGTTTCAAATTGCATACCTTGAGCGGAGCCCATGACTCGGTTGAGAAGCACAATAAGATCGCCATACTCTGATTTGAAATCTGACCTGGTGAGCTTTGATGACTTGGTGACTCCCTTCTTGCCTTCGTGCAACCAATTCTGCTTTAGTAGGGCGAGGTAGGCATCTTGACTGTCCTGAAAGAACCTGGCGGCTTGATCCATTAACATTAATATCTTTCCCTTTTGTTGGGGTATATTGAACACTTCCTCTACCACCTGTCTGTTGATGTTAGCCAACACCCTTTCTTCTTCACCAAAGATGATGGACTTGGTCACAATATCTAGTCGAGATGCACACTCCATCACCAACTTTGGACAAGGCAAGGTAGGAGGGAAGGCGGCAACTTGCACAATCCCACACTTGTAGATCCTCTTTGCCATGGAGGACTGGCCCCCTTTCAACCTATCTCTCAACTGTATCATATCTATGGTGCTGATATTGGTGTCACCGACTCGCTTCAATTTCGAGAAGAAGGTGGTCTTGGGCGTCATGTCTTCTTTGTCTTTCTTGGTATTTATTCCCTATGGGTTCTTGCTTGCACTAACATCCGCCATCCTAAACACTTATTTCTGCCCCTTCTTTCTACAGTGAGGTGGGACTACACTTATCTCTGCCCCTTCGCCTAGGGATGATCAAACATATTTCTGCCTCACCAATTCTTATCACACTACACTTATCTTTGCCTCTCCGCCTAGGGATGGGACTACCACTTATTCTGCCTCTTCGTTACTTATGAGATGGACTACACTTATATCTCCCAACTTCGCTCCTAGGGGTGGGACTACCACTTATATCTTCTTTCTCCAAATCCTAAACCGAAACTACACTTATATCTCCCAACTTCAAGTCCTAATGAGATGATGAAGTGATGGATGGATGATGCAAGCAAGAAAATAGAGAAATGTACCAAGCAAGAACAAGGAGAAAATTTGTCTTTTAGACTAGCATTCACCCTCAAATATGAAGATCGTTTTCAACACTAAACAATCAACATCAAAGAAAAAAGATAACAATTGAGAACATAGGCCACTCACCAAGAAATTTTGCAAAATCTGCAATCCTATGCTCTGCTATAACAGGTCTGCTCCTTTTATTTGCAGCTCCTCCTATCAAATGGCAGCCCGGGCATCTCCAAATAGCAAGTCTAAACAATGTCGCTGCCTCCTCTATATTTTCGGTGGTCCTCTGCCTTCTAGATCAAAGTCGCACTGCCTTCCTTAACCTCCTCACTGCTCCTTGCTAAGGCAATTTCGCTGCTCCTTTATGACTCAAATTCGCTGCCCTTCAATCTGCTCTGCTAGTTGAGAGACGAATGGGGAATGGTGGTGAGAAAGAGGAGGGGAGGTGGGCTCTTAAATATCAAATTCTAGCCTCCAAAGCAAGAGGGCTGACCTGCCAATAAGAACAACCAAAAAAACAATTAAAAACAAACCAAAAGGAGGGACGACCTTGCATAAAATAATAATTTTGCATTGAAATTTTAACCTTAAGCATAGATTATCGAAATTAGATTGGGGTGAGCTGGCCACGCCACTAAAGGAGGCCCCATTTTGTATCCCAAGGCCACACACCTCTCATTAAAGGGCCCAGATTTTGAAATTAATGCCCAAATTTGTGAATTACAAAGCAGATTTTATGTAAAATCTCAATGTTATTGCCCAGATTTTGATTTTAATAGCCAAGAGCTCAATTTTTAATATTAGCACCCAGATTTTTTGAATTAAAAGCTCAATTTTTTGGATTTATTGCACAAATCAAATTTATTTGCCCAGATTTATGATTGCTTAGCCCAGATTTTACAAATTTAATCTCAGATTTTTTTTGAATTTAATTGCCATGGCTTAGGTTTGCAAAGCAAAATTTACATTTAAGTGTCCAGATTTTTCGAATTAGTGACCAGATTTTAGAAACAAATTGAGGTGATAGGTCTAATTAGTCACTAAACCACAGTTGGCAAATTAATTCAATTTAGGCCATTTAGTCCATTTATTTAATCTTCGTTTCAACATCCAAAATTTGCAAGATTTCCAGAAGACCAAATTCAATCAAATTCGAAAAAAATCACAAGCCTCCGGATATTGGGATCTAGGAGAAATGCCAAGGCTCGTTCGAAAATGGGGGTCCCCAAATTCCTTGGGGCGATGACGTGAGACCTCACAACACGTGTATTTGCGTGTATTCTACTTCATGTTTTTGTGTGTATGCACTTTGTCTACATATATTCATCTGTGTACTTCATGTTTTTATGTGTATGCTCCGTGTTTGGTTCATACCTGATTTGTTCCAGATGTGAAAATAACTAGAGTAAACATATATGAATTGCATTTGAGGTTGTAGATGTGTGTCATGCTCCTTAACCTTATCTTAATATATGTTAAGATCACCCTTGCTTCAACGCAGAGAGATATCTTGGATATTGTGCAAATGTTGGGTTAACCAAATTAAATAGGGAATACAAATCTCCAAGGATTGGTTTGGAACCTTCATGATTCAGTTCATAGAATACATTACTTGAGGATAAGCAGTCTTGGGAAGGACGGACTGTCATATCCCACCTAAATTGCAGCCTTCAAAACTTAATCGCAGCCTTGATATTGATTATGCTTGGGCAGTATTGAATAAATGAGGAGGGCTGACTAGGGAAAAGTTAAATGTTTGAAGAGAGCTGACTGAGTTTAGTCAAACAAATTATAAATTATAAATATAGGGCAGCGCTCAGTTTTGAAGAGGTGTGACTCTTGTAAAAGCATTGGGCCTTATGAAAAGACACGTCTCTCCCTTCAACTCTAAAGATATAAAAAATGGAAAAGAAAACATTTGGGAGGGCATCACCCAAGACATCCATTTTGGAATAGAAAACAAATAAGCAGAGATAAAAAAGAAGAGAAGCAGATTGATACACATAAGAAGGGGATCAGTTCATAAATCAGCATAAGCACTCATCCAAAGAGCAGCAATAGGCATCCAAAGAGGGAATCAACATCAAGTCAGATCTGTCAATATTGCAATAGCAGACTGAGAGGCAAGATTTAGGGCAATCTGAGAGAGGGGACACTACAGCTGGTTTAGTTCTAATAGCATTTTCTGCAAGTTTACTTGCGAGCGTGATCTCTACAAACGGTCATAATGTGATTAACATACTTGCTATGCAGGTAGCTTTATGTGAATTGGTTCATTACTACGTAAGTGTATTTCAGTAGGATGATGATGTTCTCATGGAAATCAATAAGTTCCCAATGCCAGCCTATGGCCTGACAAAAGAAACAAAAAGAGGATGGCGACAAGGAAAAGGTAAAGGTAAAAGGAAATGAAGATTCAAGTGAACCAGACAAAGGCTTGATATGAATGTATCCATTTGGAGTTCCATTTCCCCCATGTCTAAATGGAGTTTGATTTCTTGCAAGAGGTCATAATGAATGTATGGCTCATCTTACAACACTATTAACGTGCAACCACCTCTGCAACTACCCAAATCTTGATTCAAGATGGCTCCATAATGGCCTTTAATGCATTTTTTTGCAGATCCAAGGGAAATAACAATGCCTATACCTCATTCATCATTCACAACCACTTTTCTGGGGAGCAACACATCCAAGAGACGATTGCAGTAGATTTCGTGGGTGATATCACTCAATCTTATACTCAAATCCATGAATCATCAAAGCTCAAGTATGTTGGGGGTAAGAAACAATATTCTCTCATGCCTTTTGGAGGTGAAATTGGATTTGCAAAGGACACATTCTCACCCAACATTTGATGAGGTCATGGCTCAAGTGGTTACTAAGATGAAAGTAAACCCAAACTGTATGACTATAAGATAAAGCATTCTTGGGATCTTGCCATATTCTGGGATTTAATCTCAGATTGCTTTGTGCTCATTGTTCCATTTTGTTATTAGCCGAAGGGCATTGCCTGTTAGACTCCAATGTTCTCACACCTGAAATATTTCTGAGCAGACAATTACCAGGCAATGTCGTTAGAATAGTGCAACAGTAAGTGGCCATATTGGCTTCTACATATCAGTGAGAGCAATTCCTCATCCTTTGTTCCCTATGGCGGCCAGAATGAAGTAATCCAGCCCCTCTTGCAGAGGATGACACTCTGTGTCTAACATCATAGCATTTCTTTCCTCTCCATTTGATAGCACCACCATTGAAGCAGCCAAAGACAGGAATATCACCAATGATCTGTGCACGGAACCAGATTTCAATAGGATTTCTTTTCCCACATTTTTAGTCACCAGTTCTTATTTCTGCAGGTTTTTGTTTCCGCATGTTTAGTTGCCAGTTTTAATCTTGCAGGTTTTTGTCTCCACATGTCTGAAAACTAGTTGTGACTTGTAATTAATGTTTTTGCTTAAAATGCTGCAAAAGTCCCGCCTCTTCCAAATCAAATTGGATTTGAATCATTATCTTGAGCTGAAGAATTTAATTGCCATACCAATGCCTATTTTCTGCTCTTGTGAAAACCCACTTCATCACATGGCATATTGAACAGGTCACATAATTGTTTAAATCTTGGTGACGGGTTTATGAAATCTGAAGCAAAACTCATTAGGCTTTGATCAAATTAATGTGTGTAAATACAAATGCTTCTATCTTCGATTCAAATGCTGTGCTGGGGTTAGAGAGATCAAAAAATTCTCAAAAGCTTACAATCCTAAATGGTATTATGGACTTGATGCAAAATGAAAAAATGGCCAACTTTAAATAAATCTACAAGACCGGATCTCTTTACCAATTACCCGAGAAAGCACACAATATTGAGTTCTAATTTGGCGGTTTTTACAGCACAGTATAATTTCTGCTGACTACTGAGGTAAGTCACTTGTCATGGTTTTAGTGAGTTTAGTTTTTGGAATCTTTGTGTGGGCAGATATATACTATTGCTCTGTTTTTTCTAATTCTAAAACAATTCTATTTATTATCTGTTAAATGAATTCAGGGATGAATCACCTTATGTGGAAGAAAGATTCTATGCATCAAGTGTGCATTGTCAATTTGTCTTACTGGTTGAATATGGCCAAAAGAATAGCAATAATTTGGTATGATACAACTTCAGTTAAGGTTTGTACAGTCATTTCATTATGATTATGCTTACAAATGTGCTACTTCTTTTTTCCTTTGGTCTTGAATGAGGAACAATATTTCGGTGAGTGGATGCAGAGCATATTGAAAGCACAAATTTTTAAATGTAAAAGCTCCTTCTCAACCAGGAATCTGAAAAACAATTCTGAGTCCTAGAGGTAATAAATTAATATCGGGTATGTCTTCATGTTCACTCAGATTTCAATTGAAGGAAAATTCAAGCTATGACTATTCAATGTCAAATCCAAAATTCCTGTAAACTTTTGACATTGCTAGCATACAAACTTTCAGCTTCAATATGTCACAACAAGATCTCAACTTACTATAAGAAATACAGTGTTCAACTTACTCTATTGCTTATAGTAAGTTGAGGTCTTTTTCTGAAACTGAATAATGCTATGTCACAAGGTTCGAGTTTAAATGATTTAATATTGCTAAATGATTTAAGATCTCAACCCACTATCAGAAATACAGTGTTCAACTGAATAATAAGCCCTGCAGAAAAAGCTTTGAAGCTGTCATAAGAATCTTCAGATCCCTCTCTTGGTTTTATCTTTAATAATATATACTTATCTTTGAGATTTGTAAGAATCTCTTTGTTTGTGGCGATTAATGGGCATTAATATAACTTCATTTTTATATATTTCAGCAACTTTGCTCTGCCCGTGCATTCCTAGACTCTTATATAAGTTCCAACTCTTTCTCCTCTTTTTTTGACAGCTATTTCATTCCTTGCAGATGTGGCAGCTTATTTTCTACAAGAGCTACCAAAATTAGCTAAATCATAATACAAGTTTGGTAGCACTCCGTTGTACTTGGCAATATCTAGGGAAGACGAATATGTGGAAATGGTGTAAGAGCTGCTTAAAGCGGATTCTACTGACTGTTATAAGTTCAATGTGAAAAGGGGCATGCCTGCATACTTCAGGAGATATTTAACTGAACTGCATACCAGACTGTATTAATTGAAGTATTTTTAATGGTGGTGATGCTGTTACATTATTTTTTTTTACAAAGCCAAAAGCAAAAGTTGTTCCCAAATTTTTTTGTATTTTTAATAGCGGTGTTGTTTTATTTATTTATTTATACTTATTATTATGACTTTAATATTTTTAGATTTTTAAATCAATTTGTACTACTGTGGATTTATGGCAAAGGCCTATTTTGAGTTCAATGGTAACAAAGAATTATTTGGCGCCTCTGGGCCCATTGGAGTTATTTCAAATTCTGCTCTCGTCCTTAATCATATTTGCTATTATGATCGCCAGCTGGATTTGTTATTGGGAAGGGTGTATAACTTTTCTGTGTTGATTTCTATTTACACGTGTATGCTGATAAGGATGACTGATCATTACTTATGGTGTAGTATTTGAGAAAAAATAGATTTTGGCAACTTAATGAAGCGTATTGATTGCATGGGATTTGATGAGTCCTGGAGGGATGATCTTTCCATTTTTTGTGACTTCTTGTACATGTTGGCTGATACTTTTGGCAAGGTGAGGATTAATTGCATTTATTACAAGAAAAATGGAATTTATTTGTGCCCTTTGCATCACTTTTTTTTGCCTTGTCTTAACTTGTTCGCTGTGGGGTTTTCTGGTCGCTTATTCTGCTGCTCTTTATTGTGTACTTTGTTGTCTGCAACGAACGCCATGGGGGGGACAAGCTTAGAATCGAACCTAACAAGATTGCTGACGAGTTCCTTACTGATCCGATCGTTATGTTTTGCTGCAAAGAGGTTGGCATCCTCACCTTTATGGAGAGTATGGCTGGTTACAACGAGCTAGTCTCTCGGCAATTCGTCTCGTCTTGGAACAAAAGAAGGGTGACAGTGAACGGGATAACTTTTGAGATCAACGAGGAGGTTATTGGGAAGGCCACCGGCCTGCCAATTCATGGCCACAAATAGAAAAAAACCAGTCGCGCGCCTGGCTAGGAAAGCATCAATCGGTTCTTTCATGCTCCTGGGGAACAACCGGTGAAGAAGCAGGGCAGATTTAGTACAAAGGACTTACCTGACATCTGGCCTAAGGTGTGTTCCATAATTATGAAGTATTTCACTTTGGAAGGCAAATTTACTATTTAGTATTTCTACCACCTTCCCTTTCTTAACCACTTGTGCCATAAAGCTAATATTTCCATTCCCTTTCTTTTGCTTCATTCCATGGAGAGCAATATTGCGTCTATTATCAAGGCTAAGGATGTTGGCAAAAACTATACTATTTTGCATCAGGGTCTCATATTTAGGTTGTATAAGTTCCACTTGGCTCTTTGTCCTCCCTTTAATATTCTTGTTCAGGCTGTGTTACAGAACAATGCTCCCTCTTCGCCTGGGTCCACTCATGAGTGGAGTCTTATGCCCTCCGATAGCTCGAGACGTAAGCAGTGTGTGGCTAACCCTTTTAGGTCTAAGGATTGCAAAGAGGATTCCCTTGTCTTTGAGATCCATGTGGTTAAAGGGAAGAAAAAAGATGAAAGTCCTCCGAAGGATTCCAAACCCTAAAAAAGACCAAGAGGCCAATGTATATTGTGGACTCCGAGGTGGAGTATACTGAAACTCCCAACCGCTCTAATCTGCTTGCCAAGGAGAAATGCAAAAAGGCAATGAAAAACTCCAATGCTACTAATTCTAAGGTGTAAGAGGGCAATAGTGAAAAAGAGTTGGAGAACAGATCCTCCTACCGTGTCTTTGACAATTTGAAGAGGGATATGTCCCTGCCCCCTGTCAAGAACCTTGCTGAGAACAACCCTAACCCTAACCCTACCCCTCCCCCCCCCAAAAAAAAGATACTCATAAGAATGTGATCATTGAGGAAATCCATCCTATGGTGGTTGCCTCTACCAACATTGGCTCGGGAGGTGTTGGTAAATTTAAACAAAAAATTGCAGAGTTGGATTGTGCGGTTAACAACCTAAAGAGGGAGGTGGCTGGCATCAACAACCGTCTGCAGGGTACCAACAAGTTCTCCTTAAAAGTGATGCATGCCTTGGCAATTACTTTGTGTATGATGCAGGTAAAAGTCTCTGGGAAGAAGCTGACGACAGAAGAAGACAATCATGATCTGTTCCAATTCCTTAATGAGGAATGGACGAACATCCTTCTCTCCAGGAGATTGGGGGGAAAAAAATAGTCTTTTAATAGTTTGTTTAAAACTTTGTTAAACTGCTCTTGGTTTTGCCTTGTGTGGCATCGTAGGCTTTTGAACTTTAAGACCTCTGATACTGTTAGTTTTACTTTAGTTTCTCTATGGTTTATTTGGACTTATGTTTTTGATAGAGGTAGAAGATGGATGCTGTTAATCTTTCTTGCAGTTTCTCTAGTTGTAGGTAATGTGCTGTTATGTGCTTCTGAGTTTGTACCACAAGCCAAGACCCTCTTGTTGTTGTTTCTATCAAAAACAAAAAAATATTTTAATTGTATTAAAAATGAATGTTAAATTAGTGAGAGCTCAATGAATATGTTATTGACAAGATTAAAGATAATTTATTTTTTATTATTTAATATTAAAGACTGTAATATAAATAATTAGATCATAAAAGCATAAAAGCAAATTTCAATATAAATTTTTTCACTAAAGATAATCTATAATGTTTTTCTAGATAATTTTAGATTACAAATTTCAGACAGTAATATAACCTTGATATATTTATATATTATTGTGATCCAATGCTACTTTCAGCTTTCTAAAATATTTTTATAAATTACAATTGGTGTAAGTGCACGTGTTAATTTTTTTGATAATTCTAGTGGAGCTTAGAGATTATCTTCTATATATACATACAAATAAATTGCATAATATGAATGACATAGATTTATGTGGTTGGAGTACGATTGAAAAAATAATATGTATATAAATAAAAATAATGCAATATCAATGAGAACAATCACAGTTATTGAAAGATTTTCTAGAAAATAGACAAATATATTGTTCATATCAAAATTATTATCAAAACATTAAAAAAAACATAAAATTTAGTTTAAAATTTGAAGATATATAAGAGTGAGTTTAAAATAATAGAAGATGCTACTAGAAAAAATAATGTTTAAGATTTTATTTTTTTAAAGATTTAGAAGGAAAAAATTAAAAATACTGAAGATTTTATTGAACAATTTAAACATAAATAAAAATGTACATATGTATATTATTTTATAATCAATGTTATAATTAAAAATAATATAAATTATATATTTTTTTCTTAATTTCTAGATGAAAAATATTCTTATGTATATGTTATAATTAAAAAAATAAGAATGTATACAAATGGGTAGAGAGAAATAGACTAAATTCAAAAATATTTAACAACATGCAACATCAAAACCAAAACATTAGTTTAGTGTGAGATTCTATTTATTAAAACAAGTATTTTCATGTGGCATACATAAGTGCTGATTTGGTTAAATTATTTATGAAAAAAAAACCAAAAGAACAACTAGATGAATCAATATATAAGTGGATGAGTAAATGAGGTACTACATACAAGAGTGTCCAAATGCTAAGCAAAAAATATAACAATAGTCCATTAACAAATTTAACATGTAAATAGTACCAATAGTTCATTAATAAATTTAACATGTACGAATAGCCATCCTTTTGTACCCCTAGTAGTTAGAATTTTTGACTTTAATTGGAGTTGTGCAACTTTATTGCTACACATAGTAGTAGGGTATTTGTGAATAAATATTGACAATTTCTGAGGTGGTTGTAGTACACTATTTGATCCTTACACACCTAACAAATTTCACATCAAGAGTGGAAATCAAATGGACAATAAAACTATGGACAACAATATAAAAGGAATATCAGACTCAAAATTTTAGTAAAACTAACAAGACCATCCTGAGTGTGAAGTGGATGTTTTAAACTTGGAACAGCTTTGTACAGCTCTTGATCTTATACACTGCTAATCTTGTATGGTCATTAAAATCTATCATTTATGAAGCCAAAGACTATTCTGCAAAAAGAAAATGACAAATTTGAACTCAACTCTGAGATAGGAAGCTGAAAACAACAGCGTAACATTCAAATCCTTTTTCTGAAATTTCTTGTCCAAAGCATTGGATTAGGATGGAAAAGGGTAACATTTACAGTCAACAACCGAAAAGAAAATGCCTTCGGCTGTCCAAATTTCGGGACCTGAATCGGAAGTGTAAGGCCTGACAGGTCACCTAATTCCCTATTTAGACAGTTGTTTTATTGAATTTTTGAACTGTTTGAAGATTCCAAATTGGGACGCGTTCACATTACAAGAGACAGGTTGCAGGTTTTACTGAAAATTACAAGGCAATAAATAAAATGGGGGAATTTGAGAACTCGCCTGGAGGTGGGCCGCGCGACTGCCTCGATGAAAATCTGCGAGAGATTGAGCAGGTGAAGCGTCGCTCAAGAAAAAGATGAGAGCTTTAATGGTGCCGTAGGATTCAAACCTAGGGCGTCTCACTGCAATATTTTAATTAGGCAACAAGGGACCCATTTCGCACCAGCCAAGTTCTGTAGTGGAGAATATACATGCGTGGGAACCAGCTTGCACCATTTAGTGATTTCCCTATCTTAAATGTGATAAATGTGATTTTTTATTTGAAGAGTTGTTTATAAATTATTTTGTTCATCATTTATTTTGCTTTCCAATTATACTGTATAAGATTTTGATTGCATTCATGTTTGAGATCGGATTCAATGATCTCTTATCACGATGTATAAGATTTTGATTGCATTCATGTTTGGGTCATTATCATGATGAGAATAGGAGAGTTGAAAGACCAAAAAAGATTTAAAAAAGAATAGATGGATGCAGGGTTGAAAGTAGGAAAAGATTCAAAAGGAGAAAAAATTAAAGAAAAGAGAAAAAAAAATCTCTCCCAAAATAAATAAATAAACAAATAAGTAATAGAAAAATATTATAAGAAGAAAAGAAAAATAAAGATAAATAAATAAAAAAATGACCAATCAATAACAAAAAAATTCTTTTATAATTACTAGTTTGCTTCTTTTTAGTTGTAGTTCTTTATTTTTATTCTAATTATTATTTCTAAAAATAAAAATACTAAGATAGACCTAAACAATATAATCAAGTTTAAAAATTAAAATTATATATATATATATATATATATATATATATATATATATATATATATATATATATATATATATATATATATATATATATATATATATATATATAAAATATAAGGAAAAGAACAAACTAAAAAGGAAGAATCAAAACAGGAATAAGGAGAAAATAATTTTTTTTTTTAAAAAGTAATAAAAAGAGACAAGGAAAAATGATTTGTTGTTATTTAAGATTTGATGCATGAATGATCTTTGAATCATAAGACGTCAAATCCAAATCAAATTGTCTTGCCTTGTCTAAAAGTTGTAACATGACTTATGAGCTAATTTAGCACATTTTTCCAATTACATATTATGATGTAGAAAAATATTAATTATTTACGATTTCATATAAAGTGGATTTAGAGCACACTTCTTCACTTTTTAAAGATAGTAAAAAATCAAATTTGCATTATAGATCATTTATACATTTATAAATTTTATTTTTGATCTTATTGATCAAACTTTAGTTCAATCTACTAGAAGTTTGTTCTAATAGAATTTGTTCACCTAACAAATCAACTAAATCTTTAATAATTAGAATTAGAATATTTTTACATTTAAAAAATAAACTCTAGAAAAAAAACTAATAGATTATAAATTTGTTTGTTTTATAAAATGACAAATATATCTTCAAAAGATGCTAAGATTTTGAAGTTTGTGTCCAAACACATGTGGATTGTTCTCTTCTCTGAATATGCAACTTTGCTTGTAATTCTTATATTATATTAATGTTAATGGAATACAATTTCTATTGTGATTGAATTCAATGTTTCTCATGAATGGACGTACTATTTCCCTTTTTACAAAATTTGACATTAATCATACATATTATATTGCATGTTGTTTCTTATTTATATATCTTTCATAATTTGTGGCAAGTGAAGGAAAATTAGGCATCAAAGAAAAGAAAGCAACCTGAGACCAGTATGTGCATCAAGTACCCATTGCTTCTTCACAAACAGATGACTATATGTTGATACAAACACATACTACTATGCCATAAAGCATAATCATGGACAATTTATTTTCCACGATTAAAACCTTAAACGAAAGTGCTTGCAATTTTAGATCTTTCCAAATCAAGCAATTTCAATAGCATGTGTACATTAAGATTCAACAATATGAAATCAATAAATAGAATGAACAAGACAAAAGATAGAACACAAAATTTATGCGAGGAAAACTCTTTTGATTAAAAACCTCACACTACAAAACTAGAGAGCCATTGCATTATTCAGCTACATAAAATAGTTACAATACAATCTTCAAGCTCTAAGCCTTTACATGGAGATTTACATCCTACTCCATCCCGGAGAAAATTTGACAGCATAACCCTTGTGAAAATGATCTTGTCCCTTATACAACTCCTCTAGCAAATTTTGTATTTATAGAGTTTACAATGCAAAAGAAAGTGGTTTCTCAAAGAATCATCCACATTCAATGTATCTTCTACATACATCTATAAAATTCCTTTATGCATAACTCTTGCATAAATACCATTTTGATACAAATGTTATTTATCCACACATACAAAATGTCGATGCCTTTTTCACAACTTTCTAATTTTACTCCAAGTCTATCCACGTAAAAGAGTTGGTCCTGCTGAATTACCTTCCCAAAATTGTGCATAAGAATGAAAGAAAACTATGCATCCACTTGTCAAAAAACTACATCTTGGAACTTTGATGCATGAGCATCTTGGGTGTAAGAGCAATCTTGCATCACCCAAAAATATTTCTGGTTTCTTTTCAATAAGGGCTATCTTGTGCAGAGCTGCTATTTTTGGAAAATTTACTACTTTTAGTAAGTTTTCCATTCGAGCTCAGAATGGTCTATTTTCTTCTCTGGAGGTTCATTTTGGTCATATCAGTCTGCCAGTAAAGTTTCATTGCCAGATCAAGTCTAGTTTTGAAGATATTAAAATTTTTTGATATTGGCAGTAGGGTACAAAAACTTTAAACTCAGTTTTGAAGGCTTTAGAGGCCCCGGATGAGGTTGAAACTTCAGCTAAATGAATTGGGTGTTGTAGAGAACTTCACACTCTTTTCGAAATGGGGTCATAATAGTCAATCAGGTCAACGGGTAATGACTTATGGTCTCCAGAAGTTGGGCCACTTGAAATGGCAGAAAATAAATTTCCTTCAAAATTTTTGTTTGGGTTTCAAAAGTTATTTTGAGTCGACTCTAATGTAATAAAATGAAAAATAAATAATTCTAAGTTTGATCAGCCTTAGAGGCTAAAATTTTTGGAGTCTTCCCAAGCGGTGGAAAATTACCTATATAAAGAAAGCTCGTAGTGTTGTCTAGGGCAGTTCAGAGCAGTTCAAAGTAGTTCCAGGTAATAATTCAAGGCTTTGTCCTACAAAATATTATAAGGGAAATGCCCATGTGGCTTTGCATATTGTAATTCTAAAATTTGTAATTCCACATTTATGGATATAATAAGAAGCTCATTTTTTGTTCTTGCAAATTGTTGTTGTTCTCTGTTTTTGAATAAGGTAAAAATAGGTTTTGAATGGGACCCGAAACCATATACATTCAGTTTTTGAAGGGAATTGTAACCACCAAAAAATAGGAAGAATTAGCTTAGATCTAAGTGAAACAGCTGGGGGAAAAAGAAAAACCTTACAACGCCCCCCAGCACATAATGTCAGTAGAACTACCAGCAACACAATTCCAGCAAAACAACAATAGCCAAATGAAAGATACATAGAAAGACTCAAACTGTTGAAGCCAAACGTGTAAAGCCAACGCTTTACAACAATATCCAGTATTTAGGGTAAATAGGCACCCTAAACAATCCTAGGATTTTCCTTTACCTCCCTTCTTCTGGGAGCGGAGAGTCATATCAAAATGTAGAGGGGACTTTTTATTATGTTTACCTGTAACAGTAGTCCATCCCTCCTCTACCAAAGAAGCTTTCTCCAGCCAGTCAGGTCAGAGAGGACCCAACCACAATAGAATCAGCAAGAGAAGTCTGGACAGAACCTACAGCGGCCACACAGCTAGTGCCAGACTTCCCAACACCAGCAGGAGCTTCCGAAATAGAACTGGCTGGAAGGAGGCCAGCATACCCAACAACCTCAGCAGACAATCTAGCACCTGTGCTACTAGCAGAAGGAACAGTACACCCAACAGGACCAAAAATAACTAGGGGGACACCAACATCAGAAGTAATACTTCTAGCGATAACAAAACTAGCAGCGAAACCAACAGACATAGGGTCCCCAACAAGAATAGAACCAGCTGGAGCAACCCCAACATTAAATAAAATTGCTGGCAAACAAACCAACAGTTCCAGTAGAAGAGACACTAGCAAACAAAGTAGGAGAAGGAATAGGAACAACCATAGGACTAGAAGCAGGGCCTGCAACCTGCTTTACCACATGCGTGAAGCTTCAAACCTTCTCCACCGTGTAGTGTTGAGAAGAGGCCCCCTTCCACCATGAAGCGGGCTTATTATGTCTCTAAAGATCATATTGAGAGGCAATATGACTAGTCTTAAAGAATCTTCTACATCTGAAGGGGAGGCCTTCATAGTCCAATTGCTAAATCTAGCTTCTATCCTCGGGAGAAAAAAGTTTTATCTCTGAAGGCAGGCCATTAGAGGTATCAATATCCACCAGGATACGAGCATAAGTAGAGTGGAATAAATACGAAGATTTATCATCCACCATTAACATTTCCCCTAAAGCATCCCCCACAGTCTCCAGAATGGAGTCAATCCAAAGATGGAGGGGAAGATTAGGAAGCCTAACCCAGATAGGTTGCAAATCAAATGATTCGAAAGATGAAGAAAAATTAGAATGCCATGGCTTCAATAATAGCATGAAATGATCCTCCTAGCTAAAGAAGTTTTCACACAAAATAATGTTTCTATCCTCAGCATTATCAAATTTATCGACAAAAAAGCCTTTAGCCATAGGGAAGATATGGACTGTACCAAAGATTAGAGGTTCCCAATGATTGGAGATCTAGGAATGAATATTAGACAAAGAGGGCTAGAAACCCTTGAATCTACAAATCAACCCGTGCTCAGAAAAAATGAAGGCTGCCACGTCAATCTTAGAGAGAGTATCCTCATCCAAGTCAACGGATATATGGGGGTTGACTGGAAAGGCACTAAGAGGAACAATAGCCTTTCGAGCAGCAGCAGCCCCCCGAACATTGGTTGTCACAGAAGCCCTAGCCGGAGCAACCAACATTGCCCCAACAGCACCAGCCAACTACGAACGCCCAGCAAAAGAACTAGCAACCGATGATCCCCCAATGACCAAAGCCTCCTCAGTAGCCAGCAAAACCCTAGAGCCACCAGCAACCCTCGGGGCCAACAACTTCCCAGGGACACCTCCAGCAGGAGACAAAACCCTAGCCGAGGCAACCGGTGACCCACCAGCAGAAAGTGAGGCACCAGCAACCTGCAAACCCCCAACAAAAGCACCAATGCCCGGAGAACCTCCAGCGACCAACATCACCCTAGCACTAGCGACCTTCAAGCCCCCAGTGTTAGGATTAACAAGGTAGAAATAACAATTATGTGCAAATATAACTAATATCAGAAAATAATAAACCACACAGAATAGAACATAAGACACACAGATGTAACGTGGTTCACCCAATCCCTGGGCTACATCCACCAACATCGAGTCCAATATTATTATTATCCAGTGATTACAACCTGATTACAATCCGTAATCCCTTACAGCCCAATTCTGCCGCAAGTACTAAAATCATACATAATGAAAATCCCTAACCCTAAGCCATATTATACAATATTTTCTCGCTTTAGGGTTAGAATGAGTTATAAGTAGTCGGCCCAAATAACCAAACAGTAGTCGGCCTCAAAAAAAAATTTCCTCGGGGGCTGCCGCCCCCAAACCCCCGCTCGAGGCCCGGCCTGGCCCCGAACCCCGGCGAGGTCGGGAGGAAAAGTGTACAGTACTTTCCTGATTAGTCACCACAAGCTAACAATCTCCCATTTGGTGACTGATCAGTATCCACACTATACTAAAAAACCTCCCACTTGGAGACTGATCCTGTAGCAATACCGCTACCCATAGGAGGCTCCCACTGGATTGAACCACCTTGGACTTAGCTGTTCCTTTATTTTGTTCAGTCTAGAAGACCAACTGAAGCTGAACATGAGTTCAACTTCTCCCTTGTTACTACCTTTGTAAACATATCTGCTGGATTATCATCAGTATGAATCTTTTCCAGCCTTAACTGTCCATCATCCAAAACTGATCGAATGAAATGGTACCGCAACTATATGTGTTTTGTCTTTGAGTGTAAAGTAGAATTCTTTGCAAGATGAATGGCACTTTGGCTATCTGTATGTAGAAAATTATCTTTTTGTGGATGTCCCAATTCTTCCATGAAGAATTGAAGCCATATCATCTCCTTGGCTGCCTCTGTAGCAGCAACATACTCTGCCTTTGTAGTGGATAAAGCAACCACCTTTTGTAGTCGAGAAATCCAACTCACTACTGTCCCACCAACAGTAAATATATAACCTGTAGTACTCCGCCTGCTATCTATATCTCCTGCCAAATCTGAGTCAACATAGCCTTGTACAGTAGTAGTAGAACCCCCAAAGTGTAAACACTTACTGGATGTGCCTCTCAAATATCTGAGAATCCATTTGATTGCATTCCAATGCTCAATACCAGGGTTACTCATATAACGGCTAACGACTCCCATTGCATGTGCAATATCTGGCCTAGTATATACCATAGCATACATTAAGCTCCCTACAGCTAAAGCATAAGGTACCTTAGACATTTTAGTCTCTTCTTTTGGTGTCTTGGGACACATATCCTTAGTCAATTTCAAATGACCAGGCAAAGGTGTGCTGACAGCTTTGGCATTTTCCATAGAGAAACGTTGCAACACCTTCTCAATATAATCAGCTTGAGATAGAGACAATTTCCTATTTTTCCTATCTCTACAAATTTTCATACCAAGGATTTATTTTGCTGCCCCCAAATCCTTCATAGCAAAAGATTTTGCTAACTGTTGTTTCAACCCCTTAATGTGATTCATGTTAGACCCAGCTACAAGCATATCATCAACATATAAACATAAAATAATGTAGCTGTCATCATCCAACCTCTTAAAATAAACACAATAGTCAGAATGACACCGACTATATCCATGCCCATTCATAAAAGTGTCAAATTTAATATACCATTGCCGAGGTGCTTGCTTCAAGCCATATAAACTCTTCTGCAATCTGCACACCAAATTCTCCTTACCCTTGACCTCAAATCTTTGTGGCTGAACCATATATATTTCTTCATCCAAATCACCATGAAGAAAGGCTACTTTAACATCAAGCTGCTCTAAATGCAAATCTTCAGTAGCCACAATACTTAAAACAGTACGAATAGAAGTCATTTTAACAACTGGGGAAAATATCTCATCAAAATCAATACCATGTTTCTGTGCAAATCCTTTTACGACTAATCTGGCTTTAAATCTTTTCGTACCTCCATCCTCTTCTTTGATCCTGTAAACCCATTTATTCTGTAAAGCCCTTTTACCTACAGGTAACTTACATAAATCCCATGTCTGATTTTTCAGCAAAGAGTCCATTTCATCTGTCATTGCAGACTCCCACTGAAGCTTTGTATCCACCTGCACAGCTTCATTATAACATTCAGGTTCACCAGCATCTATTAACAGAATAGAATACAAAGATGGAGAAAATCTTTCTGGAGGTCTACTTAGCCTTGTTGACCGTCTAACACTCACTGGGGTGTGTGGTATTTGTTGTTGCTGTTGTTGTGGAGCATAAGGAACTACTGGAACATGAACTTGTGGAGTATCATCCAGTACTACATAGTCATTTTCTTTCTTCTCATGCTGCAGCAACAGATCTTCGTACAATACTTTCTCATTGAATATGACATCCCTGCTTCTTACAATTTTATGATTTTCAAAATCCCAAAGCCTATAACCAAATTCATCAATGCCATACCCAACAAATACACATTTCTTTGACTTAGCTTCCAGCTTGGTTCTATTTTTAGAATCTATAAGTGCAAAAGCTTCACAACCAAAGGTTTTGAGAAAAGAATAACTCACCTTCTTACCACTCCATGCTTCCTCTGGAATACCACAGTCCAAAGGAGTAGAGGGGCCTCTATTGATTAAATAAATAGCAGTGTTCACTGCCTCTGCCCACATATTTTTGGGCAGCCTAGCATGCAACCTCATACTCCTTGCACGCTCTATTATTGTCCTGTTCATGCGTTCAGCCACTCCATTTTCTTGTGGAGTCCTTGGTACAGTTTTCTGCCTACGAATACCATTAGAGGAACAATATTCTTCAAATTCTGTGCTGCAATACTCACCACCATTATCAGATCTGAGACATTTTAACTTTTTACCAGTCTCATTCTCAACCAAGCATTTCCATTTCTTAAAAGTTTGAAATACATTAGATTTCTGTCTAAGGAAATAAATCCATACTTTTCTTGTTGCATCATCTATAAATGTAACATAATACAGAGAGCCACCAAGGGAAGATACCTGAGCTGGTCCCCATACATCTGTATGCACAAGCTCTAATCTCTCATTTTTATTTTCCTTCCCACTCTTCACAAAACTAACTCTCTTTTGTTTTCCATAAACACAACTTTCACAGAAATCCATATTGACACATTTCAGACCAGGTAAAACTTTCTTTGAATGAAGTAATTTCATACCTTTTTCACTCATGTGCCCGAGTCTATTGTGCCACAGTGCTGTGTCAGAATCTACAGCAACAGTTTGATGTTCTTCCTGCTCAACTGCAGCCACTGTTCCTGAACATTCATTATCTTTTGAAACAATTAAAGTAGAAGGAACAGTATGACTTGTACAAAGATATAAGGTGCCTACTTTCACACCTTTTGCTACTACTAAGGAACCTTTTGAAACCTTCCAATTTTTATCATTAAAAGTAACTGTGCAACCCTCATCACCCAGTTGCCCTGCTGAAATTAAATTCCTACTCAGCCTTAGAACATGTCTTACCTCTTGTAGTAGCCAATGATTCCCATTCTGCAACTTAATCTTAATTTTTCCCTTTCCAACAATCTGACAGGGTTCATTATCTCCCAAATAAACTAGCCCAAAATCCCCTTGGACATAATCAACAAAATAACTTCTATGGGGTGTAGCATGAAATGAAGCCCCAGAATCTAAAACCCATGAATCATCAATACTTTCTAAGGACAAGAGCAAAGCATCCTCCTCAGATTTGTTACTTACCACATTTGCCTCCTTGTTTCCATCATTTTTGTCTCCTTGATCTTTCTTCCGAGACCAACAATCTTTCTTCTTATGACCTGGTTTTCCACAGTACCAGCAATCATTTGGCCCTTTAGATTCGGACCTCTTTCCCTTTGATTTTCCTCTTGATTTCCCATGATTTCCAGAGTTGTTTCCTCTATCTCTTGTTCTGCCTCTGCTTTATGTGTTCAATACACTACCCGATGTGGATGCCTCTGAGCTTTTCCTACGAATTTCCTCACTCAATATAACACCAATAACATCATCATACTTTAGGGTATTAGAACCAGAAACAGAATTACTAACAGCCATTACCAAGCCATTCTAGCTTTCTGGCAAAGAACACAAAATCAAGAGAGCCCTAACCTCTTCATCAAAAGTAATTTTAACTGAGGTTAATTGACTTGTAACTGTATTAAACTCATTCAAATGATCCGTAATTGATCCACCTTCTACCATTTTCATATTAAATAAACGCTTCATAAGAAATACCTTGTTTGAAGCTGAAGGCTTTTCATACAACTTCGCTAGGGTTTCCATCAAATCTTTAGCTGTCTTTGCTTCAGTAATATTGAATGCCACCGATTGTGCCAGGCATAGACGAATACTCCCCAGTGCCTTCCTATCCAAAATATCCTAATCTTCCTGAGACATTGATTGCTCTTTCTTGGCTACTCCCTCTAATGGCCGCCATAGATCCTTCTGATAGAGATAATCCTCCATTTGCATCTTCCATAACTGAAAGTTCTGCCCATTAAACTTATCAACCTTCAGCCTACCCTCATCTGCCATTTCTCCCACTTAACCGAGAGACTCTCCCACTAACTTGTGAGACCTGCTTCAGAGAATAGATGAAAGAATGAACGAAATAACCTCGCTCTGATACCACTTGTTAGGATTAACAAGGCAGAAATAACAATTATGTGCAAATATAACTAATATCAGAAAATAATAAACCACACAGAATAGAACACAAGACACACAGATTTAACATGGTTCACCCAATCCCTGGGCTACGTCCACCAACAACGAGTCCAATATTATTATTATCCAGTGATTACAACTTGATTACAATCTGTAATCCCTTACAGCCCAATTCTGCCGCAAGTACTAAAATCATACATAATGAAAATTCCTAACCCTAAGCCATATTATACAATATTTTCCCACTTTAGGGTTAGAATGAGTTATAAGTAGTCGGCCCAAATAACCAAAAATTAGTCAGCCTCAAACCCCGACGAGGTCGAGAGGAAAAGTGTATAGTACTTTCCTGGATAGTACTTTCCTGATTAGTCACCACAAGCTAACAATCTCCCACTTGGTGACTGATCAGTATCCACACTATACTAAAAACCCAGCAGAAGCACCAGTGACCTTCAGACCTCCAGCGCCTGATGAACCTCCAGCGACCAATGTCCCCCCAGCACCAGCGACCTTCAAGCCCCTAGCGGAAGCACTAGTGACCATCAGACCTCCAGCGACCAGCATCGTCCCAGCACCAGTGACCTTCGAGCCCCAACAGAAGCACCGGAGACCTTCAGGCCTCCAGCGCCCGGTGAACCTCTAGCAACCAGTGTCGCCCCAGCACTAATGACCTTCGAGCCCCCAGCAGAAGAACCAGAGACCTTCGGACCTCCTACAGAAGCACCAGCTGGTGAACCCCTAGCGCCCAGTGTCACCCCAACACCCACAACCATAGCCATAGCCCCCTTCATCTAGAACAAACTGTTAATAATTGTTGTTGTTCTCTGTTTCTGTTATGTGTTTGTGGTATTAAGGGGAGCACCCTTCATCAAACTTCTTTGTAATTCTTTTCTTAAAACACCCCTCCTTGTGACATGTGGCACAACTTTTCTTCTCAATATTAATTGCACCTAACTAGAACAATAACATATGACCATTAAAATTATTTAAATTAATTCTAGTTGAAAATCCTAAGGTTGAGACACCTTAATCCCAATAATCTCCCACTTTACGAAGAGCTTACAAGAGTCACTAGAAACACCAAGACTTACATTGCGAGGAGCCACCCTAATGAAAACACATTATCAATGCCATCTATGAAACCCCATAGATCCTAACACATGCTCTTATGCTCCAATAATACACCTGCACCAACATCTAATATGAACACCATTTCAAGTGACAATCCCTATCATCCTCTAACATGCCACCTATGAAAAGAAACACGCCAAGGTAAATATGCACAAGTTGTTTGAAATAGGATGCCACACCACACAACTGAAAGGGGGGGGTGAATCAGTTGTGTATAATAATTATAAACTTTAAAATTCTGAGCCAAAACATTAATTAAGAATATAAAAGTGCTAAACAAGATGAACAAGATAGACAACAACACCATAACACATAGTTTTTTTAGTTCTCGAGGAAGATCCTATTAAGGGAAAAACCCCAGTGGGGATGGGACCCACTAGATAGTGCACTAGTATAAAAATGTCCTAGTTAGGAGACCTAGCCCTGTTAAGAGTTGATACAATACATCCAATACAACAATCCCTATTAAAGGACATAACCCTTGTTAAAAGGTCCTTCAACCTTGTTAGGAGTTGATGAGAACAAAATATACACTGCTCGAGCACACTTCTCCAAGGAGAGGGTTAAACCCACCTTCAAGAGTCACTGCCCAAATACAATGAAGTGAACTTACTATTCAAATGAATGATCTTTCTGATAGCAACTTAATTGCCTTTACATTTCCATTGAAGGGCACAAGGAATGATGATAGATTCCACTCATACCTCTTCTCTTTAGCTTTTTTTATTTATTACAATGCTCTCTCCTTTATACAAGTTACAAGTCTCAATTAGGTCATCCTGTTAGGGCTTTCCCAATGCATAAAAAATTACATTACACAATGCTAAGGCACACACGATACTTGGTACAAATATAAAATAATAAAAAATATTAATTTACATGCATAGATCAACAATTAATGCTTGCCAATCCATGGAACAAATTACACCACCTAGTCGGCTCCCAAAATAAATTAACCAAGTTCATACACTAGCGTTGTTGTAATCATGATCCAATCAAGCCACAAATCCCAAAGTGTACTCCATGGACTATGTTACCTTCCAAAACAACTATAACTCTCTCAAATCATCATATTAATCCATGCAACCTTAGATATAAGGTATATACATCTTTAGAATGATAAAACCAAACTCATATACTCTGGACTTCCGTACAATGTCCTTACATCTCTATCCAACTACTTGTAGCAACTATAATATGTCATATTTTGACATCAATGACAAAACCTAAACAAAAACAACACCAACAATTCCAACTAATATATAACAATCTCCCCCTTTGGCATTGATGGCAACATATGAGTGAAAAACCATCAACCCAAAAGAATTCAACTCAATACAATATCTTCAACAATGCTCCCCCTAAGACAGTAGGAGGTTTTTCACATAAATCTCTCCTCCTTTGACATCAATGGAAAAGGGTGCCAATGGTGCCAACTCTGATCAAACAAATGTCTCCCCCCTATGATGTTTATTTTTCAAATCTTCATGCCTATAACATACCAGATGCTCTGTTCACAAACACTTCATCAGTTCAACCTCTGCAACTACTCCCCCTAAAGAGTAGGACCAAACATCAAGTCTAGAAGAATAATAAAGATATGATAATGTTCGCACTAATGCATTCCTACATTATTTAATTGTCACAAGGTGGGGCCATCACCCCAAACATACCTCTGAGATACTCAAAGGTATCTTTTGGCAACAATTTTGTAAAAATGTCTGTAATCTGTTCTTTTGTGCTGATGTATTACAATCTGACTTCCTTCTCTACAACTTTTTCTCTCAAAAAGTGATATTTAATTGATATATGCTTTGTCTTAGAGTACATAAATATACTAGATTCTTTGACATATCGATTGTACTTGTGTTATCACAGTGAATAAAAATAAGCTCTTTAATGCTTACTCTAATATCCTTCAACATATGTTTCATCCAAACAATTTGGGTGCAATTAATAGCAACAACAACATATTCTGATTCAGTAGTAGATTGTGATATACAATCCCGCTTCTTGCTCAATCAAGAAACCAATCTCTTTCCAAGGAAGAAAGCTCCTCCACTTATTCTTTTTATGTCATCCACAGTACCTACCCAGTCCGCATCAGTAAATGCATGTAAAGTAAAGTCATATGATGTGTCATACCACAAACCATAGTCCAATGTTCCCTCTAGATATCTCAATATTGTTTTCACAACAATAAAATGAGTTTCCTTAGGTTCAACTTTGAATCTAGCAATAATTCCAACTGCGTTGGATATATCTAGCCATGTATGAGTCAAGTACTGCAATAGTCCAATCATTGACTTGTACTTTGTCTGAAAAACATCGGGTGACTCATCAGTAGTAGTTTGTTTGAAACCTGTAACCAGAGGTATTCCTATTGACTTACAATACTCCATACCAAACTCTTTCAATAATTTCTTAAGGTACTTAGTTTGAAATATGAAAATTTCATCCTTACTTTGAGTGATTTGCAAACATCTCAAATTTAGCTTTCATCTCTTCAATGAATTTATTACTCCTGACATCATTTCCACCAAATATGATATCATCAACAAATACCTCAACAATTAAGATACCATCAGAATTAATCCTTAAATATAGATTACTGTCAACATTACCTTTTCTTAAACCAAGATGTAATAAATACCTATCCAATCTAGCATACCATGTCCTTGGTACTTGCTTCAAGCCATCTAATGCTTTCTTTAGTTTGCATACCATATATGTCTGATTAGTTAATGTGAATCCATCAAGTTGTTCTATGTAGATTTCCTCTTCAAGTTCACCATTCAAGAATGTATATTTGACATCCATCTAATAAACCTTAAAGTTTTTATGAGCTGCATAAGCAAGAAACAATTTAACAACCTCCAATCTAGCCATAGGTGCATAAGTCTCATCAAAGTCAATACCTTCTTACTATGAGTATCCTTTACAAACAAGTCTTTTTTAATTTCTTACAACTTCACGCTGCTCATTTGTCTTATTCCTAAAAACCCATTTAGTTCCTATAACATTTTTTTTTTCTTGAAGCCTTGGTACAAGCTCTCAATCATCATTCTTTTGAATTTTATCTATTTCTTCATGCATTGCCTTAATCCAACATTCATATTTATGAGCTTCGTCAGTAGTCCTAGGTTTTAATTGTGAAATTAAGCACAATTCATC
The DNA here is from genome assembly GCA_027943335.1 of Chamaecyparis obtusa. Lineage (NCBI taxonomy): Eukaryota > Viridiplantae > Streptophyta > Pinopsida > Cupressales > Cupressaceae > Chamaecyparis > Chamaecyparis obtusa. The sequence continues at coordinate 254,327 of BSBK01001023.1, read as the reverse complement.
TCTAACCTTTGACCTTGTCATCACACCTTTGTTTACATCTACAATTATTTGTTTATCAGAATGATTCATTGATATATACCTTGGTGTTTTAGGAGTCCCTTTTGGCTCATCAATACTTATTTGTATCCCATTGTCAATCTCAAAGAACTTCTTTTCTTCCTACTCTTGATTTTGATTTTGAATATTAGAAGCTTGATTACCTTAATTATATGATCCATCATCATACATTCTTTCCCGAATTTGAAATTTCCCTTCAATCTTCACATTAGTAGTTCCAAATATATTTTTCAATATGAGATTGTAACACCTATATGTCTTACTCCTATTAAAGTATCTAAGAAATATTCCTTCATCACTTCTAGGATCAAACTTACCTAGTTCATCATCCCTTTTGATATAGCATTTACTACAAAATATTCTAAAGTATTTAACTATAGGAATATGACCAAACCATAACTCATACGAAGTCTTACCAGTATCATGTCTGATCTCAACTCTATTTAATGCATAGACTGTGGTGTTAATTGCTTCCCTCCAATATATCTACGGTACCTTTCCTTCAAGAATCATAGTCCTAGCAACATCAAGAATGGTTCTATTTCTCCTTAATGCTATCCCATTCTACTGTGGTTTCCTAGGAGAAGAAGTTTGTCTATATATCTCATGCTCCTCATAGTATGCATTAAACTTATCTGATGTGAACTCACCACCTCTATCAGACTTAGGCATTTAATCTTCAATCTTGATTCGTTCTCAACTTTTTCCTTGTAAATCTTGAAGTTATCAAAAGCTTCAGAGCTTTTTTTAAGAAAATAAACCCACCTCATTCTTGAATAATCATCAACAAAAATTATAAAGTACCTTTCATCATAATATGACCTTGTTCTTGTAGGACCAAAGAGATCTATATGTACCAGATCCAATCTCCCTTTTTCTGAATAAGTCTTTCTCTGAAAGCTTGTCCTGGTTTGTTTTCCCATAGCACATTCTTTGGACAACATGTTAGTAGGCTTTACAATATTTGGTAAATCATTGACTGCACTAGTGTTACTTACCTTCACAATGTTATCAAAATTTATATGACATAACTTATTGTGCCATAACCAACTACCATCTATCTTTGCAACAAAACAACTTGCTTTAGTTGAATTCAATTGAAACACATTACCTTTGGTCTTAGTATCTCACGCGATCATATTTCCTGATTGATCTATGATAGTGTATTTTTCATCCTTGAATTGAAGATGATAACCTTTATCCATAAGTTGCCCAACACTCAATAGATTATGCTTTAGTCCATTAACAAAAAAAAATCATCAATATTAGTTTTAACGTCAAGAGTTATACATCCTCTTCCTGTGATCAAGCAAGGATTATTATCTCCAAATATTGACTACAGCTCCATCATACTTGTTAAGCTGCACAAATTTGTCTTTATCACCAGTCATGTGATGAGAGCATCCACTATCTATAATCCATTCATATTTCTTTTCTACATGTGAAACCAAAGTTTTTTCTTCAAGATTAGGATCTTCATCTTTAATAGAAACAAACCCAATCTCATCTTCATCATTCATAGATTCATCATTTGAAGTACCCTCACTAGAAATATAACATTCCTTAGGATATTTAGACTTCTATGGCATAGGTTTATACTTTGGAACTCTAGTAGGACATCTAGAGGAAAAACGGCCTATATTATTATATGAAAAACACTTCAAGAGTAATTTTCCTTGATACTTTTCCTTGCCTATGTTTTCCCTCTTTTCAATCAGGGTAATTTCCCTTGATACTTTTCCTTACCTATGTTTGTCTGTATATACCATGTTCCTCACAATATGCATTAAACTTATCTGATGTAAACTCACCACCTCTATTAGACTTAGGCATTTAATCTTCAATCCTGATTCATTCTCAACTTTTGCCTTGTAAATATTGAACTTATTAAAAGCTTCAGACCTTTCTTTAAGAAAAGCAACCCACATCATTCTTGAATAATCATCAACAAAAATCATAAAGTACCTTTCACCATAATATGACCTTGTTCTTGTAGGACCACAAAGATTTATATGTACAAGATCCAATCTCCCTTTTTGTAAATAAGTCTTTATCTAAAATCTTGTCCTGGTTTTGTTTTTCCCATAACACATTCTTTGCACAACATATTAGTAGGCTTCACAATATTTGGTAAATCCATGACTACACTAGTGTTACTTACCTTCACTATGTTATCAAAATTTATACGACATAACCTATTGTTCCATAACCAACTGTCATCTATCTTTGCAACAAAAGAACTTTCTTTAGTTGAGACAATCCAAGACTACGTCACTAAGGAAATGAGCTAAGATAGAAAATTAAGGCTTGTGGGATTGACAATAAGGATGAACAATTGATCTACAATTTGTTGAGTAAGCTTCCATTAGAATATGCATCATTTTTTATTTTCACTTCCAAATCCTTCATTTGAAAATAGTTTCTTCATACAATATTCTTACATTTGATGCATTCACATAGACGATGGTGTTAGAGAAATCAAAGTTGATGAGCATGGATATTATCAAGTCTTCAAAGTCCAAGGCTTTGGTAGAAAATCATGGAAATTAAGGGAATCAAGGAAATGGTTCCTTTAAGAAGCAAAAACAATGGAAGATAAACACACAACAAGAGAAAGCGCAATCAACCTCCTCACAACAAGAAAATTCTTCATATTCCAACTAGAAGGGATATTCATTTAGGAAGGAGAGACCACCTTGTGCATATTACAAGAAACTTGGTCATAATGAGCATCATTGACACTAAGAAAATTGATGAGTTGACCATCATTATCAAGAAGCACAACATCAATTTTCCACCAATATACAATGAGAAGGATTCTTCTCATTCCATTTCTTCATTGTCAAAAGGAAAAGGGAAAGTATTTGTGGAAACTTCAAGCTCTTAATAGGAATAGATACCTGACTCAAGTGCCACTCAACATATGTGTTATCGAAAGTAGAAATTTTATTCATTGGAGCCTACTAAGGTACCTTATATCTTCATAGGTGATGATACTCAAGTGGAATTTGAAAGAAAAGGTTTAGTTGACATGGATAATGGATCATTTGAGGATTTTCTCTATGTTCCTAACTTTAGCATCAATCTACTTTGAATTTACCAAATCACTCATTATGGAGATGAAATGAATGTTGAGTTTCTACTTGATTCTATTGCAAGTAAAAGATCTGAAGCATGATGCTTTGGTCATAGTGGAAAAATCCAATCACAACATTAGGCTTTACTCATTATCGCACTTTGTGCCTAATTCTCCTTCTACTACCTTGGTTACTCACTCAAATTTAGAAAGAAAGCTATGACATGAGAGATTTGGACATCTCAATTACTACTAATTTTCGGTAGATTAGCTCTAAGGATATGGTCATTGTTCTACCTCCTATCCATTTTTGAGATGGTATATGTTAAAGATATTCTATGGGAAAGCATCCAAAAAAGAATTTTGATATAGGAAATTCATGAAGAGATTCAAAGGTTCTTCAATCAGTTCACATTGATGTAGTAGGCCCATTTCTAGCGCCATCATTTAGCAAGGCTCTCTATGTCATCACTTTTATTGATGAATAATCCCACTTCACATGGTTCTACTTTCTTTTTCAAAAGAGAAAAGTGTTTTACAAGTTTCTAGCCTTCAAGGCCCATGTTGAGAAGCAATAAGGTAAAGAAGTTAATATTCTTTTCACAAAGAATGGAAGGGAATATGTGAACTATAAACTTGAGGACTTATATAAACTTGGCGAATTTATCTTCAAGACTTAGTTTCATACAATCCTTAGTAGAATGGTGTTGCAAAGAGAAATAATAGAACCTTTAAGGAAATGGTTGTTGCATGATTTGTGCTAAGTCTCTTGGTCCAACTTTTTGGGCATAAGCCATAAGTTATGCCACAAAGTCTTTGGTTGTCCAATATGGGCATGGATACCTCCATATAAATGCAAGGAATTGGAACCTCAGAATAGGCATTGCATATTGGTTGGATATCCTAAAGGTGTTAAGGCATATAGACTTATGGACCCCGAGAGTCATGAGATATTCATTGAGATGTTCAAACATGAAAACATTAATGATAAAGAGCATATTCAAATCTATTTTAGCATGTTCATAAACTTATTAAAAACACTAATTTTCACCACAACCTCCGATGAGCAATAAGCAAGTGCACCCAAGACTTGCTTGATTTCAGCTCTTAGAGATATTTGTGGGTGTGCTCTTTCAACACAAGTATAGATCCCACTACAAATGCAAGATAAAATGAAAATTTGAGATGCTCAAGAATAAGCTATAGAAGCAACTCTCAAGCACTCAAATGCAAGAGGCCAAAGAAGCTCAAGGAGGAGCTATGAAAGCAATCCTAATGCTCTATGGCATGCAAGTGATAAAAATGAATGAAGCTAAAAGCATGGAATGAAACTAAGTCTATAATGAGAATTTAGCAACTATCAAATGGTTAGTAAAACTCTATAAAAAAAATTCTAAGTCTAAATTAGCATGATAATTCTAATGCAACAATGAATGAATTTTGCTTGAGACAAGGGTCCTACTTATAGGATTTTGGAGGGCTGGGGTGAGGTGGCATCTATGTGGAATCCACCTAGGTGCCACCAAGGAGACACATAAGCCATGAAAAGTCCAAGACTTGCTCACACATGTGTGAGAAACTTGGGATGTGAGAGGTCAATGTGTACTTCAAGTACATGTGTAAGGGTGTGTAAGACATGTGTAAGTGAAAAAGTTCATTTTCACCATTTTAGAAGGTGTAAGAAGTGTCATAAAAATGTAAGAAGCCTTGCTTATGCAAATTTTAGCAATTTTTGAAAAGACCATTTTTGGAAATTTGCTCACACATGTGTGAGCAAATAATTAGGACTAATAGATGTAGGAATCCAAAAATTAGCCTAATTAACCTTAGTTAATTAGTGAGTAGGTTTATTAGATAGAAAGTGATGTGTGTAGGATAACCTCTAGGTTGGATTTAGGATTAAATTAAATTAAATTAAATTTAATCATGGCTTAGTAGAAATAAAGAATGTGAAGGAATTAAATAAATTAAAAATTTATTTAAAAGGGGAATATGGAGGAACATGTATTAAATTTAATTTAATACATTATGAAAAGTAGTCTTTAAATTTAATTCAAATACTGTGATTAGTAAATTTATTTAATTAAATAAATTTAATTAAATAAATAGATGAATTTAACAAATATAATTAATTTTTAAAAAAAAACTATAATGTTATTTGGGGTCATTAATTAAATTTAATTTAATTGTTAGAAGGAAGAATTTAGGTGTCTACACTTCTTTCATTTATCGTGGAAAGTGACTATAGTAACTCAGATGATGATTCTACCTCAATCCCAACTCATAGGTTTACACCTTTGTTGGGTCCAATTCTAATTATGGATATTCCTTATTCATCTTCTTCTACAAGACCTCATTTAGATATCATCAAAGATAAGAGAAATCCCCTCAAGTATGTTCTCCAAATCTGAAATGTGAGACTCCAAAAAAAATGAACCAATATCTAGAAAATAGGAATTCCAACTAGTAATATGAATAGATATATCTTACAATGACTCATTGGAATCATCAATAAATGATGAATGTGTGATATAAAATGGAGTAGGAGCTATAAGTGGAGTCATTGGATCTTCATAACTCTCAAGTGTTGCAAAATATTCAATCTCCTCTAAGGTATCATCATCACCATACTATATTTGGATTCTATCTACTTCCTAGTTCCTATACAAAATGGGAAGTATACCTACATTTGTACTTGGTTTATCTTCTTCCCAAGGGGAGAAATATAGTTTGCAGGCTTTGGACTATATTTTGTCTTCAAGCACTGACCATTTTTGTAGGATATTGTTCATTATTAGGGGGTCTATGTTGTCTCCTTCATTCCTTCCTATGGAGGGATACTTGATTGTATATACATGCTGTATGTAGTACTTTAGGGGTCTTGAGTCCTTCATCCATGTATCTTATTTTATTTTATCTCTCTTTTAGAGGGGAGTTTTTATCCCACTAGGTTTTCTCCCTTTCTCCGCTTTATGAAAGATTTCTTGCATTGCATATTGTGCATGGGTAACAAACATGCCCTAGTAGATGGGACCCATCTTTCATTATGAGTTTAAATATATTCCCATAAGTTTAAATTAAGGCGGGGGGGGGGGGGGGGGGGGGGGTGTTGGTGTAATTAAATATTTGCTAATTAAACATTACTTAAGCTTACTTAGGATAATTCATATTTTTTAGTTTTCATTTCAAACACCTAGGAGCATTCCATTTTAAAATAAACAAATTTTAGTTTTTCTATCATGTTTAGTTTGTATATGTGTAGGATTGACCATCTAACAATAGGGACAATAATAGGAAGAATGAGCGGGAAATGAGATAGTTGCTCGCCGAATGTGGGGCATAAGGGTGTAGAGCGTGGATTTACCTGTGTTTTTTTATTTAACGGTGTGTTTTCACACTACCATTTAGTTCATGGATATTGTTCTTCCCCATCTTCTATCTAATGCTATAGATGTTTCATTGTATTTTTTGTATAAATTCATAATATCAACATAAATGAAACTTTTTCATTTTGAATTGATAGAAAATAGTCATGTTCCTATATGAATATTGCTATCTGTCTCAAATACTAAGTTTCATTGCTTCAATAGTATGAATGAACAAAAATTTGTTTGATATAGTGGCGATGGCTATGATAAATGTCCCTATGTGTGACTGTGGTGATGGAGTGCACTGCGTGTTGAGGACGTCACACACAAACACTAATCCAGAGCATAAATTTTGGACTTGCATAAATAAGAAAAAGGTTGTTAATTACACTATATAAAATGTTTACAAAGAATAAATATTAATCATTATAACAATACTAACTTAGATTTATATTGTAGGATGGCGGTGGATGTGACTACTTTCAGTGGGCCGATGTCGCCCCATCTCTGTTTACATCATCTGCACCATCTACACATATACATGTTGTGGATGATGAGTGCAAGTATTGCAAGGCGCTCAAGATAGCTATTGCCGCCCAGAGTGCATCAATGGAAAAAGCGGAGGCTACCTATAAAGCCGATGTCATGTTTCTATGATGTTTTCTTTGTGCAACAATCACACTACTTTGTTGGGTCATTATGCAGAGATAGTTATATATATAGTGTAATGTGGACTATAAGACTTGTTTATAATTTGATGTGATATTGAGCAATGCAATGATTATTTTCTTGTTATTTGTTTGTTTATGATAATCTATAAAATTATAAAAAATTTAAGTTTACTATTCAAAATATAAGTGAAAAAAAAACTTAAATTTCAAAAAATTAATCTTGTTTATGATTTACTATATAAAAATATAAATTAATAAAATGAAATATAAATAAAAAAATGGACAAAATAAATAAAATATTAAATTAAACATTATTCAATAATTAAAAACTAATCTTTTTTTGTCAAATTCAAATTCCAATTCGAAATGTAGAACCAAACACATAAATGGACAATCTAATTCCAATTCCAATTTGAAATTGTATAACCAAACATATAAATAGGAATTTATCAATTCGAATTCGAATTTCAAAATTGACAACCAAACGCAGAAGATGGATTGTCTTAGTCATCTTCCGGGTGAACCAAATAGTCCAAACTATCTTCTGAATACACAAAACCGGAATTTGAAAACCTTATTGTGTGCTATAATTGTGTCACACTTCTATGAATCATTACATTCAAGAACACTCAAGAATGAGGTCTCAAAAATTGATCTCTAGCTCCCTAGGCATGGAGTGCAAGGGTTTTTAAAAATGCTCTCAGCTAGAGCTATTAAGCCAATAACCTTGCTAGTAAACCATGCAATGGGAGATTCAAATGAAGACAAGGGCAAGAATGCCAATATCCTCAAGATCAAGAATGAAAATGCAATGCAATGCTATGCTAGAAATGGAAATGCAAGCTAAGCTATGAAAATGAAAGATGCAAGGATTACAAAGCCTCCTAGTTAAGCTAGATGAATTAATCTAAAACATAAAGGAAATCTAAGCTAAGAATGCCATGATAATGCAAGAAGTGAAACTATGATAACATGTAGATGCAAAAGCCAAGAATGCTCCAAATCTTCAAAAGCTCCAAGATGACCTAGAAAACCTACAGCATAACATTATCATAAAAGTTAAGGATCTAGAATGAAGAAGAGAGCTCTCCTTTTAAAGGAAATGAGGAGGAATGGACCATGGAGATTAAGAGGCAAAAGATTTAATCAACGGTGGAGCTTAAAAAATGAGCAATCCATGTGCACAAATATCCTCCAATGAGAAAATAGGAGTTGACTTTTGTGTCCATATGAGACAAAAAGTGCTTTTTCCCTTTTTATAAAATAAAATAATACTTTATTTGTGCAACTTAGGATGGGGGCTTTTTATTTATTAAAAGGGGAGGAAATATTCCTTTTAAATAAATAAAGACTTAGGATAAGATGGTTAGCCCATAGAAAATAATTTAATAAATGATAGAGCTAGGATTTGATCAAGAATAAGCAATTGATGATTTAGCAAAAGGGGCTAATAGTCTAGATGACCATTTTTAGGTGTATACATTTTGCCCCTCTTTGACTAATGTGTGATTGATCTGGGAACACATGCAATCAAAGAATGAAGTTGAAATGTGAGATCGATTTGGGATCACAAAGCAACTCAGATTAGCCAAGAAAACAAGAGATAGCCAAGAAGGCAAGCAATAGCGTTCTGACTCCAAAGAATGAAGTGCAGAAAAATAGCAAATCCTACATGGTCAGCCTGGTAGCAACAGTACTGAACACTTAGGAAAGAGATAGCCAATAAGATATGATGTGTCTGCCCCCTCAGGCTCAAAAGTGAAATCCGGGTAGAGGGAATGCAAAAGCAAGAGAAACATGATCAAATCACTAGAAATCATAATCGAAGAAAGAGAACAGAATAACCATTAAGCAGGGAAGGTATGCCCCACACATGGGCCTCGGGACACGAACCAAGTGGTCCCTCAACCCGAAAACACCACGGAGGGGGAAGAATTTGAACTTGGGATTGAAAGTGAATGAAAGACTAGAAGTTTGAAAGAGATGGAGATGAAGAGGTGAAGAATGCCCCAGTGAAGATCGAAGGATCAGGCCTCAAAAGGTTAGCCAACTGCGTGAAAGAGGGGGAAAAGGTGATTTGGATGATCAAGGTGAACTCGGATTTTGGTTTCAATCCTGAAATGAAAGGAAAATGATGGGATATGAAAGACAAGAAGTGAAAGACATGATTGGGAAGAAGCGAAAGGTGAGTGCAGTTTGATTAACAAGTCCATGAAAGATGAAAGGAGAGCTCTCTCCATATGCAAGATGAAAAACTAAACTAACATGAACTTAAGAATGCAAGCTACATGAAAAGTGGTTTACTTGCAAGGTTACGAAGCCAATAGACATCTAATATTCATCATCGAGTGTTATTGGTAGTGTCGTAAGATCATACAATACTCACTAGCATAACTATGTGAATCTGAATATGATCTATATCAGATAGAAATGTGGAAATCTCACCTAGGCATCAGAGACATGTAGATCAAGATGACTAGTGCAGTGAGATAACCTAAGTTTGATATAGCAAGATTATGCTTGAATCGAGACACAAGAAAGTCAAGATGACTATAGGCATGCACTTGCGAAACAGTCAAGGATAATACCTTGTAGATCCCAATGTCAAGTGGAACAAGCATAAATGCTAATGACAAGTAGGACCAACAAAATATATCCACAAGCAGAAAAAGCAATAAAACATGTTCTCATTCCCTCAATTTTCTAGCTATGCATCATCGAAAATGATCATAGGGGGAGAACACTCAGCAAAGAAATCATCATAGACATCACACAAAGAAAATAAAGCCAAGCAAGTCTTAGCGAGTCAAGTGCGTGTGTGTAGGTCATAGAGTCAAGCTTTGAGTATCACATCTACAAATGAGAAATATCATATCATACTAGACTGTAGGGTAGGACATTTGATAAGTGTTAAGAAACACTCGACGCAAGAGTAGTGTTGAAAAACACAGTTGGGGTGGTGTTGAAAAACACCATTTGCGAGGTGCCTAAGAAACCCAGATGCACAAAGAGACCCAAGATAAGCTTAAAACAATGTATGCCCCCTAGACTAAGACAAGAGTCAATTCCAGGCTAGGAGAGACAAAGTGAGAAGTGGAGCAAAGGAGCACCATGCAAGACTGATAGACATAGGTGCAGAGGGTCTCAAGCAGTGCCTGTTTCTAGGTTTTCACCACTTGATAGATTTATTGCAATTTTTTCAGGACTTTTTATAATTTTTTTTGTATTTTTGCTACCAAGGCGCCTGTTTCCAAGTTTTCACCAAGGCACTTTTTCTATTTTTTTTAAATTTTTTAAATTTTTTAAATTTTTTAAAAAATTTTCAACATCATATATGAATTTTTTTGGAGTTTTTTTCAGGATCATAAAGTATGTACAAAGAATGCCCCAGACAAAAATGGGCATCAAGAATCTACTTCCTTTGATGTAGAGAACTGATAGGCCCCAGGCCCAAATGATGTAGCTGTGACGATAGGTCTCAACCAGTTCGACCAATAATAACCAGCCCTAAACAATGTCTAAGCTAGCGGAGGATCGTTAGAATGTGATCCACATATGCCATCGTGGATTTCAGCTAGCACTTTTTCTGACTCCTCTATTTCTAGACACCTAAGGAGAGTTCCGTCTAGACCCTTCCTATACAAGTCACCAGAGACAAAGGCAAAGTGTAAGGGATGGTGAAAAGAATGGCGTGGTGGATTGTTAGGAAGAATATGAGGTGGAAGACATGAAAAGATGGTAGGATTGTAGGATTTGTAAGCAGGATAATGTAATTCATCCACTAGGAACTTGAAGCAAGATTTATGCCTTTTCATTTGTAAGATGGATGTTGAAGTAACCAAGGCATTAGCAACTTTTTTCTCAGCTCTAGGAATGGGTGAAAGTGTAACAGATATGAGATCATGCTTGAAGTAGTGCACCATTTTGTTGTAGAGAATCAACTTGTCATCTTTTATTTGAGAATCATTATTTTTGAGCAAATTTTTATTTTTACTTTTCTTAGGTTCGGATACCGCCACAATGTGGTTTTTGCCATCCGACAATTGCTCTTTTCTTTTGACATGATGACTTTGATACTTGATTGTTGATTCAATCTTTTTTGTTGCTAGTTCGCTGGTGGAAGAAGTAATAGGTGTTGATGCGAGATGAAATGAAGTGATTGGTTCAACAACATTTATGTGAGAGGTGTCATCTCTGGTGACAAGAGAAGTTGAGCCTATAGGGTAAGCTCCAAAAGTAGCTAGATCTAGATTTGTCATAGAAGGACCAACATTGTCTACTAAGGCAATACGGGGAACAAACCCATCAAACCCTTCGTGAGACTCATTGACTACATCAGGATGGTTACCAGAGGTATGAACTACATCAACATCCATATCTATCATGGAATAATCTTTTGGAAGAGGCTTAAGATGCTGAGAAGTAGAGATACTCATGTCATTATGTGAGAGATCACCTCTTTGTAGCAGTCGTGCAATGTTGCGACGTTGTCTATCATAGTGCAATGATTCTTTAGGCACATAGGTTCTAGACATAGAGGCCTTAGCCATATCATCAGTACATATACATTATTCTCCCCAAATAAGTGAAGTAGAAGGAAGATCATCTCCCATGTGAGCCATAGTGTGTAGTGGTGACTCATCTGTATCTGTGTATGAATTACTGAGCATGGGAATATTTCCAGAATCCTCTCTATAGATCCACTCTTGAACAACTTGTTCTTCTCTTTCTGCTTCTAAAGGAATGGATGAAGGAACAAAAGTATCAAAGATCGCCATAACAGAAGTGGAAGGCTTCATGTTATCAGAAGGTTTCCCATATGACCTAGGAGAAACAGGTATAGAAGCAAAGGAATCCAGTGTATATTCACCCATACCAAGGCTCATCATCTTAAGTGATTTCTCAGCAGCAACTAGAGACATACTAGGATCAACAGTAGGTTCATTATGAGGAACAAATTTTTTAGCAGCAGTAAGAGCATTAATAGTAATAGTATGGTCTCCAGGAATCACAACTTCAGTGCCATTGTATGAAAATTTGACACATTGATGATAAGTGGAAGGAATAGCCTACATGTCATGGATCCAAGGATGACCCAAAAGAATGTTATATGCGAGTGGGATGTCCAATACTTGGAAGCTAATATCTTTTGTGACAGGGCCCACTCAGATAGGCAGCATGACAAGACCTTTGGAAGATCTTTCCACTTCATCATAAGCTTTTATAGTAATCTTCTTCTTAGAATCCACAACAAATTCTAACAAACCCAACTGTTGTATGACATTGAAAGAAACAACATTTAACCCTGCACCATTGTCTATCAGGACTCGGTGGACTCGTGTATTGTAGACTAGAACTTCAATGTGTAAAGCTAGATTATGCGGGTGAGCAATAGATATGTCATCTTCTGTAGAAAAGGAGAGAGGTAGCGGAGATGAAATGTGGTTGACCATAGCCTGAAATTGATTCGGATCAATGTCATTGGGAACACGTGTTGTACGTAGAGCCTCAACAAGAATCTCTCTATGCAAAGGGGATAATCGAAGCAACTCAAGGATAGATATCTGTGCTGGTGTCTTTTGCAAATCAAGATCATAGCTAGGGGTGGTTGAAGGAGCCACTTGTTTGCAAGGAAAAGCTATCTTGGGATCTTGCATAGTTTTAAGGACAATCTTGGCTTGCCCCCTAGTAACAGCATTCAGTGTCTCACTTCAGGAAGATGAACTACCATGTGTTTGCAAGACCAACTTTGGCTTACCATGATTGGCTTTATTATCCTCTTGAGACCTCATCATTAGAATACTCTCAACGGGCTCTACCATGTTAATCATAGGTGTATTAGAAGGATATGTGTAATTGATCTTTGCATCATGATTCTTCTTATGTGCTTGAGAGGTTTCCCCCTTATCATGCTTAGGTAGAGGATCTTTGAAAGCTATGTGATCAAAATTTTTAGTTAAGCCATCAGTGGAGATTGTGCCATTCTCAATAAGATCCTGAATATCATCCTTAAGCTTAAAACAATTGTATGTAGGATGTCCCTTGTTTCTATGATAATGACAATAAGAATCCTCTCACCACCAATCAGGCTTATTTAGCGGATCCTAGTTACCAGGTTTATCGAGAAGTGTAAGATATCCATTGTCAACCAAAGTCTTAAGGATCACATCATAAGGTTCTACCAACTTGGTATAGATTCACTTTCGAAATGACTTCTTAGGCTTATCTACATATTGAGGTTTAGGGGCACCATGAGCATTGGCAACTTCTTATTGTTTTGCTGCATAGATAGCATTGGAGAGATTGAAAGCAGGCTCTTTAGCTTTAGGGGCATCTACAACCCCATCAATAACAACATACTTGTTCTTATTCCAAGGTTTGTTCTTGTCTTTGCCATTGCCTTTAGCATCTTTATTAATAACAATATCCCCTTTTCTTATAGCTACATCCTCAATTCGATATGCACTTTCAACCATGTCATGGAAGGAGGAGAACAGTTGTTTCCTTAGATCATAATACAACTCAGGCACAAGAGTGTTAAAAAAAATATCAATCTTTTCTCTTTCAGGCAATAGACGAGGATACTTAGAATACAATGATCTCCAACATTGTAAGTAAGTTGCAAATGGCTCACCTTGATGTTGTCCTAGATTACCAAGATCTATCATGGTGACAGGTTGTTGGATATTGTAAGAATAATGCTGGGTAAATTGCTAAGCCAACTCATCAAAAGTCTTAAGAGGTGGTGTCAATTTTGCAAACCATTCTAAAGCTTGGCCTCTTAAGCTTTGAGGGAATAATCGTAGAAGAAATGTGTCTTCATGAAGAAAGTCCATACTAAGAGCATAAAAGTGACGCACATGGTCATAGGGATCTCCATTTCCATCATACTTGTCATATTTGGGAACCTCAATATCCTTAGGAAATGGGACCATGTATAGACTTTTATCAAAAGGAAGAGCACAAATTGATTCTACAAAAGAGACCTTTGGAGGCTCTCTTTCTATTGCCATTTGGGTAAGGTGTTGATTTGTCCAACACAGTTCTTCCTGAAGGACTTTCAATTTAGTTGATACTATTTGTTGGACAATTTGTCTGACATCATAGCTAGGAGGAAGCTTGTATCCGCTAGAAGTCATATATTGAAAATATTGATCGCCATTACGCTCTAAAAGCTTATGCATCATTCGTTGGGAGACCACATCTTATTCAAATCTCATAAGATCCTCACTAGAAATCTCATCATCAACCTCTACCTCATGTTGAGAGGGAGGAGGCCTAGGAGGTGAAGAAGGCATACCAAAAGTGGGTCTTGGAGGAGATCTTGGTGGCGTGTTGTTGCCATTGTTTCCATTAATAAAAAGAGATCTATGCTCATGGTTACTAGTCTCAAGTTGCTCATGAGACATTCCTCTATAAGCCATGCGCCTAGCAGCATCCATCCTTTGTTGATTGTGTTCTTTGTCTAAGCGTGCTTGGTTATCTTTATGCTCAAAATGTTCTTGCAAGTGTTGAAATTTTTCTTGTTCAATCAAAGTAAGTGAGACACTATTCATGTTTTTGGGGGTCTTGAATGTGGAAAAGAGGAAACCTCCTTTGTACCATGGGGTAACCTTAGAATCCTCAGATTGGTTAGAACTAGAACTGTTGTTGCTAATGGGCACTCGTGAGTGTCTATTTGGAGAAGGTAACTATGTATAATTGAACAGAAGATGATTCTCCCGCTCAAATTGAGACCGAGTTGTAACCGGCATGAAAAGAGATGTTGGTTGACTAATAGAATGAGACAAAGTTTCTAAGATTTGAGATAAGCAAAGCTAATAAAGATCACTTGTCAAAGTAGAACAATAGAGAGATGGCTTGTCAAAACTGCTCAAGCACTTACAACAATCAATTGACTAAAGTCGAGCAGCGAGAAAGAAGCTCAATAAGCAAGTAGCTAGAGAGGTAATCATGATGCGACAAGTGATCAAGAGTAGCATTCGTTAAGCTCAAATCCAATAGTTTTAGCTCATTTTTTTAATTTTTAGTCTAGAAAAAATCTAAGCATGTAGATAACAGACTAGTTTCAAGTAAGAATAGAAAAAGACACTCTACGACAGGTTAAAGTGCAAGTTTAGCAACTCCGGATTGCAGCAATGACAGGACGGTAGAAATGACCCAGGCGATAGTTCTCAGGCAAACAGGGTGATACTTCTCAATCGGGTGATACTTCACCTTATACCAGGTGACAGAGCTTAATATACTAGAGCGACAGACTTCTGGCAAAGCAAGTGATAGACAGTAGGCGCGAACTATCGCACGATATTTCTCAGTAAGGCACACGATACTGTTGCAGATTTGGGCGATTCTTTGACTAGTGAACATAAAATTCTAGTTTTGAAGCATTTTGATCAAGTTTGAAGGTTGGATAGTGCAATTTCTCAGTTTGACAAGCAGTATCATCAGATAAAAGATAGGTTTTCAAACAGTATAGGATCAAACATGTCATAGAACACTTGGAACAAGGGCAAAAGTAGCCTTGCCAAGACAAGCACTTGTGATATCAAAATAAAAAAAATTTATGAGTGCTACCATTTTGTTTGAATGTTGAGAATGTTTACACTGGTATAGCACAATTGAAGACAATTCAAGCAATTACTACCTAGACGGACAAGGCTCATTACTTAGCAATGTGACCCACAACTTGATGCTCCCTTGCCTCACACCAATTGGTTGCCCACAAGAGATATTGGCATTATCATGGAAGTGTCAAAAACACAACCAAAGGAACACATATGGTGAGTGTCTTGGGGTGATCCGGGTAAGTCCACTTGGATCAATCCTTGCACCAAGAAGCTAAGCGGCTAAAATAAGGTGGCCTCTATCTAAAGGTTCGTAGTAAGGGCTTCCATTCATAGCACCCCTCTTGCTCCTCATAAAGGACTAGGACCTCGTGGCCTCAAGAGTACCTTAAGCATTCTTGCTCAATGCTTTCCTCATGGTCACAATCCCACAAGTTACTCACATTAAGCGAAGATAAGTACTATGTCTACCAAGGTTTTGTGTCCTTGATAGCCTTGAGATTATAGTGGGTTGGAATAGCTCGGTATTAGCTTGTCCCCACTTGGGTCGTTCCTCTTGATTGCTCAAGAGCAGGCCCGCTAAAGGATTCTAAATCTAAACAAAAAGTGGATCAATTCTTGAGGTTCAAGGTTTTTGGTTCACCACAAGGGTGAAGAGCATACTCTCCTATCTCAAAAACTTCACCCAAACACACCAAGCAAAGATTTAGTTACCCCCTTGCTTTCAAAATCTCAAGATGGGTCAAGATTTCTGTTTCACCACAAGGGTGAAGAGCATACTCTCCTACCACCTCAAAATTCCTACAACAAGGTATTAAGTGCCTAAGAAATGAAACAACTAGTATATGTCGCACTCAATAAATAAAGCAATTAAACAAGCACTTGACTTGGTTTTTATGCTTAGGGCAGCCTTGCAAAAACCATTAGTAGCCCTCTTTGACATGCGTTCTTTTGGAAAAATATCTCAAGCAAGTGCACCTACAACCACAACTTTTTAGACCCACAAGGGTTAGGAAAATCCAAAATCTAACAATGGTTAGCACATGAAAAATCAGATAATCTACAAAAAATAACTGATCAAATGACAAAATCTGAAAATGAAACCATCATGGTTGGATTAGGCATGAAAAGACCTTTCCAATGATATATCACACTTTGATTTTCGATACCATTTGCAAAAATTTCTCAAAAATGGGCACCCGTTTTCCAGAGTTCGCAGAAATGGGCACACTAAAATTTTCAAAATTTTTCAAAAAGTTAGTAGCGAACCTAAAACTTGCAAGATAGATAAAATAACTCAAAAATAGCTCACTACCAGGTATAGGCGATAGTTACAAACACCAAAATTATCGCGCGATACTTCTTTGTATACTGGGGCGATAATATTAGTCTATGCAATACTTCACTCGACACTAGGCGATACTTCGCCCGAGACCAGGCGATATTCTCTGCAATAGCTAGGTGATACTTTTGACAGATGAAGTATCGCACACGCATACAAAGAACTATCGCGCGATACTTCTGGAAAGTATTGTACGATAGTCTGAGACAAAAAAAAAGAGACCAAAAATTAAGCTAAAAACTTGCCGAAAAATTGACAAAAAATGATGAAAATGGAGAAAAAGAAGGGACAAAGCTAGTCTACTCTACCCCACGGTGGGTGCAAAAAATGTGTGCTATAATTGTGTCACACTTCTATGAATCATTACATTCAAGAACACGCAAGAATGAGGTCTCAAAAATCGATCCATAGCTCCCTAGGCATGGAGTGCAAGGGTTTTTTAAAATGCTCTCAGCTAGAGCTATTAAGCCAATAACCTTGCTAGTAAACCATGCAATGGGAGATTCAAATGAAGACAAGGGCAAGAATGCCAATATCCTCAAGAATCAAGAATGAAAATGCAATGCAATGCTATGCTAGAAATGGAAATGCAAGCTAAGCTATGAAAATGAAAGATGCAAGTATTACAAAGCCTCCTAGATAAGCTAGATGAATTAATCTAAAGCATAAAGGAAATCTAAGCTAAGAATGCCATGATAATGCAAAAAGTGAAACTATGATAACATGTAGATGCAAAAGCCAAGAATGCTCCAAATCTTCAAAAGCTCCAAGATGACCTAGAAAACCTGCAGCATAACATTAGCATAAAAATTAAGGATCTAGAATGAAGAAGAGAGCTCTCCTTTTAAAAGAAATGAGGAGGAATGGACCATGGAGATTAAGAGGCAAAATATTTAATTAATGGTGGAGCTTAAAAGAGGAGCAATCCATGTGCACAAATATCCTCCGATGAGAAAATAAGAGTTGACTTTTGTGTCCATATGAGACAAAAAGTGATTTTTTCCTTTTTATAAAATAAGAATAATGCTTTATTTGTGCAACTTAGGATAAGAGGAAAAGTGGGGACTTTTTATTTATTAAAAGGGGAGGAAATATTCTTTTTAAATAAATAAAGACTTAGGATAAGATGGTTAGCCCATAGAAAATAATTGAATAAATGATAGAGCTAGGATTTGATCAAGAATAAGCAATTGATGATTTAGCAAAAGGGGCTAATAGTCTAGATGACCATTTTTAGGTGTATACACTTATTTTGAGATAATCAAGTTTTGAGTCAAATTCTAATTCCTCAACCAAATGGGGCCTTAGGGAACTTATCACATTATCATATTCCACATGTTACACATACTTCGTTGCACAATGGAGGATGATCAACATTTGTTGGACATGTGATTCCACCTTGTGTGGGTGATAAGTTATCTCCTCCTTATCATAGTATTTTATTGCCTTACCTATATAAGCAGGTTCATTATGTACATTTTGATAATGTCTATTAGCAATATTATCATTCTTTCATCTTGTTAAAATTGCTTTCCATTCTCTTCTAAAAGTTATCTTGGTTTTTCATTTGACCCTAGGGTTGTTGTAGAGTTGACGCATGATAGGTAAGGAGGATCCAATTAAGGATAGTCCCCACAAGCAGCCAAACACCACAATCAGGAATAACTCAACAAGACAATGTTTCCAACTTAATTTTCATTAACATGCCCAACTGTAAGGCCTTTTGAGTTATGGCCAATTACAATCAAGAAATAGTTCTGCAAGATCAACAAAGATCCAAGCCAACTCCAGCTAGTCTAGTTTTGAAAACAATCAGCAACTGATGGAAACCCTAAGATAGATCTGAACTTGAGCTCGCAAGCCTCCAAGAAATCTCATTGTCTCCCAGCATGCAACCCGCTAGCTCTGCTATTACAAACTATCATATATCAATCTGATCTTCAAGATCTCGTAGGATCCAGATCTAGCTTCTATATATCCCAATCTGATATGATATGATCTGATGCCTAAAAAACTACCCAAACACTCCTTAAATAGTAATCTTCAGCCACAAGTCAGTTGGATGAAACAATTAACTCCTAAGCCAAGTCGACTCTCATTACAAAAAAATATTAAATGCAACAATAGTCGACTCTCAAATAGCCTTACAAACATTTAATTCTCCATGTCAGCCTCTAGATATACATAGGAGAATACAACAAAAGCTACCAACAATAAATGTACCAAGTCGGTTAGCCAAATCCTCAAGAACTCCAGTCGGTAAACCAAAACTACCGAGCGCCAGAGAAACAACCGAGCATCAGTGAAATAACTAACCACACCGAGCAACACTGAGCAACACAGGCATCACCAAGCACAAGTTCCACCAAGCACCAGAAGTTTCACCGAGTTCCTTCAATGACCGAGCTCCCTCAATAATCGAGACCATCGGTTAAAGCTGCAACCAAGTACCACAAAGCCAAAATAACACACCTCCATGCAGATTCACCGAGTACCCTAGAATGCCCCTACATTAGACACCCCAGGTTTGAAAAGATGTTCTCATAGGTTGGAAGAACATCTTCCGGGATTCAGCACATAAACCCCGAACTGGTTCTTCACATACAAGTCCTCCAATTCTTCACCTTGCATACTCTTCCACTTCAGTTTCCTCTATCTTTTCAAGTCTTTCCTTGATAACACACAAGTTTGTTCTCTGTACTGATCATTGTTCCTCTTAGAATCTGCCAACTCAACTCAGCTACCAATACTTAGACTCCTCTTACCAAGTGTTGTATCCAGCAAAGGCATCAGGGAAAACTTCTTGTCATCATTTTCAACAGTAAACACATTCTTAACACAATCATACATAGCTTTGAAATCATATTGCCAAGGTCTACTGAGCAATATATCCTATAAGGATGAGGATGTTTCATTCTATTCAAGCCAAGTTTTTGAACCATGTCCTCAACAACAAGGTTATCAGTACTACCACTGTCAACAATTACATCACAAAGTTTACATCCAGACATGCACCACATTCTAAACAAACTACTCCTTTGACAAGGTTCCTCCTTTGCACCAAGCAATGTTCGCCAAACCAACAAGTTCTCAGATTTAGGTTCATTTTGAATGTTCTCATTTACCACAGTAGTCCGTCAGTCACCAAGCTTCTTTTGTGTACACTCAAAATAACGGTGTCCTTCTTCTCCACAATTATAACAAGTACCTTTAAAGATAACTCTACCTATCTTCTTCTTCAATTCCACAAGTTTTGGTTCTTCTTCAATAGTCGGTCTATCTTTCACCGAGTGATCAATCTTTTTCTTCCCTCAGGGATTACTATGTTGTCTTCTTTTCAACTTATCCTCTGCCTTCAGAGCATACTGATAAGCATCCTCAACCAAATCAATATTCAACATACCAAGCTCATCTAAATCTCAAACCATTCACATACCGAGCTACCTTTTCTTTACCAAGTTCTTTGTGTCCAAACCAAATAGTCAATTTATAGGACTCCTCGGTATAGTCCTCCATAGTCAAATCTTTTTGATTCAAATTCTACAACTTCTTAAACAAGTCAAGATCATAATCAACACCTGTATGAACTTAGCTTTCAATTTAGTCACCATCAACCTCCAACGATTGATCTTCTTTTCACCTTCATCTTCTCTATCTCTTTGTAATTCTTTCCACCAAAGAGAAGCATGTCCTTTCAACTTAGTCTGTGCCAATATTACTCGAAGAGGATCTTCAATTTATTCTAGCTCAAAGAAGTCTTCTAATTCGCCAATCCAATCAATCAATTTATTGGTTCTCAAAGTACCAGAGAAAGTAGAAACTTCCATTCGGTAATTATTACTTAACCGAGCTCCAGATCTATGCAACCAACCACTTCTATCTTCACTAGATCTATCTCTCCGATCATCTCCACTAGATCCAGTAGGTTCAAAGTCTTCAACAACTTCCTCATAACCATCATTAGTACCAAGATTCCTCGACATACCAACAATAGCTCTCATGACCTCAGCGATCATGTCATCAATTCCATCTAATATTTGAAATCAGATTTCACCTTCTCTGTAATCTTCGAGTCCACAACATCACAAAGATCTGCAATCGCTCTAGGGTCCAATCTTCTCAAAGGCATCCTTCAAGATTTTTGAAAACCCAAATCAATAAGTCACCAATAAGGTCCTGGTGCAAAACAACCTCAACTGGTTTACACACTTAAGATCTTCAAGCTCTGA
The DNA here is from genome assembly GCA_027943335.1 of Chamaecyparis obtusa. NCBI lineage: Eukaryota > Viridiplantae > Streptophyta > Pinopsida > Cupressales > Cupressaceae > Chamaecyparis > Chamaecyparis obtusa. The sequence goes on along the minus strand of BSBK01001023.1, from coordinate 233,020 downwards.
TACCACCTGACGCAGGACATGCAAGGAGGATCTAATTAAGGACATTCCCCACAAGCATCCAAACACCACATTCTGGAATAACTCATCAAGATAATGTTTTCAACTTAATTTTCATTAACATGCTCGACTGTAAGGCCTTCTGGGTTATGGCCAATTATAATCAAGAAACAAAACTACAAGATCAACAAAGATCCAAGCCAACTCTAGCTAGTCCAGTTTTGAAAACAATCAACAACTAATGGAAACCCTAAGGCAGATCTGAACTTGAGCTCGCAAGCCTCTAAGAAATCTCCTTGTCTCCTAGCATGCAACCCACTAGCTCTGCTATTACAAACTATCAGATATCAATCTAATCTTCAAGATCTTGCAGGATCTAGATCTAGCTTTTATCTATCCCAATTTGATCTGATCTGATGCCTAAATAACTACCAAAACACTCCTTAAATACTAATCTTCAGCCAAAAGTCAGCTGGATGAAACAATTAACTCCTAAGCCAAGTTGGCTCTCATTACAAACAAATATTAAATGCAACAACAGTCAGCTCTCAAATAGCCTTACAAACATTTAATTCTCCATGTCGGCCTCTAGATCTACATAGGAGAATACAACAAAAGCTACCAATAATATATGCACCAAGTCGGCCAACCAAATCCTTAAGAACTCCAGTTAGTAAACTAGAACTACCGAGCGCCAGAGAAACAACCAAGCATCAGTGAAATAACCAACCACGCTTATAAGAAACATTGAGCAACACAGGGATCACCGAGCACAAGTTCCACCGAGCATGAGAAGCTTCAATGAGTTCCTTCAGTGACCGAGCTCCCTCAATAACCGAGACTGTCGATTAAAGCTGCAACCAAGTATCATAGAACCAAAATAAGACACCGTGCAGATTCACTGAGTACCCTAGAATGCCCCTACAAGAGTCACCTAAAAATCTAGCATGGTTAGGATTAATTCCACGTTAGTTTCACATGGTGTAGGAGAAATTTTACTTTAGGTGGTGATAGGAGTTATCACATTCTATTTTATGTGTTGTATCCACCTTTAGTGCACTTATCATTTTATCATCCTCCACATGTTGCACATACTTCAGTGCATAATGGAGGATGATCCAACTTTTGTGGACATGGGATTCCACCTTATGCAGGTGATAATAAGTTATCTCTTTCTTATCATGGTCTTATAGTGCCTTTCCTATATAACCAAACACATCTTCATTGTACTCAGTTTAGTTACTCGCCCATTATCTATTGTAGCTCAATTAGCTTGATTATTTCATGATTGATAAGAATATAGTTTGTTCTTGTCCATATTGTTCTATGTTATTATTGTGTCATTCATTGGCCTCTAGATTTTGGGTTGTTTCTATTGGAAAATTCTTACAGTTTTATTGGGTTTGATATTTGAAGGAGAGAGAATATCTACCTCACATTCTGTCAATTTAAATCTCAATGCTTGTTAGAAAATGTTTCCCATTTTTATTTTGAATTCACCAGGTCAAGGAGGGTGGATCCAACTTCTGAGAGATACAAAATGGGTAGGGATAGTTTGGAAATGGATGAGCTTAAGTTGACAAAGAATGAAGCCATGGGGGATAAAGGTAGCTCTAGTGGAAGACTTCTTACTAGTGAAAAATGAGATTTAATCCTGACAAACAAACACATGGACAAATGTGTCAACATAGAAAAAAGAGGCACAAAATTGATAATTTAGTTGATTTCAGTGGTTTTCACGACAATAAAATCCCTAGGATTGGAGTGGATTGCAAGAGGAGTGTGACAAATAGAGAGAGGGTTTCCAAGGAAATCAAAGATCAAAGACACGCTAAAAACTCTTGAAGATGCATCAGAGAGGTGGAGAGTGACATTATTAGTCACATTTATGATAGTTTCAAGGTAGAAAAACCAAATGACCATGGATTTAATGACACCCAAACTATAATGATGGGATGTGGTGGATGTCTCAAGATTTTTGTTGAAGTGACTTCCCTCAAAGATGAGGTTGATCTCCTTAAGAGCTGATTTTTTGATATGGAGAAAGTTATGAGAAGTGTTGCTCTATTTCAGTTGTAGAGTAATGTATAGCTCTACCACAATTCTCCACCTTTTACAAATGAGGATGCTCTTCAATTTTCTCAAGAAAGGCTAGAGAAAGGTTTTCAATAATGTTTGTCATAACCCCAAGTGCCTTGGTCATGATAAGTTTTGTTGTGAACTTTTGTACCAGCTATCGATTTCCATTGTTTATCACTCTTGTTGTTGTTAATCATCTTTGTTGTTGATTCATTGTTCTTCTTTTGTGCGCTTCTTACACTAGTACAAAAACAATAATATATGACCAAATAAACTACCAAAAATTATAGATAAATGACCAAATTTGGTCATGTGACCAGTGGTAGTTTATTCCTGGTCATTTATCTCGTGACCAAATTTATGACTAAACTATTTTAGTCATTTATTCGTTCATTGATTTGGTCATATATTTAGTCATTTATTTGGTAGTTTATTTGGTCATTTGGTCATTTATTTGGTCATTTATGTTATTTGGTAGTAAATGTAGTTACAAAATGAATAATTTAATAAATTTTAAAATGCAAAAAAAAACATAATATTAGACTTGAACTAAATCATAAAAGCAAATAAGAGTATTACACATGAACAAGCTACGACAGATTAGAATTAAAAGATTGATTCAACATCATGATGATAAATAAAGTTAATCTCCAATAAGAAAAATTAATGCAAATATATATCAAATTATAATGTCATTAAAGTTGTCTAAAGAGTATATACATAAATATAATAAAAAATGTCAAAGTTGTCTAAGAGTTTCCAACTCTTTCAAATACACCTTGATGATTAAAATCTCTAAACAACACATTGAAAATATTGTAATATAAAGTAGTGACCCAAAATTTCTAGCAAATAACACATAATAAAATTGTTGATCAACTATGTCATTTTTGCCAAATACTTTAGTGGCCACCATGTGAAGCTTCCCTCTTTCTCTTTCAGACGAATAGCCCCATCTGTTTTGTCTTCATAAGAAAGGGGTAAGTTACTTGTGACCTTTAAAATGTTTACATTTGCATCTCCAGTTCCATTCAAGTTGACTCCATGTACAATAGACAAGGAGTGAATCCTTCCAATACCCACAACAACACCATCATATGGATCTAACACATTAAATTTATCCCCTTCTTTGAGTTTATCACTACATTTCTTGCAAAAAGAAAAAAAATAACGCATTAGATTACATAGGTAATGATCAAGCACACTAAAAATCCCACACAAAGAAGACTAAAAAAGAAGTAATGATCAAATTATTATGTTTGTTATATGAGCACCTTGGGAAACATCAAAAGAAGCATTCCAAGAAAGGTAACTTATATTTCTAAGACACCAAGGTTGAAAAGATAGATGTTTACAATATGCTACTCCATTTGTTCAAAATCAAATAATAAATGTTTATATTTCTCTTAGAATAATAACATTTGAAGAAACAAAACTCCAAGTCAAACTAGAAAACTAGATAAGATTTTTAGAAAATAAGTAATGAAAGGGCAACCTGGTGTATATATGGCTTCATCTGGTGCAACAACTCATAACCCTGATAATGTCCCAGGCACAAGATCAAAACACACTTAGCATTAGCATCAACTTAAATGAACAAACCATAGATAGGAAACAATATTCTCCTGCTGCGAAGCTCACTTGAACAAAACTTCATACAAGTAAATCTCTAAGTTTTCAAAGGAAGCCTATACTTGCTTAAAATAATATAGATGAGCATCCATTGTTCCACTAGCTGCCTCCAAGAATTCAAACTTTTTCTTGGCCTCAATATTTGAAAGAGTGGTCACCTGAATCACATAAAGATACAATCAAGATTTTTTAAATGCTAATGAAACATTTCACTCCACAAAAAGAATAGAAATAATCACATGAGTTATCATATGTGAAAAAATAATAGGTTGCATCTCATTTTGGAAAATTACAAGACAAGTGAATATATTCATACATACTAGGTTGAAGCAAGCTTGCTCAAATGCTGATCTTGCATGACGTAGTTCCTGCAGTGAGCATTACAAAAATTCAGCTCTTATACATGCGAAAAACTACCGATCATAATAAATATCACATAAAAGAATAAAAATGGTAAACATGTACATCAAATAACAAAATTAGATTTACACAATTAATCCTAACATACCTTTCTAAATCATGATCATATAAGACCGAATTGTCACCACTTGTTCGGTATAGAGGGAGTCCCAATCTCCCAATTATAGGTGCTAAGGGATTTTCCTCACAAACAAAATGTAGCCTACATGAAATGTTGGACAATATAAGATCATAAGTTGAAAGACACATGACTCTTCCAAATATAGACATTCAAAATATAAATTTCTTGAGAAAAAATCAAGCCCAATACAAATTCTTTCCTACCATGATGCACCCATGTCAACTGGAAACCCAAAAGAATAATTTGTGTATACATGTCCACCAATCATATCCCTTGACTCCAATAATGTCACCTAAACATTTATAGAAGATATACTATCATATGAACATATGTCAAGTTCATTTAATCTAATCGTGAATAAACCCATTACACTATGGATTCCTGTACATTTTAAGTTTCCACCAAAAAAGGTACTTGTATAGGAAAGCAACGCGAATCACAACATTCAGTAGAAAAAAATAGAGGAAAAAAGATGAAAGAAAATATGTTGCAAGTATATAAACCTTAAATGAGGCATCTTGAAGGGCACGTGTAGTTGCTAACCCAACAAAACCTCCACCTACTACAATTATGGATGGTGAAGAAATAGAAAAATCTCTACTAGAAGAACAAACAACTGCACAAAAAATTCTACATGAAGTCAGACATTCCTTTTGTGCAGTGCAATGCTACATAAACTACAAAAAATCTATTTCTCAATAAATGTATGGATCATGAGTTGCAACAAATCAGATATTGTTGTTTCAAAATACTATTTTGTTCACAACAAAGGATTTGTGCAGTGCAATGCTACATAAACTATTGAAAATATATTTCCTAGTTATTGTATGGATCGTGAGTTGCAACAAATCAGATATTACTATTTCAGAATACTAATAAAGCTATAAAAATTTTACCACACACCAAAGGCTGACATTTAAGAAAACTAGTTTATGGTGAGAAAAGTCAAAATTAAAACCCATCATACATAAATAACAATTTTTTGAATTTAGGTTAAAATAAGTAAGAATTGTTTTCTAGAAGAAAACTTTGGATTTTACAGGAAAGAACTAAAATTATTTTTGACATGTCTCCCACTAAAAGTAGGTGCACAACCAGATAAAAAAGAGTTTCACCAAAAGAAAGAATTATAAGTATTTTCTGAACAAATGTCAAGTAAATGAAGGACTATTTATCAAGCGTGTCTTTGATGGATGGAACAAACCATAGAGTATCTTCCATCACCTTGTTGAGTATATTCCAGTTTCCAACAACTAACGAGCTCCATTGAAGGATACTACATGACACAATCACTAGTTATTGTAAGACTGGTTTTTTAAGCTGACCAATCACAAATTCTATGCAAAAAGGCTTGGATTATGCACAAGCATTGATAAGAGAGATTGCAAGCAACAGAATAGCCCAGGTCAACTGTTCAAGATTTTGTCTATTTGCATTGCATTCCATAGAAGATTTACCTCCTTTAGCCACATTTTGAGTAGCTCAGAAATGATCATTGTAGATGAAGCTTTTCCTACAACAACTTGTTTATGGGATAATTGTAATTGGGCAAATCAAATAGCTCTATTTTCAAATGGACAGGGTTCTCTCTCTATTTATGAAGATTTTTTAGGTTGAAATAGTGTAAACATGAAATCTTCTAAGAGTTGTTATTAGCATACATAAAAGGAATAATATTTCAGCTCAAGGGGAATATAATCTACCAAAAATGATGCATTTGCTAAACATTGTTACTTGTTAAAGCTCTGGGTGGCACTAAATAAAGAAATTACAAATAGGAAATGTCAAGTGCAAACATAACTGATTATTAAAAACCAAAAAATGGGATCAAAATGCACTAACATAACCAAAATTCAAAACAAACAAGAACATCAGAACAGGAAGTCATCCAATCAACCCATGTGCCAGATTATAGATCTGTATTTGAATATGACTTCAAAGTACTTGACAAGACTATTCTTTTCAGCCAGGATGTGTGCCAGTCGGAAGATGAAGCATTTATCACAATGTTGACTCCTCCCACATTAATATCATCTCCTTCCTCACAGGCATGGCTTCCCACTTTCACTGTTATCTCCAAGTCAATATGGCTTGGCGTATGTAGTAGGGCTCTACACCTACATGTTAATGTGGTCTGGCGTATGTGGTAGAAGACTTAGCTTTCAATTACTTAACAAAATTTTAGTTGAGAAATTGGATTTCAATTCATTCATATGGTTTGATTGATGTGGCAGAGGAGTTATCTTTAATGGATCCATATGGATGTTAACGCCCTAAGTTAATGAAGTTGTATTTCAATGAATCAAAATAGTTAAGTGGTTGTGGCAGAGTTAGTTTTTAATGTAACAACATGGCTAGGTTGTTGATACACAAGGACATGTATTTCAAATTCTAATGAAACTAATATTGCTTCTTTGGACCAATTGTCTTTACTAGGACTTGTGCACTATGGCTAATCCTTCATTAGGCCTCCCTTTCCAAAGGAACCCCTAACTCCCCAACTTACCAAGGATTCTCCACCATTCACAGTATCCCTATACCATCCCAAACTAAGGATTTTCATACTTTCACGGACCTTCAACAAGTTTTAAGGCTCCATTTACAAAACCCTCCTTCTAAGGCTTAATAACCTAGGGCTTTCCCAAACACACCCTTCCACACCTTCTTAAACCCCAAAAATGGATCTAACACCATATCATGATCATATAATGATCATCCATGTAAAGAAAGATGGTCCTCCAATGGACCAATCATCCAGACCTTGACTGTCTCCTCAACCAGTGACCCCAAAATTAGACTATCCAAGCAATCAGTGACTGATTCACTTCTCCCCTGCCTACCCTATATTCAAACACTTTTGAAAAATAGATAACACAATATAATAAACCTTTTACAACTCCTTTCCATTCATGGAAAGAAATGAATACTATTTAATCACTCTTTCCTCATGATATTTCATTGTCAAACCGTAATATGCCTAGGACAATCACCATTAGAGAGACTACAATACACCATAACCTCCTTTACTCTTCCACAAGGTGTTCATGCAAGATATAAAAAAATAACAAACATTATTCCACTCCTCTATGCATGAGGAAGGACTATACCAATCCAACCATGCATTAATTCATCTAGACTGTTACATACCCCGACTGTACAGGGACAATCACGTTTGGAGGGATTAAACACTTTCCAAACTGAAAAGAAACTATTCCAGACTTCAAAGTAAATGCATAATAATATCATAACCAACCATTTATATCCCTATCAGCCATTTAAATGAAAGATTTTTCAATGAATAGATAGACTATACCCTCATGAGCAGTGACTGGCAGAATGTAATTTAATTTACATTTTCATTGCTATAAAATAGTTTACTTTGTCTTTCATGATCTAGTTTGATCATTCATCTTATCACTACTCCCCTCCTTCCTATCTCTCTCTCCAAAATGCCTACACCCTATCAAATAAGCCTTACCAAGGTTGGCAAACTGCAAATAGTCAGTCCCATTTTAGTAAAAAAAACCCTAAGTTGTGCAGTCTTGTTTCAGTTAATGAATCCCTAATTTATGGCATGATTTTTGGATTCTATTTCTATATACCTCTGGTTTATCTGCAACAAATCATTTTAAAGATAAAAGAGTTTTCTTTCCCATCTATTTATTTGTTCTATTCTTTGTACACATTTCCTGTAACTATCGAAGCAGGGTCACATTTTAAATAAAAGGAACCACATACTTGAATGTTTTACATAGCTTGTTGAGGGCACTCCCAGAGTGGAGGCTCCTCTATTTTTAGTATATAGTTTCATAAAATATTATAAAGAAATGTGTCTATATATAGAAAAATGAGGCAAGTTTATGGGTTGGAGACTCAATAGTTAGTGTAAAGAAGATATGTGTAAATCAATTTTGTCATTATAAAAGCTTATCTTTCATTTATCAGGTTTGATATCATTATAAGGTTCATATAGTTTTCCTATTGATACATCCGACTACATGGATTATATATTTTTCCTTTCATTTGCTCTTTATTTCTTAGGATTAAAATCTACAGCAACAATTTGCATTACACTTCCATGCATAATGCTAAGAGAAAAACATAATAGGGAGTAGGATTTTATTTTTTTCTATTTGTGCTTTTTTTGAAGAGTTCACTAATTTAATAATGTATTTTTGTTATAATTTAAAGGTACGAAAATCCATCAAAAGGTATTCAAAAGTGGATTGATGTCAGATGATGTAGTTACGACCGCCATGATAGACATGTACGCAAAATGTGGAAGCATGTAGAAGGCATTTCAAGTGTTCAACAAAATGCCCCAGCAAGATATGATTTCATGGACAACAGTTATTGCTAGATATGCCCAAAATGGACTTGTTGAAAAAGAAGTGGAAATTTTTAAGCAAATGCAATTGGCTGGTATAAAACTAGACTCATCTACCTTTTCAAGAATCCTCCCATCTTTTTCCAAACTCGGAGCTCTGGAACAGGGTATGGAAATCCATCAAAATATTATTGAAAGTATGTTTTTATCAGATATTGTAGTTGTGAATGCTCTGATATATATGTATGCAAAATGTGGCAGCATATAGAAGGCACATGATTTGTTTGATAACATAGACCATCTAGATGTGGCCTCATGGAATGCAATGATTGTAGGATATGCAATGCATGGCTATAGTGAGGATGCTCTTAAACTTTTTGAATTAATGAGGTGCTTTGGCATCAAGCTTGACCATGTAAGCTTTGTTGGTATATTATTTGCATGTAGCCATGTAGGCCTGGTAGATGAGGGTTGTACATACTTCAATCAAATGAGATACTCTTATTGTATTTTACCTGGAATTGATCATTATGTATGCATGGTTGACCTTCTTGGTCATGTTGACTATCTTGAGTAAGCACTGAATTTCACCATTAAAATGCCAATAAAACCTGATCCAGTTGTTTGGGTGTGTTTGCTCAGTGCTTGTAGATCGCAAAAGAATTTATTTCTAGGAGAATTTGTGGTGATACTTCTTTTGGAGTTGGATCTAAAAAATGCTGCACCTTATGTTCTCCGATCAAACATATATGTAGATGTGGGGAGGTGGGGTGATGTTCAGAAGGTAACAAAATTAATGAAAAATAAAGGAAATAAGAAGACACCTGGATGTAGTTGGATCGAAGTCCATAAAATAATACACGTTTTTAGTGTAAAAGACAAATCACACCTATATGGTGAAAATGTGACCACACTTCTATGAATCATTACATTCAAGAACACTCAAGAATGAGGTCTCAAAAATCGATCCATAGCTCCCTAGGCGTGGAGTGCAAGGGTTTTAAGAATGCTCTCAGCTAGAGCTATTTAGCCTATAACCTTGCTAGTAAACCATGCAATGGGAGATCAAATGAAGACAAGGGCAAGAATGCCAATATCCTCAAGAATCAAGAATGAAAATGCAATGCAATGCTATGCTAGAAATGGAAATGCAAGCTAAGCTATGAAAATGAAAGATGCAAGTATTACAAAGCCTCCTAGTTAAGCTAGATGGATTAATCTAAAGCATAAAGGAAATCTAAGCTAAGAATGCCATGATAATGCAAGAAATGAAACTATGATAACATGTAGATGCAAAAGCCAAGAATGCTCCAAATCTTCAAAAGCTCCAAAATGACCTAGAAAACCTACAGCATAACATTAGCATGAAAACCTAAGATATCAAAATGAAGGAGAGAGCTCTCCTTTTATAAGAAATGAAAAAGGAATGGACCATGCAGATTAAGAGGCAAAAGATTTAATCAATGATGGAGCTTGAAAAAGGAGCAATCCATGTGCACAAGTATCCTCCAATGAGAAAATAGGAGTTGACTTTTGTGTCCATATAAGACAAAAAGTGTTTTTCTCTTTTTATAAGATAATAATAATGCTTTATTTGTGCAACTTAGGATAAGAGGAAAATTGGGGGTTTTTATTTATTTAAAAGGGGAGGAAATATTCCTTTTAAATAGATAAAAACTTAGGATAAAATGGTTAGACCATAGAAAATAATCGAATAAATGATAGAACTAGGATTTGATCAAGAGCAAGCAATTGATGATTTAGCAAAAGGGGCTAATAGTCTAGGTGACCATTTTTAGGTGTATACATTTGCCCCTCTTTGACTAATGTGTGATCGATCTGGGAACACATGCAGTCAAAGAATGAAGTTGAAATGTGAGATCGATTTGAGATCACAAAGCAACTCAGATCAGCCAAGAAAGCAAGAGATAGCCAAGAAAACAAGCAATAACGTTCTGACTCCAAAGAATGAAGTGCAGAAAAATAGCAAATCTTGCATGGTCAGCCTGGTAGCAACAGTACTGAACACTTAGGAAAGAGATAGCCAATAAGATATGATGTGTCTGCCCCCTCGGGATTGAAAGTGAAATCAGGTAGAGGGAATGCAGAAGAAAGAGCAACATGATCAAATCACTAGAAATCATAATAAAAGAAAGAGAATAGAATAACCATCAAGTAGTGAAGGTATGCCCCACACATGGGACCCGGGGCACAAACCAAGCGGTCCCTCAACCCGAAAACACCATGAAGGGGGAATTTGAACTTGGGATGGAAAGTGAATGAAAGACTAGAAGTTTGAAAGAGATGGAGATGAAGAAGTGAAGAATGCCCCAATGAAGATCGAAGGATCAGGCCTCAAAAGGTCAGCCAACTGCGTGGAAGAAGGAGAAAGGTGATTTGGGTGATCGAGGATTTTGGTTTGGATCCCGAAATGAAAGGAAAATGATGTGATATGAAAGACCAGAAGTGAAAGACGTGATCGGGAAGAAGCGAAAGGTGAGTGCAGTTGATTAACAAGTCCATGAAAGATGAAAAGGAGAGCTCTCTCCATATGCAAGATGCAAAACTAACTAACATGAACTTAAGAATGCAAGCTACATGAAAAGTGGTTTACTTGCAAGGTCACAAAGCCAATAGACATCTAATATTCACCATTGAGCATTATTGGTAGTGTCGCAAGATCATACAATACACACTAGCATAACTATGTGAATCTGAATATGATCTATATCAAATAGAAATGTGGAAATCCCACCTAGGCATCAAAGACATGCAGGTCAAGATGACTAGTGCAGTGAGATTACCTAAGTTTGATATAGCAAGATTATGCTTGCATCGAGACACAAGAAAGTCAAGATGACTATAAGCATGCACTTGTGAAACAGTCAAGGATAATACCTTGTAGATCCCAATGTCAAGTGGAACAAGCATAAATGCTTAATGACAAGTAGGACCAACAAAATATATCCACAAGCAGAAAAAGCAATAAAACATGTTCTCATTCCCTCAGTTTTCTAGCTATGCATCATCGAAAATGATCATAGGGGGAGAACACTCAGTAAAGAAATCATCATAGACAACACACAAAGAAATAAAGCCAAGCAAGTCTCAGCGAGTCAAATGTTTAAGTGCGTGTGTGTAGGTCATAGAGTCAAACTTTGAGTATCACATCTACCAGTGAGAAATATTGCATCATCTAGACTGCGAGTAGGACATCTGATAAGTGTTAAGAAACACTCGACGCTAGGGTAGTGTTGAAAAACATAGTTGGGGTGGTGCTAAAAAAAAAACACCATTTGTGAGGTGCCTAAGAAACCTGGACGCACAAAGAGACCCAAGATAAGCTAGAACAACATATGCCCCCTAGACTAAGACAAGAGTCAATTCCAGGCTAGGAGATGCAAAGCAAGAAGTGGGGCAGAGGAGCACCACGCAAGATTGATAGACATAGGTGCAGAGGGTCTCAAGTAGTGCCTGTTTCTAGGTTTTCACCACTTGATAGATTTTTTCAGGACTTTTTATAATTTTCTTTGTATTTTTGCTACCAAGGCGCCTGTTTCCAGGTTTTCACCAAGGCAATTTTTCAATTTTTTCAATTTTTTCAAATTTTCAATTTTTTTTGGTGAGACATCAAAGCGCCTATTGCTAGGTTTTCACTAGGATGCTCATTTTTTCAGTACTTTTTATGCTTTTTAGGATTTTTTCAGCATCATATATGAATTTTTTTTTAATTTTTTCAAGATCAATAAATATGTACAAAGAATGCCCTAGACATAAACGGGCATCAAGAATCTGCTTCCTCTGATGTAGAAAACTGATAGGCCCCAGGCCCAAATGCTGCAACTGTGATGATAGGAGGTCTCAACCAGTTCGACCAATAATAACCATCCCTAAGAAATGTTTGAGCTAGTGGAGGATCATTAGAATGTGATCCACATATGCCATCGTGGATTTCAGCTAGCACTTTTTCTGACTCCTCTATTTCTAGACACTTAAGGAGAGTTCCGTCTAGACCCTTCCTATACAAGTCACCAGAGACAAAGGCAAAGTGTAAGGGATGGTGGGAAGAATGGCGTGGTGGATTGTTAGGAAGAATATGAGGTGGAAGACATGAAAATATAGTAGGATTGTAAGATTTGTGCGCAGGATAGCGTAATTCATCCACCAAGAACTTGAAGCAAAATTTATGCTTTTTCATTTGTAAGATGGATGTCGAAGTAACCAAGGCATTAGCAACTTTGTTCTCAGCTCTAGGAATGGGCTGAAGTGTAATAGATATGAGATCATGCTTGAAGTAGTGCAACATTTTTTTGTAGAGAATCAGCTTGTCACCTTGTATTTGATAATCATTATTTTTGAGCAAAATTTTATTTTTACTTTTCTTAGGTGTGGATACCGCCACAATGTGGTTTTTGCCATCCGACCATTGCTCTTTTCTTTTGATTTGATGCTTGTGATACTTGATTGTTGATTCAGTCCTTTTTGTTGCTAGTCCGTTGGTGGAAGAAGTAATAGGTATTGATGCGAGATGAAATGAAGTGACTAGTTCAATAACATTTATGTGGGGGATATCATCTCTGGTGACAAGAGAGGTCAAGCCTATAGGGTAAGCTCCAAAAGTAGCTAGATCTAGAGTTGTCATAGAAGAACCAACGTAGTTGACTAAGGCAATACAAGGAACAAACTCATCAGACCCGACATGAGACTCATGAACTACGTCAGGTGGGTTACAAGAGATATGAACCACATCAACATCCATATCTATCATGGGAGGATCTTCTAGAAGAGGCTTAAGATGCCGAGAAGTAGAGATATTCATGTCATTATGTGAGAGATCACATCTTTGTAGCAGCCATGCAATGTTGCGACGTTGTCTATCATAGTTCAATGATTCTTTAGGCACATAGGTTCTAGACATAGAGGCCTCAACTATATCATCAGTAGATATACATTCTTCTCCCAAAAGAAGTGAAGTAGTAGGAAGATCATCTCCCATTTGAACCATAGTCTGCAGTGGTGACTCATCTGTATCTGTGTCTGAATTACTGAGCATGGGAGTATTTATGAAATTATCAAGAAGGGAAAATCTACCCTCATCTTCTCTATAGATCCACTCTTGAATAGCTTGTTCTTCTCTTTCTACTTCTAAAGGAATAGATGAAGGAACAAAAGTATCAAAGATCATCATAGCAGAAGTGGAAGGCTTCATCTGATCAGAAGGTCTCCCTTATGACCTAGGAGAAACAGGTATAAAAGCAAAGGAATCCAGCGTATATTCACCCATACCAAGGCTCATCATCTTAAGTGTTTTCTCAGTAGCAACTAGAGACGTACTAGGATCAACAGTAGGTTCATTGTGAGGAGCAAATTTTTCAACAATAGCAAGAGCATTGATAGCAATAGTATGGTCTCCAGGAATCACAACTTCAGTGCCATTGTACGGAAATTTGACACACTAATGATTAGTGGAAGGAACAGCCTACATGTCATGGATCCAAAGACAAACCAAAAGAATGTTATATGTGAGTGGGATGTCCAATACTTGGAAGCTAATATCTTTCATGATAGGGCCTACTTGGACAGGTAGCGTGACAAGACCTTTGGAAGATCTTTCCACTTCATTGTAAGCTTTTATAGTAATCTTCTTCTTAGAATCCACAGCAAATTCTGACAAACCCAATTGTTGTATGACATTGAAAGAAACAATATTTAACCCTGCAGCATTCTCTATCAGGACTCGGCGGACTCGGGTATTGTAGACTAGAACTTTAATGTGTAAAGCTAGATTATGCGGGTGAGCAATAGATATGTCATCTTCTACAGAAAAGGAGAGAGATAGCGGAGATGAAATGTGGTTGACCATAGCTTGAAATTGATTTGGATCAATGTCATTGGGAACACATGTTGTACGTAGAGCCTCATCAAGAATCTCTCTATGCCAAGGGGATAACCGAAGCAACTCAAGGATAGATATCTATGCTGGTGTCTTTTGCAAATGTTGGACAAGATCATAGCTAAGGGTGGCTAAAGGAGCCACTTGTTTGGAAGGCAAAGCTTGCTTGGGATCTTGCGCAGTTTTAAGGACTATCTTGGCTTGCCCCCTAGAAATAGCATTCAGTGTCTCACTTCAGGAAGATGAACTACCATGTGTTTGCAAGACCAACTTTGGCTTACCATGATTGGCTTTATTATCCTCTTGAGACCTCATCATTAAAACACTCTCAATGGGCTCTACCATGTTGATCACAAGCGTATAAGAAGGATACGTGTAATTGATCTTAGCATCATGATTCTTCTTATGTGCTTGAGAGGTTTCCCCCTTATCATGCTTAGGTAGAGGATCTTTGAAAGCTGTGTGATCAGAATTTTTAGTTAAGCCATCAGTGGAGATTGTGCCATTCTTAATAAGATCTTGAATATCATCCTTAAGCTTAAAACAATTATCTGTTGGATGTCCCTTGTTTCTGTGATAATGACAATAAGAATCCTCTCACCACCAATCAAGCCTATTTATCAGATCCTAGTTACCAGGTTTATCAGGAAGCATAAGATATCCATTATCAACCAAAGTCTTAAGGATCACATCATAAGGTCCTGCCAACTTGGTATAGACTCACTTTCGAAATGACTTCTTAAGCTTATCTACATATTGAGGTTTAGGAGCACTGTGAGCATTGGCAACTTCTTGTTGTTTTGCTACATAGATAGCATTGGAGAGATTGAAAGTAGGCTCTTTAGCTTTAGGAGTGTCAACAACCCCATCATTAACAACATACTTGTTTTTATTCCAAGGTTTGTTCTTGTCTTTTCCATTGCCTTTAGCATCTTTATTAATAACAATATCCTCTTTTCTTATAGCTACATCCTCAATTCGATATGCACTTTCAACCATGTCGTTGAAAGAAGAGAACAGTTGTTTCCTTAAATCATAATATAGCTCAGGCACAAGAGTGTTGACGAAAATGTCAATCTTTTCTCTCTCGGGTAACTGATGAGGATACCTAGAATAAAATGACCTCCAACATTATAATTAAGTTGCAAATGGCTCACCTTGATGTTTTCTTAGATTACCAAGATCTATCACAGTGACAGGTTGTTGGATGTTGTAAGAATAATGCTGGGTAAATCATTGAGCCAACTCATCAAAAGTCTTAAGAGGTGGTGTCAATTTCACAAACCATTCCAAAGCTTGGCCTCTTAAACTTTGAGGGAATAATCGTAGAAGAAATGTGGCTTCATGAAGAAAGTCCATGCTAAGAGCATAAAAGTGACGCACATGGTCATGGGGATCACCATTTCCATCATACTTGTCATATTTGGGAACCTCAATATCCCTAGGGAATGGGACCATGTATAGACTCCTATCAAAGGGAAGAGCACAAATTGATTCTACAAAAGAGACCTTTGGAGGCTCTCTATCTATTGCCATTTGGGTAAGGCGTTGATTTGTCTGATGCAGTTCTTCTTGAAGGACTTCCAATTCAGTTGGTACTCTTTGTTGGACAATTTGTCTGACATCATAGCCGGGAGGAAGCTTGTATCCTCTAGAAGTCATATATTGAAAATATTGATTGCCATTATGCTCTAAAAGCTTATGCATCATTCGTTGGGAGACCACATCTTGTTCAAATCTCATAAGATCCTCACTAGAAATCTCATCATCAGCCCTTGCCTCATGTTGAGAGGGAGGAGGTCTAGGAGGTGAAGAAGGCATACCAAAAGTGGGTCTTGGAGGAGATCTTGGTGGTGTGTTATTGCCATTGTTGCCATTGATAAAAAGAGGTCTATGCTCATGATTACTAGTCTCAGGTTGCTCATGAAATGTCCCTCTATAAGCCATGCGCCTAGCAGCATCCATCCTTTGTTGATTGTGTTCTTTGTCTAAGCGCGCTTGGTTATCTTTATGCTCAAAATGTTCTTGCAAGCGTTGAAATTTTTCTTGTTTAGTCAAAGTAAGTGAGACACTGTCCGTATTTTTGGGGGTCTTGAATGCGGAAAAGAGGAAACCTCCTTTGTACCACGGGGTAGCCTTATAATCCTTAGATTGGTTAGAACTAGAACTGTTGTTGCTAATGGGCACTCATGAGCATCTAGTTGGAGAAGGTAACTATGTATAGTTGAATGAAGGATGACTCTCCTGCTCAAATTGAGACCGAGTTGTAACCGGCATGAAAAGAGATGTTGGTTGACTAATAGAATGAGACAAAGTTTTTTAGATTTGAGATAAGAAAAGCTAATAAAGATCACTTGTCAAAGTAGAACAATAGAGAGATGGCTCATCAAAAAGTGCTCAAGCACTTACAGCAATCAATTGACTAAAGCTGAGCAGTGAGCAAGAAGCTCAATAAGCAAGTATCTAGAGAGGTAACCATGATGTGACAAGTGATCAAGAGTAGCATTCGTTAAGCTCAAATCTAATAGTTTTAGCTCATTTGTTTCAATCTAGAATAAGTCTAAGCATGCAGATAACAGACCAGCTTCAGGTAAGAACAAAAAAAGATACTCTACGATAGGTTAAAATGCAAGTTTAGCAGCTCTGGATTGCAACAGCAACAAGACAACAAAAAGGTTTTGGGTGACACTTTCCAAGTAGACAAGGCGACAGTTTATAGCGAGGTGACACTTTTGCAAGGTCGTACAACTCTATGACCCATGAACATAAAAATCTCAGTTTTGAAGTGTTTTAAAAGATCAAGTAAGTATATCAATAGATTTTTATCATGGATCAAGCACATAAGACAACAATCAAGGAGTTCAAGCAAGCAATTGTCTTCAAACAATGAGCAAGGGGCAAAGCAACCTTGCACATGAACAAGAATAGTGACTTAGTATTTCTACTCCTTAAAGATTCTACTTGTGTATGTTCTTGAAAATATTTTAGCAGACACTTAGAACACAACAACATCCTATCAAGCTGTCTACAAGGATATACATAACTTTGCTAAAGGGAGTCCTCGATATATGCAAGGTACGTGAGGCCCAAATCCATAGATAAGAAGAATCTGAAATCACACAGCCGGGGGGAGACGATAACCCAAATCTCCTCCTTCACTTCTCAAAGGTATAAAGTTCTTTGAAGCTTAGCCAAGAGTGATATCAAACTCAATTCCCAAGAGAGGTGTCTTTCGATTCACCTCCCACTATTTATACTCCACCGGAACATAGGAGTTAAGGTCGTCCCTTGAGGTGGTGTGTCTACAAGCAGGCCTTCTAAAAATAAAAATAAATTAATTCACTATCGAAAGTATTTAAAGCACTAAAGGTGGAACACTTAACTCTTCAAGTAAATGTGAAGTGAGTCCAAAAGTGAAACATTTAACTCTTCAAGTGAATGTGAAGTGAGTCCAAAAGTGGAACATTTAACTCTTCAAGTGAATGTGAAGTGAGTCCACAAGGTGGAACATTTAACTCCTCACACAAACTCAAAGTGAGTCCAAAAGTGGAACATTTAACTCCTCACACAGACTCAAAGTGAGTCCAAAAGTGGAACATTTAACTCACACAAACTCAAAGTGAGTCCACACCTTAGAAAACTAATGAGATCAAGAAAATATAAAAAGGGAGAATTTTGTGGAACACTTAACACTCTTTTCAAGTAGACCCCTCCCCTATGTATGAATGTTGACCTTGCATCCAAAGGGCGGTAATGAGGGGCGATTAGAAATAAGCAAGTCCAACACCCAATTTAGCTAACAAGATCAATCAAAAGTACTCCAAAGTTGCTTATCAATACTACTCACAAATGACAAAGGGTTGAATCAATGGAATATTTAACTTTCCAAGAAAACATAGAGTGAGTCCACAAAGTGGTGCATTTAACTCCCTATGTAAACAAAGAATGAATCCATGCCCTTAATCACTCAATAAGATATTTGATATTGGAACCAAGAATTACTTAAGGTTTAAACACAAGCATTCACTTACACAAACTTGTATGAAAGCAAATCTATGTTCATTCATTTCCCATTAAGAGCATCAATTGAAATGTGTTCTATGAAAGCATGTAAACACTCAAGCCAAACACATGAGAGGTTCAATTTTAATCCCAAAATCCAAATGTTGTAGAGATAGAACAAAGTACCTCAAGCTATTTTAAACATTTTCCATGAAAGCAAAAGCACCTTCAAAACAACTTGTTAGACCAACAAAAGGTTAGCAAAATTCAAAATCTAACAATGGTTAGCACATAAAAAATTAGATAATGTACAAAAAATAACTGATCAAATGAAAAAATCTAAAAATGAAACCATCATGGTTGGATTAGGCATGGAAAAACCTTTTCAACGATAAATCACACTTTGATTTTCGATACCATTTGCAAAAATTTCTCAAAAAATTTCAAAAAGTTAGCAGAGAACCCAAAACTTGCAAGATAGATAAAATAACTCAAAAATAGCTCACTGCCAGGTATAGGTGATAGTTACAGACACCAAAATTATCACGCGATACTTCTCAGTATACTGGGGCGATAATATTAGTCTATGCAATACTTCGCTCGACACCAGGTGATACTCTCTGCAATAGCCAAGCGATACTTCTGACAGGCGAAGTATCACATGCGCATATAGAGAACTATCGCGTGATACTTCTAGAAAGTATCGTACGATAGTCTGAGATAGAAAAATAGAGACCAAAAATTAAGCTAAAAACTTGCCAAAAAATTGACGAAAAATGACAAAAATGCAGAAAAAGAAGGGACAAAACTAGTCTACTCTGCCCCACGGTGGGCGCCAAAAAATGTATGGTGAAAATGTGACCACACTTCTATGAATCATTACATTCAAGAACACTCAAGAATGAGGTCTCAAAAATCAATCCATAGCTCCCTAGGCATGGAGTGCAAGCGTTTTAAGAATGCTCTCATCTAGAGCTATTTAGCCTATAACCTTGCTAGTAAACCATGCAATGGAAGATTCAATGAAGACAAGTGCAAGAATGCCAATATCCTCAAGAATCAAGAATGAAAATGCAATGCAATGCTATGCTAGAAATGGAAATGTAAGCTAAGCTATGAAAATGAAAGATGCAAGTATTACAAAGCCTCCTCGTTAAGCTAGATGGATTAATCTAAAATATAAAAGAAATCTAAGCTAAGAAAGTCATGATAATGCAAGAAATGAAACTATGATAACATGTAGATGCAAAAGCCAAGAATGCTCCAAATCTTCAAAAGCTCCAAAATGACTTAGAAAACCTGCAGCATAACATTAGCATGAAAACCTAAGATATCAAAATGAAGGAGAGAGCTCTCCTTTTATAAGAAATGAAAAAGGAATGGACCATGGAGATTAAGAGGCAAAAAATTTAATCAATGGTGGAGCTTGAAAGAGGAGCAATCCATGTGCACAAGTATCCTCCAATGAGAAAATAAGAGTTGTCTTTTGTGTCCATATAAGACAAAAAGTGCTTTTCTCTTTTTATAAGATAAGAATAATGTTTTATTTGTGCAACTTAGGATAAGAGGAAAAGTGGGGGCTCTTATTTATTTAAAAGGAGAGGAAATATTCCTTTTAAATAGATAAAAACTTAGGATAAAATGGTTAGCCCATAGAAAATAATCGAATAAATGATAGAACTAGGATTTGATCAAGAGCAAACAATTGATGATTTGGTAAAAGGGGCTAATAGTCTAGGTGACCATTTTCAGGTGTATACAACACCCACAAATACAAGAGATCTATGCAAAGTTAGAGAACTTGTCTTGGGAGATGAAAACAACAGGGTATATCATGGATACAAGACTTGTACTATATGATGTTGAGGATGAGGAAAAGGAATTACTCATCTGCCACCATAGTGAGAAGTTGGCAATTGCCTTTGGATTTTTAAAAACATCTCCTGGAATGATTGTGGAAGTTTATGATGTAGAGATTCAACATACAATTATTGATCAGTGTTCACACCTGCTGATGAATGCATTGACAACATTTAGTTACTTCAGGGTCCAGTTGCTGACCCACTTCCATGCTTGCAGGTGAGATTGATTATGGACAAGTACAACAAAGAGGCGGTAAGATATGCATGGTATGATAAAAAGCAAGTGACCATATCATACATGGATACACAAAAGTGAGTTTGTTGTTCATCTTATGAATTCAAATCTTGCTGTGAATTTTAGCAGCAAGTGTTAAGAGGATGGTAGAAAAGCATGCAAATATGCTTTCCTGGTTTTGTTGGTTTCTTGTATTTGCAAAATTTGTGGGCTGAACTATTTAGAACATTGGTGTCTGAGATTCAAATTTTAATTATGTTCTATTCATCTACAAAAATGAGGATTTGTATTGATATTATCCTTGGAAGAATTTCACATGTGGGTCTCAAACGTAGTCACTTATTATTTTGCCTTACAACCACTATAGTAGATAACTCCAGTCATATTCAGAGATGTAGTATTATCTTGTCTCTGAATCTAAGCTTCAACCGACACATAAACCCAATCAACATAACATCATTAAATAGGTAGCGAATGTGACATTTTCTGGATATAGTATAACCAGATCAATATAAACTTCAAAGTCTAGTTGGATAGAATCCATAAAACCTTTAAATATCATATCATTATCGATGTCAGCAAACACTGAATGAAGCTCCCATCATGTTTAGACCAGATCCCAACTTATTCCAATTATCCTCTTTAAGAATTATTTCCTTGAACACTATATCATGATCATATAATGATCATCCATGTAAAGAAAGATGGTCCTCCAATGGACCAATCGTCCGGACCTTGACTATCCCCTCAACCAGTGACCCCAAAATTAGGCTATCCAAGCAATTAGTGACTAATTCGCTTCTCCACTGCCTACCCTACATTCAAATACTTTTGAAAAATAGATAACACAATATAATAAACCTTTTAAAACTCCTTTCCATTCATGGAAAGCAATGAATACTATTTAATCACTCTTTCCTCATGAACACTAACATGGATGAAGTTGTGTAGCTATTGATAGGAATATTGTAGTAATTATTTATAATCTTATCTTTCTATTGATTTTAAGTCAAACTGATCTTTAAAATCCATGTTCATCAAAATTATCTCAGTTCTCACTCTGTTGCAAACCTCTCTTATCAATTGGATGACATAGTTTTAGCTATAAAATATCAATTATTCATGTTTGAAAGTTAAATATGAATTCTCTCTAACGCAAGGAGCTACTGATAAAACATTGAATAGTAGTCATGCATATTTTAAAGAATGCTTTCTTTCCAGTGATTTTGATTTGGAAGTTCCCTTAACCTCTCCCATTATCACATGGATTTTCTTATTCTTTTTCTATGTTGTGATAAGATTTTATTTTTAAAGATACATTTTTTTGTGCAGGACAGGTGCTTGTATTAGTCATTAGAGGAGGAGATCGAGAGCATGCACTTTTCTATGAATTACAATGATCACCTTCTTGTAATGTAGTGTTTTGTGTGCCTAGAAATGCTAGCATAACTGATTCAGGAGATGTGACCTACATATCAGATTTGGACATTCTTAATGCTTCAACAGTTATATCATTTTATCGAGAGTGGGGAGTTGGATTGGTAGGTCCAGAAGCACCTTTGGTTGTTGGACTTGTAAATGATCTTCATAAAGTAGGAATCCTCACTTTTGGTCCTTCTTCACAAGAATCAACTTTGGAGGGGTCAAAGGATTTTATGAAGAAGCTGTGTGACAAGTATTCCATTCCTATAGCCAAGGTTCTCTTACTAATTGATATTTTAATTTATCCATCATTCACTTTTCAATTTTGAATGTATTCTTACCAAATAAAATGTTTTGTATGGTTATGAGATAAGATTTACTTTCATTTTATTGTTGAGAAACTATCAGAATTTAATATTCGTGTGTGGGAGTTTGATTAAAAATTTAAATTTAAGGTTGATAGATATGTAACTTTGAACTAATGGTAATATCTCAGTAAATGTAGCTTTGAAGTGATGGCACAATTGGGTTTCTTACACTACTTGTGATGATTTCCACACATAGACCTCCACCACTAACTTTCATAGTATAAGGAAACTTTTGGTCGAGGGATATGAAAAATAGGGTATCTGGCGTTACCTTCACATTCACTCCAGAGGGTGCAAAATTCAGACTGGTATTACCTCTGTAATTTCTTTGGAAGATTTAACCAGACATGATGTGTTTTCCCTTATGAAGAACCATTATGGAAGGATAGTAATTGTCTCACTCTTCTAAGTTTAATCTTAGATACATTGGAGGAGCAGACACTATTTTCTCTTGGGACGATGTGAACACCTCCAAGCCTTGGCTGTTAGGGTTTTCTACATGCTTGTTGGCCTCTATTGGATTTTTAGCTGCTTTGGTTCTTATTCAACTTATTTGTAGGCAAGAAAATTGGAAAGTTTTTCATCGTGTCAATGTTAATGTGAATTGAGTTCATAGTGCAATCTTTATATTTTGTCAAATTATGCAATACATTAAACCTGGGATTTTCCAATATGTTTTACTTGATATGCCTGGTCTGCTATTCTTTACTACACGTGTTGTTGCTTTGGGCATAAATTTACTATCGGGCACGCATCATATCAACAAATGGTCTTAGATATACATCCATGAAAATCAATGTTGTAAACTATCAATTTAGATATACACATCTCTGTGATCTATTCATTTCTATGATTTATCTCTTCATCCGGGTTATGGATCTACAAAAACATTGATGAAAAATAAAATGCACACAGTTTTTCCAGGCTTGCGACTATCTTTTGAATTTTTTAAAGCTTCATTTACTGTTTAAGGCAGTTTTAGGATGTTCGTAACAATGAAAGTTTACTTATTGTATAATAAAGATGAGGCCATGTATTTATGTACTATGGGGTTAATTCAAAGAAACTAGCCATCTAGCTTTTGTGAAGTGTTTCTTATTATCAATTCCCAGAGCTGGAACATGTTACCTACTTCATTAGGCATTTCTTACTAGCCATTTTACAAACCAAATTGTTGGAAAATAAGTCATCTCTGAACCAAAGATGGCCTATTTATGAAGGGGCCTGGTAATTCAGTGCTAGAGAAACCCAATAGAAAATGGAAGGTCGTAGGTCTGATTCCTAGATGGTCCATGAAAACTTAACATGGTATCAGAGCCAAGGTCAACAGAACCAGGCCAAGCTAGGATCTGTGAACATCTATAGTGTGGATCAATAGGGGTTGTCAAATAATGAACCACACCTAAACCAAAGATTGACTGGTCACAAAGGGGGTCTGGTGGCTAAGTGGTAGGTAAGTGGCAAAGCATCCCAACAGCAAAGGAGAGGACTTAAGTTCAACTCCTTACTGATCTATGAAAAGTTTAACAAAAAAGACATGTAAGAAATGGTTTATATTTGATACAAATGAAAGTGCACACCATTTGGTCTCATCCCGTTGAAAGAAAACTCGATCATATATCTTGATTTTTTTGAGTTGTATAATCAACAAAAGCATGCACTCCATATAATGTTTGGGTCCAAGTCTCATAGCTATATACCATTATTTTTTAAGTGGGAATTCCTTTTGTTTGGAAACTTTTACCATATATTAATGACTACTCATGTGTGACAATGATTGATGTTGTTTGGTGTCAAGCCATTAATTGCAGCTAGCCAGCTGGGAGTTGAACCGAGTAGAAGACTTGGTTTGTTGAATTTCCATTGATAGGTGGATTGGCTAGAGTGACCAGGGGATCATCCTAGGTTGAGGATCCTAAAGGAGCATAGGAGTGTAGAGAATACACCCTAGGAGCATGAATCAGTGATTGATTCATCTATCCTCCCTATCAGATTGATATCAGAGCCCCAAAAGTTTTTGGGATTTCATAGTGCATGTCAGAGTGTGAATCCAGTGACTCTTCAAATATGGTGACTAATGTGGAATTGGCCAAGAAGGTCGAAGACCAAGAGGGGGACAATAAGCTCTTAAGAGAAAGGATAGCCCAATTGGAGCAAGCATTGGGTGAAGTACAAATCAAGACTGAAGAAGTCAGTGATAAACTAGATGGAAGAGAAGCCAAGGAGAAAGAGGTTGGTGAAGAGTATAAGACTCTGGAACCTGACGCTATGTTGCAATAGGAGCCTTTCTTAAAAGCACTAAAATCCATGAGTGGGAAAGCACTTGAAGGGATACCACTATTCAGTGGAAAGATGGAGGCAGATCTGGTCATGGACTGGATAGAAATCTTGGAGAACCATTTTGAATGTGATGGAATCACTGAGGCACAAAAGGTAAGAGTGGAAAAATCAAGACTTAAAGGCTCTACATTGACATGGTGGAAGTTCATTCAGGGAGAAAGGGAGAAAGAAGGCAAGAACCCAATTTCCACTTGGAAGGGTATGGTAGGCAAGGTAAAAGAATCTTACATGCCAGATGATTATGAGATATAATTGCATAAGAAGAGACAAAGCTTAAGAAAAAAAGA
The DNA here is from genome assembly GCA_027943335.1 of Chamaecyparis obtusa. Classification (NCBI taxonomy): domain Eukaryota; kingdom Viridiplantae; phylum Streptophyta; class Pinopsida; order Cupressales; family Cupressaceae; genus Chamaecyparis; species Chamaecyparis obtusa. The sequence goes on along the minus strand of BSBK01001023.1, from coordinate 208,035 downwards.
CCTAGATGTAAATTCCTATACATAGGAGTTTCAAAAACTTTTCATGAGGTGTAATGTGACTGAGGATGAAAGCCTAAAAATGGCTAGATACGTAAATGGCTTAAAATGGAGTATTCAAGAGGAGATGACTCTTCTCAATCCTAAGCCAGTACACTAGTGTTATCAACTGGCCATCAATATTGAAGACAAGAGTAGGAGGATGCAAGATCAGACCTCCAAGAACAGAGGAAGAGGAAGAGACCAAAGAGGTCACAGAGGTGGATACCAGGGTAGAGGGATTGAACAAAGAAGCCAGGGAGAGTCTAAACTTAGAGAGTCTATAGGAGGCTATGGAAGAGGAAGAGGAACTCAAGGGGGTTCTAACAAAGGAAGAAGTGTAGGAAGAAATAATTCATACTTTACTAGTATGAATGTTATAGTTGTGGACAAATGGGACACCCTGCTTATAGGTGCCCTAAGAAAGCATCATCTTCAAACAATGAAAAGAGAGTAGCATATGCTCAAGAAGACACCTCAAGTGTCAAGTCGGCAGAAGTTAACCATATATAATTAGAGATGGGGGAAAATCTAATGTTTAGAAGAGTTTTGATGAGACAACTAGTCAAAGAGGAACCAAAATAGAGAAGAGCCTTATTTAGTATAAGGTGAAAAATACTTGGTAAAGTGTGCAAGGTTATTGTGGATTTAGGCTCCACAGATAACATTATCTCAGAAGAAGCAGTGAAGAAGCTTAAGCTAACAAAGATACCCCATACAAATCCATACAAGGTCACATGGTTAAACAAAGAGCAAAGTGTGCTTATAAATGAGAAAACATGGGTTGAGTTCTCCATTGGAGGATACAAGGAAAAGTTGATTTATGATGTGTATCCTATGGATGCATGCCATCTCTTATTGGGCATTCCATTGCAATATGACAAAGGAGACACCTATGATGGGAAGGATAACACTATCTCATTTAAGAAGGATGGTAGGAGATTCAAGATACAGTCATTGCTACATGAAGAGGAAACATAGTCAAAGACCCCTAGTGTTCTACTTAGCAGTGGAAAAGAGTTTCTTAACACTCTTCAACAAGAAGGAAGTAAGGGCTATGCCATAGTGGTACAACCCAAGGAGGGAGAAAAGCCTACACAAGAACCTATACCAGAGGAAGTACAACACTTTCTTGGAAAGTTCAAGGACATAATCAGTGATGGAGCACTAGCAACATTACATCCTAGAAGGACCATCAATCATCAGATAGATTTCATTCCAGGGGCTTCGCTACCAAACAAGGCAGCTTACAAGCTAGCTCCATAACAAAATCAAGAAGTAGCAAGACAGGTACAAGAGTTGCTAGATCAAGGGCTAATAAAGAAGAGCATTAGTCCTTGTGCACTACCAGTGGTTTCAGAATCCAAGAAAGGTGGTAAGTGGAGACTTTGTACTGGTTCTAGGGCTATTAATAGGATTACAATCAGATATAGATTTCCTATACCTAGGATTGAAGATTTAATGGACTGTCTAGGAGGGTCTAAGTTTTTCACCAAGTTGGACCTCAAGAGTGGGTACCATCAGATTAGGATAAAGGATGGGGATGAATGGAAGATAGCCTTCAAGACCACTGAAGGGTTGTATGAGTGGAGAGTTATGCCATTTGGGCTTACAAATGCCCCTAGCACATTCATGAGGCTAATGAATGAAGTGCTTAAGGATTACATTGGAAGATTTGTGGTAGTGTATCTAGATGATATACTCATTTTTAGCAAAACAAAAGAGGAACATCTGAAACACTTGGAAATTGTACTCAAGAGGTTACAAGAGGAAAATTTATCTGTCAATCTAGAGAAGTGTGAGTTCTTCAAACAAGAGCTTGTGTACTTGGGGTTTGTAGTTTCTCAAGGTTCATTGAAGATGGACTCAAGCAAGGTGGAGGCTATCTTGAATTGGCCAACACCAACCACAAGAACAGAGGTAAGGAGCTTTCATGGGTTAGCTCAATTTTATAAGAAGTTTATAAGGAACTTAAGTGGTATTTGTGCACTAGTGTTATACACCATTAAGGGTGGGTTAAAAACCAAGTTCAAATGGACTCTTGAAGTAGGGAATGCCTTTGAAAAGTTGAAGCAACAAGTGGCTACCCAACCTATCCTTTTGTTACCTAATTTTTATAAGTTGTTCACATTGGAGTGTGATGCAAGTGGAGTGGTAGTAGGAGGAGTACTAATCCAATAGGATAGGCCTAGAGATTTCTTTAGTGAAAAGCTCAATGAAGCCAAGAAGAAGTATTCAACTTATGATTTGGACTTATATGCTCTAGTGCAATCACTTAGAAAATGGAGACATTATCTTCTACTTAAAGAGTTTGTGGTGTTCATAGACAATCAGGCCCTAAGCTACATCAACACACAAGATAAATTGAGCAATAGGCACCTAAATTGGATGGAATATCTACAAGCCTTTACATTCACTATCAAGCACAAAAAGGGATAGTTGAATAAGGTGGCAGATGCACTGAGTAGAAGGATGTTGACAATCCAAGAAGTTCAACTTCAAAGTATTGGCATAAAGAGTTTCAAGGAACTCTATAGAGATGATGAAGACTTTTCTAAAGCTTACAAGGTATGTTCTAACTTTCAAAACCATTTTCATAGTCAGTTTGCAAAATATACTCTTCAAGGTGGACTCTTGTTTAAAGGGAATCAATTGTGTGTTCCCAAGGGTTCAATGAGAGAGAATCGCATTCAAGAGAAACATAATGGAAGTCTCAGTGGCCATTTTGGCATCAATAAGACCATGGAGTTAGTACAAAGGTTTTACTATTGGCCCAGGCTACCAAGGGATGTCAGAAGGTGTGTTGAACAATGTGTGGTGTGTATGAAATCCAAAGGGGGAGATAGTAATGTAGGTTTATACCAACCTTTTTCCCATTCCCAATAGACCATGGGAATGTATTAGTATGGATTTTACTATAGGTCTCCCTAAGACCAAGACAGGGTTGGATAGTGTTTATGTGGTGGTAGATAGATTCAGTAAAATTAGTCATTTTATTCCTTGTAAAACCACCCATGATTCAAGCTATATTGCTCATCTCTTCTTCAAAGAGGTTGTGACAATACATGGACTACCCCTAAGCATTGTATCAGATAGGGATGTTAAGTTTATGAGTCATTTTTGGAAGACTCTATGGAGAAGACTAGGTACTAATTTATCTTTTGGTTCAACTTACCATCCCCAAACAGATGGTCAAACTAAAGTGATAAACAAGGTGTTAGGTAACCTACTTAGATGCCTAACCAAGGAATATGGTCAAACATGGGATTTAGTCCTCCCACATGTTGAGTATGCACACAATGACAGTGTTAATAGGACCACAGGTAGGAGTCCTTTTGAGATAATATATGGATGCATCCAAGGGGAGTGTGTGAACTCAGGGATCTAGGAGCTATGGAGTATAGAAGTGGCCATGCCGAGGATTTCTCTCATATAATGAAGGAGATTCAAGAACAAGTTAAGAAGACTATCACAAAGGCTACTCACAAGTTGAAAGCTAAAGTGGATGTGTCAAGAAGAGATATTCAATTTGAAATAGGAGATTATGTCATGGTTCATCTCAAAAAGTCTAGGTTGAAAAAAGGAATACCAACTAAGTTACAAATGAAAAGAGTGGGACCATGTAAGGTATTCACCCAATATGGATAGAATGCCTATAAGGTGGAGCTACCTTAAGATTTGAGCATCTCAACAGTATTCAATGTGGAAGACTTAGTCAAGTTCAAGGGACCATTGTTAGACATAAACCAAAACAACAAAGAGATATTGGAAGATGTCAGTACTGAAGCCTTACCTCCCAAAATCAAACTCCAAGCAGAGAGGATCTTAGAATCCAGAGTGAAGAAGTCAACTAGACACAAGGTATACATGGAGCATCTGGTATAATGGAAGAATCAACCATAATCTGAAGCTGCATGGGTGGAGGAAGGACACTTCAAGAAATTGGGCATTGATCTATCTCTGATTTCTCCTCATGTCCCTTAAAAGTTGTGTAGAGGGGGAGAATGGTGCAGGAGCACCCATGGGTTGCTTGGGACAATCCATTAAGATTTTTTTGTGTGTAGATTATGCTAAAAAAAATTTGTTTTTCTTAAGTTCATGTTGACCATAGGGTGAGTACAATAGGGTTCAAGTAGTAGTTTGAGTCTTAGGACTTTTGTAAGTTGCAATTAGGGACTAAAAAGTTGTAAAGCCTCCTAATTAGAAAAATAGATATGATGGCATTAGCATGATGTCAATAGGGTTTGGAATAGTTTAGAACCATGTTTCAACCATGGTTAGGGTCTAGGGAAAGTTAGATGAGTATGGGAACTCATTTTTTTAAAAGATGTAAAAAGTTGCTAAAAAGATGTAAAAGTTGCATTGCAACTTTTACAACTTTGAAATGTTGCTCGAACAACATTGTCAAAGTGTCCTAAACCAATTAAAGAGTGACCTAAGTGGTAACCTAAAACTCTACCATCCTATTTAAGACCAAATTTGACCTAATTTCAAGGTTGGATACCCATTGTACGGATATAGATTTGTGAAATCAAGAATTTGGCTTGTTTTGTGTGCAATTTACAGTTAAGTTTGTGACAGTAGGTAGTTAATCATTTGATTCATGTACTGTAGCTCATGCATGGATTAGTTGAAGTGTTTAGATTTTTGTGTGAGCCATTAGTTTGGAAGTTTGAAGATTTTCCTTTGTGTTTTGTAAATGTTTTATGTTTGGCATTGTCACTAGTTCAATCCAAACAGTTTGTAAAGATGGAAGTCTAACTCGCTACCCCACCGTTCATTTTGTAAGGCCTCTTGGGGATAGTGAGTAGACACCATATAAATAATGTGTGAAGGATATAGGGCCCTCAAATGCAGAGAAGATATTTTTAATGTCTTGCTCTAGGCGAGCCAGTGGTGAGCCCAGTTAGGGAAAACTAAGTTGCAGAGAGCATAAATTACAGAGGTGAACACTCAAGATCAAAATTCCTTTTGGATATTGAAGTTAGGAGTCTTGCCAAGCATTAGTGAAGATGAGATGGTTGTGCCAATCCATTTGATGGTCTAAGAAATTCAAACTTGTTCAAGAGCTAGAGAAGACCTTAAAACCCTTAAAATCACTCATTTTGAGTTAGGGTATTGTATGGATGGTGGTGACCCCAAGACCCCAAAAATCCTTGAGGGGTTAGTAAATTTTCCAAGAATCCCAAGAAAATTTGCAAGGTTTCTTTGGAAAGGTTAGGAGAAAATCCCTATTTTCTCGGAGTAGGAGACCTAATAGGGCTACTAGCCCATTAGGCCTGTTTTGTGAAGAATTGAAGAAATTGACTATCTTGTTGAACTAGGTGGGACTCCTAAAACCCCTAGTTGATTGATTTAGCATGTTTCAAGACACCTCCACACCTCTGTGAGAATAGCTCATGTCTATGGAGGTTGCAAGCCTTTAAGGTGGTTTAAGGGCAAGGGATTGAAAGCTAAGATGCACCAAGTAGAAGACTTGGTTTGTTGAATTTCCATTGATAGGTGGATTGGCTAGAGTGACCAGTGGATCATCCTAGGTTGAGGATCCTAAAGGTGCATAGGAGTGTAGAGAAGACACCCTAAAAGTCTCTTGTAAAGTCTAGAAGCATGAATCAGTGATTGATTCATCCATCCTCCCTATCAGTAGGGTTAGGGTTGTTCTCAGCAAAGTTCTTAACAGGGGGCGACAACATATCCCTCTTTAGACTGCCAGAGATATAGTAAGAGGATCCATTCTCTAACTCTTTTTCACTATTTCCCTTTAACACATCAAAATTAGCAGCATTGTTGTTTTTCATTGCCTTTTTGCATTTTTCCTTGGCAAGCCGATTAGAGCGGTAAGGAGTTTATTACAAAGAACAAAGAAGATGTCAAGGCCAAGGATGAACTAGAAAATAGTACAAAGGTTGAAAGGAATAAATTCACTTGAAATATGATTGCTATAGAAGCCCTAATCAGTGCATTTTCTAAGGCAGAATTTACAGAGGTCAAGGAGCTTGAATTGGCACATGAGATATGGACAAAGTTGGAAGCACTATATGAAGGAGATGACTACACCAAATTATTGAAGTTGCGGTGTTGGAAAACAAAGTTGGAGAACATGAGGATGAAAGAAGATGAGTATATTAGAGCATATATTCAGAGAGTGTCAGAGATTATTACTGGAATCAGAAATGCACTAGGGTCTCTTATAGAAGATGAAATTATTGTGAAGATTCTGAGATCGTTGACACTTGCATATGACACCAAGGTCATGCCAATTGAAGAGATTATACTGTTAACAAATGGATTTACAATGGATACTTTGATTGGTAAGTTATATGCATTTCAAACCTATAACTTACAAGATGCTTTACCTAAAGTTGAATCTGCTTTTAAAGGATATCGTTCATAAAGATAAGAAGATGCTAACAAATAATGAAAGCACCAATAAAGGTGACAAGTATGAAGATCTTGGAGAATATTCTAAGGAATGGGTAGAAATAGAGGAAGAAGAAAGGAAACTGGATGAGCTTGTATCCCTGGTTGAAAAGAGGGAAAACATAGGTAAGGAAAAGTATCAAGGGAAATTACCTTGAAGTGTTTTTCATGTAATAATATAGGTCATTTTTCCTCTAGATGTCCTACTAGAGTTCCAAAGTATAAACCTAAGTCATACAAGTATAAATATCTGAAGGAATATTATATTTCTAGTGAGGGTATTTCTAATGATGAATCTATGAATGATGAAGATGAGATTGGGTTTGTTTCTATTAAAGATGAGGATCCTAATCATGAAGAAAAAACTTTGGTTTCACATGTAGAAAAGAAATCTGAATGGATTATAGATAGTGGATGTTCTCATCACATGAATGGTGATAAAGACAAATTTTTGTAGCTTAACAAGTATGATGGAGGTGTAGTCAATATTTGGAGATAATACTCCTCGCTTGATCACAAGAAGAGGATGTATAACTCTTGACGTTAAAACTAATATTAAAATGATATTTTGTTTGTTAATGGACTAAAGCATAATCTGTTGAGTGTTGGGAAGCTTGTGGATAAAGGTTATCATCTTCAATTCAAGGATGGAAAATCTACTATCATAGATCAGTCAACAAATATGATCGCATCAAATACTAAGACCAAAGGTAATGTGTTTCAATTGAATTCAACTAAAGCAAGTTGTTTCGTTGCAAAGATAGATGACAATTGGCTATGGCACAATAGGTTATGTCATATAAATTTTGATAACATTGTGAAGGTAAGTAACACTAGTGTAGTTAGGGATTTACCAAAGATTGTGAAGCCTACTAAAATGTTGTCCAAAGAATGTGTTATGGGAAAATAAACCAGGACAAGCTTTCAGAGAAAGACTTATTCAGAAAAAAGGAGATTGGATTTTGTACATATAGATCTATGTGGTCCTACAAGAACAAGGTCATATTATGGCAAAAGGTACTTTATGATTTTTTTTTATCATTATTCAAGAATGAGGTGGGTTTCTTTTCTTAAAGAAAGGTCTGAAGCTTTTGATAAGTTCAATATTTACAAGGCAAAACTTGAGAATGAATCAGGATTGAAGATTAAATGCCTAAGTCTGATAGAGGTGGTGAGTTCACTTCAGATAAGTTTAATGCATATTGTGAGGAACATGGGATATACAGACAAACTTCTTCTCCTAGGACACCACAGTAGAATGGGATAGCATTAAGGAGAAATAGAACCATTCTTGATGTTGCTAGGACTATGATGCTTGAAGGAAAGGTACCACAGATGTATTGGAGGGAAGCAATTAACACCGCAATCTATGCATTAAATAGAGTTCAGATCATACATGATACTGGTAAGACTTCATACGAGTTATGATTTGGTCATATTCCTACAGTTAAATACTTCAGAATATTTGGTAGTAAATACTATATCAAAAGGGATGATGAACTAGGTAAGTTTGATCCTAGAAGTGATGAAGGAATCTTTATTGGATACTTTAATAGGAGTAAGACATATAGGTGTTACAATATCAGATTGAAAAAGATATTTGAAAGTGCTAATGTGAAGATTGATGAGAAATTTCAGATTCAGGAAAGAATGTATGATGATGGATCAGATAATGAAGGTAATCAGGCTTCTACTATTCAGAATCAGAATCAAGAGCGGGAAGAAAAATAGTTCTTTGAGATTGACAATGGGATACAAGTAAGTATTGATGAGCCAAAAGGGACTCCTAAAACACCAAGGTATATATCAATGAATCATTCTGATAAAAAAATAATTGGAGATGTAAACAAAGGTGAGATGACAAGGTCAAAGGTTAGAGATGAATTGTGCTTAATTTCACAATTAAAACCTAAGACTACTCACGAAGCTCATAAATATGAATATTTGATTAAGGCAATGCAAGAAGAACTAGATCAAATTCAGAAGAATAATAATTGGGAGCTTGTACCAAGGCTTCAAGACAAAAAAAATGTTATAGGAACTAAATGGGTTTTTAGGAATAAGATGAATGAGCAGTGTGAAGTTGTAAGAAATTAAAAAAAACTTGTTTGTAAAGGATACTCACAACGAGAAGGTATTGACTTTTATGAGACTTTTGCACCGATGGCTAGATTCGACGTTGTTAAATTGTTTATTGCTTATGCAGCTCATAAAAACTTTAAGGTTTATTAGATGGATGTCAAATCTGCATTCTTGAATGGTGAACTTTAAGAGGAAGTCTACATAGAATAACCTAATGGATTCACATTAACTAATCAGACAGATATGGTATGCAAACTAAAGAAAGCATTAGATGGCTTGAAGCAAGCACTAAGGACATGGTACGCTAGATTGGATAGGTATTTATTACATCTTGGTTTAAGAAAAGGTAATGTTGACAGTAATCTGTATTTAAGAATTAATTCTTATGGTATCTTAATTGTTGAGGTATTTGTTGATGATATCATATTTGGTGGGAATGATGTCATGAGTAATAAATTCGTTGAAGAGATGAAAGCTAAATTTGAGATGTCTATGATAGGGGAAATGAAAATTTTTTCTTGGTTTGCAAATCACTCAAAGTAAGGATGGAATTTTCATATCTCAAACTAAGTACCTTAAGAAATTATTGAAAAAGTTTGGTATGGAGGATTGTAAGCCAGTAGGAACATCTCTGGTTATAGTTTTCAAACTAACTCCTATTGATGAGTCACCCAATGTTTTTCAGACAAAGTATAAGTCAATGATTGGACTATTACAATACTTGACTCATACAAGGCCAAATATATCCAACGCAGTTGGAATTGTTGCTAGATTCAAAGCTGAACCTAAGGAAACTCATTTTGTTGTGAAAATAATATTGAGATATCTAGAGGGAACCTTGGACTATTGTTTGTGGTATGACACATCATATGAATTTACTTTACATGCATTTACTGATGCAGACTGGGCAGGTAGTCATGTGGATGACATAAAAAGTATAAGTAGAGGAGCTTTCTTCCTTGGAAAGAGATTGGTTTTCTGATTGAACAAAAAGCGGGATTGTATATCACAATCTACTGTTGAATCAGAATATGTTGTTGTTGCTATTAATTGCACTCAAATTGTTTGGATAAAACATATGTTGAAGGATATTGGAGTAAGCATTGAAGAGCTTATTGTTATTCACTGTGACAACACAAGTGCAATCAATATGTCAAAGAATCCAGTATTACACTCTAAGAAAAAGCATATATCAATTAAATATCACTTTTTGAAAGAAAAAGTTGTAGAAAAGGAAGTCAAATTGGAAGACATCAACACAAAGGAATAGATTACAGACATTTTTACAAAAATGTTGCCAAAAGATACCTTTGAGTATCTCAAAGGTATGTTTGGGGTGATGGCCCCACCTTGTGACAATTAAATAATGTAGGAATGCATTAGTGCAATGATTAGGATGGAAAAGGGAAACATTTACAATCAACAACCGAAAAGAAAATGCCTTCGGCTGTCCAAATTTAGGGACCTGAATCGGAAGTGTAAGGCCTGACAGGTCACCTAATTCCCTAATTAGACAGTTGTTTTATTGAATTTCTGAACTGTTTGAAGATTCCAAATTGGGACGCGTTCACATTACAAGAGACAGGTTGCAGGTTTTACTGAAAATTATAAGGCAATAAATGAAATGGGGGAATTTGAGAACTCGCATGGAGGTGGGCCGCACGATTGCCTCGATGAAAATCTGCGAGAGATTGAGCAGGTGAAGCGTCGCTGAAGAAAAAGATCACAGCTTTAATGGTGCGCACACGTCACGTCTTCCGTAGGATTCGAACAAGGGACCCATTTCGCACCAGCCATCTGAAATCTACAGGAGAATGTACATGAGACCAGCCGTCTGATGATCTCCCCCTCTCTTAAATGTGATAAATGTGATTTTTGAAGAGTTATTTTATAAATTAGTTTGATCATTTATTTTGCTTTCCAATTATACTTGTATAAGATTTTGATTGCATTCTTTAAATGATTTCTTATTATTTAAGATTTGACACATGAATGATCTTTGAATCATAAGATATTAAATCCAAATCAAATTGCATGACTTATGAGCTAATTTAGCACATTTTTCCAATTACATGTTATGATGTAGAAAAATATTAATTATTTATGATTTCATATAAAGTGGATTTAGAGCACACTTCTTCACTTTTTAAAGATAGTAAAGAATCAAATTTGCATTATATATATCATTTATATATTTATGAATTTTATTTTTAATCTTATTGATCAAACTTTTGTTCAATCTACTAGAAGTTTATTCTTATAGAATTTGTTCACTTAACCAATCAACTAAATCTTTAATAATTAGAATTAGAATATTTTTAGATTTAAAAAATAAACTCTAGAAAAAAAACTAATAGATTATAAATTTGTAAGTTTTATAAAATGACAAAAATATCTTCAAAAGATGCTAAGATTTCAAAGTTTGTGTCCAAACACATGTGGATTGTTCTCTAATTTGAATATGCAACTTTGCTTGTAATTCTTATATTATATTAATGTTAATGGAATACAATTTCTAGTGTGATTGAATTCAATATTTCTCATGAATAGATGTACTATTTCCCTTTTTGCAAAACTTGACTTCAATTGAATGATTTAAATTAATCATACATATTATATTGTGTGTTGTTTCTTATTTATCTATCATTCATAATTTGTGGCAAGTGAAGGAAAATTAGGCATCCTAGAAAAGCAAGCAACCTGAGACCAGTATGTGCATCAAGTACCCATTGCTTCTTTACAAACAGATGACTATATGTTGATACAAACACATACTACTATGCCATAAAGCAGAATCATGGACAATTTATTTTCCACGATTAAAACCTTAGAGGAAAGTGCTTGCAATTTTAGCTCTTTCCAAATCAAGCAATTTCAATAGCATGCTTACATTAAGATTCAACAATACAATTTATCAATAAATAGAATGAACAAGACAAAAGATAGAACACAAAATTTACGCGGGGAAAACTCTTTTGATTAAAAACCTCACACTCAAAAACTAGAGAGCCATTGTATTATTCAGCTACATAAAATAGTTACAATACAATCTTCAAGCTCTAAGCCTTTACATGGAGATTTACATCCTACTCCATCTCGGAGAAAATCTAACTGCATAACCCTTGTGAAAATAATCTTGTCCCTTATACAACTCCTCTAGCAAATTTTGTATTTATAGAGTTTACAATGCAAAAGAAAGTGGTTTCTCAAGGAATCATCCACATTCAATGTATCTTCTTCATATATCTATAAAATTCCTTTATGCATAACTCTTGCATAAATGCCATTTTAATACAAATATTATTTATCTACACATACAAAATGTCAATGCCTTTTTTCAAAACTTTCTAATTTTACTCCAAGTCTATCCACGTAAAAGATTTGGTCCTGCTGAATTACTTTCCCAAAATTGTGCATAAGAAAGAAATAAAACTATGCATCCACTTGTCAAAAAACTACATCTTGGAACTTCTTTGTAATTCTTTTCTTAAAACAACCCTCCTTGTGGCACGTGACACAACCTTTCTTCTCAATATTAATTGCACCTAACTAGAACAATAACATATGACCATTAAAATTATTTAAATTAATTCTAGTTGAAAATCCTAAGGTTGAGACACCTCGATCCCAATAATCTTCCACTTTACGAAGAACTTACAGGAGTCACTTGAAACACCAAGACTTACATTGCGAGGAGCCATCCCGATGAAAGCACATTATCAATGCCATCTATGAAACCACATAGATCCTAACACATGCTCTCATGCTCCAACAATACACCTACACCAAAATCTAATATGAAAACCATATCAAGTGACAATCCCTATCATCCTCTAACATGTCACCTATGAAAGGAAACAGGCCAAGGTAAATATGCACAAGTTGTTAGAAATAGCAAGCCACACCACACAACTGAGAGGGGGGGGTTGAATCATTTATGTATAATAATTATAAACTTTAAAAGTCTGAGCCAGAACATTAATTAAGAATATAAAAGTCCTAAACACGATGAACAAGATAGACAACAACACCATAACACATAAAAGTTTTAGTTATCGAGGAAGATCCTGTTAAGGGAAAAACCCCGATGGGGATGGAACCCACTAGATAGTGCAATAGTATAAAAATGTCCAAGTTAGGAGACCTAGCCCTGTTAGGAGCTGATATAATACATCCAATACAACAAACCCTATTAAAGGACATAACCCTTGTTAAAAGGTCCTTCAACCCTGTTAGGAGTTGATGAGAACAAAAGACACACTGCCCGAGCACACTTCTCCAAGGAGAGGGTTAAACCCACCTTCAAGAGTCACTATCCAAATACAATGAAGTGAACTTACTGTTCAAATGACCGATCTGTCTGATAGCAACTTACTCGCCTTTACAATTCCATTGAAGGGCACAAGGAATGATCATAGATTCCACTCATACCTCTTCTCTTTAGCTTTGTTTTTATTACAATGCCCACATGCTCAATCATGCATACCTCCCATACACATTCCTCACATTACATTAGAGAATTTACTCTCCTTTATACAAGTTACAAGTCTCAATTAGGTCAGCCTGTTAGGGCTTCCCCAATGCACAAAAAAATACATTACACAATGCTAAGGCACACACGATACTTGCTACAAATATAAAATAATTAAAAATATTACTTTACGTGCACATATCCACAATTAATGCTCGCCAATCCATGGAACACGTTACACCACCTAGTCAGCTCCCAAAAGCAATTAACCAAGTTCATATGCTAGAGCAGTTGTCATCATGACCCAATCAAGCCACAAATCCCAAAGTGTACTCCATGGACTACGTTACCTTCCATGCCTAAAGATCGCATAACATGATTCCATCTTGCAACCAACTTATGCTCAAAACTCAACAACTAACTCTGTCAAATTCCCTATCTCTATCTTGTAACCAATCTTCACAAAAATAATTGTAAGTCTCTCAAATAATCATATTAATCCATGCGACCTTAGATATAAGGTATATACATCTTAAGAATGATAGATCCAAACTCTCATACTCTGAATTTCTATACAATGTCCTTACATCTCTATCCAACTGCCTGTAGAAACCAGAATATGTCATATTTTGACATCAATGACAAAACCTAAACAACAACAATACCAACAATTCCAACCAATATATAACAATCTCCCCTTTGGAATTGATGACAACATATGAGTGAAAAATCATCAACCCAAAATAACTCAACTCAATACAATATCTTCAACAATGCTCCCCCTAAGACAGTAGGAGGTTTTTCACATAACTCTCTCCCCCTTTGACATCAATCCAAAAGGGTGCCAATGGTGCCAACTTTGATCAAACAAATGTCTCCCCCCTATGATGTTGATTTTTCAAATCTTCATGCCTACTGTAATACCCCAAAAATGGGCTATAAGTTCATTAATCTCCTACATCTTCAATTCGAACGAAATCGACATCAAAGTCCCAACCTAAGGCACATCTAAACATCATCGAATCATAATTGATTATCTTAAATTCTGCATTGGGGAATATTCCTAGCAATATTCCTAATTATCTTAATTATCTTTAATTTTATAATTATTTGGCAATAAATCACATTTATCCTAAAATTTGATTAATTAAATATTTTGCATATTTAATTAATTAGATTTAATATTTGCCACTTAATTGTTTAAATTAAATTTAATTCTATCTATTATTAATTGTATTAATTTTGACAATAAATCAAAATTCCTATCTTTAATTGATTAAATTCTTATTTAATTAATTAAAGCATATTGTCATTATTTAATAATATAATTTTTAATAAAAGTTTGATAAAATAGTTAATTAACCCATAAATTAATTATTTTATTTCAAAAATCAGTTGAGTTGAGGATAAATCACTTTATTTATTTATTTAATTCTCAATTATTATGCATATTCAAAAGAAACAGTTAAACTCCAAATCAGAAAATCAATGCAAGTTATTGACTTTTTAGAACTCAACATCCTTTTGGAGTTCAAAAAGCTGATCTAAACTCTAATTTGAGTTAAAAAGCTGTTTTTGCATGATTTTGAGAATTAACTATCTTTCATGATCAGATAACTCAAAAATCAAGATGAGTTAATTTGAGTGATTTATGGCTTTTATCCATGCACCTCCAAAGCCCTGGATTTCTATAAATTAAAGGCTTCAGCTCTTCATATCTCATCTCATATTTTGCACAATCACGCTGGAGAATTGGAATTGAAGAATCAAAGCTCTTGCGAATCGACATCTTGGTGAGATCAATCTTATTTTTGCATTCATAGCATATCAATTTTCAATAGCATTCATTTCATATCAGTTTTCAATAGCATTCATAGCATATCAATTTCATATTAGCATAGATTCATATCAGTTTATCATTCTTATTGCATAGAAAATCCAAAAAAAATAGAATAATTGCATTCAATCTCATATCTAGATCAATTGCATTCAAATCCTTCATTTAGGTGTCGTCTAGGTCACTGATCTCGATTACAATCTGAGAACATCAATCTCGCACCTATTAGAAGGCAGTAAATCGCTTGGTTAGATAGCTTTCAATTTTGCACGATTTTGATTTTAGCTAACTTCTAATGTTTTGCTGAGTGTTGTGTCTACAGATCAGGTACAATTTTCACACACACATTTCTGGCGCCCACCGTGGGGCCCTGAAACGGGCTTCCCTTCATTTCTATCAATCTTCTATCATTTCTCTATCAAAACTCCCCTGTTGCTGCCTATTTTGGTGGTATTCTCAGTAGGACGTTATTTTTTATTTCTTTTTTGCCTGCAAAAAAGGAAAAAAAATAAAAAATTTTGGCACTTTTTCTATCAAAGCTGTCCATACAGTGCGATTTTTAATTTCGGTCTGTACATCTGTCATACGAGTTTTGGCATCAGGATTCGACTATCATATGGTAAGAGACCCACTATCGTACAAGTTTTGGCATCAGGATTCGACTGTCGTATGGTAAGAGACCCACTGTCGTACGAGCTTTTTTAGATTGTCGTTTCATCAGACACCCAGTGTCATATGGTAAGAGACCCCACTGTCGTACGAGTTTCAGCATCAGGATGCTCTGTTCACAAACACTTCATCAGTTACACCTCTGCAACTACTTCCCCTTAACTGTAGGACCAAGCATCAAGTCTAGAAGAATAATAAAGACCTGATAATCATTGCACTAATGCATTCCTACATTATTTAATTGTCACAAGGTGGGGCCATCACCCCAAACATACCTTTGAGATACTCAAAGGTATCTTTTGGCAACATTTTTGTAAAAATGTCTGTAATATATTCCTTTGTGTTGATATCTTCCAATCTGACTTCTTTCTCTACAACTTTTTCTTTTAAAAAGTGATATTTAATTGATATATGCTTTTTTTTAGAGTGTAATACTGGATTCTTTGACATATTGATTACACTTGTGTTGTCATAGTGAATAACAATAAGCTTTTCAATGCTTACTCCAATATCCTTCAACGTATGTTTTATCCAAACAATTTGAGTGCAATTAATAGCAACAACAATATATTCTGATTCAACAGTAGATTGTGATATACAATCCCGCTTCTTGCTCAATCAGAAAACCAATCTTTTTCCAAGATAGAAAGCTCCTCCACTTATACTTTTTATGTCATCCACGTGACTACCTGCCCAGTCAGCATCAATAAATACATGTAAAGTAAATTCATATGATATGTCATACCACAAACATTTACAGTCAACAACCGAAAAAAAAAATGCCTTCGGCTGTCGAAATTTTGGGACTTGAATCGGAAGTTTTAGGCCTGACAGATCACCTAATTCCCTAATTAGACAGTTGTTTTATTGAATTTTTGAACTGTTTGAAGATTCCAAATTGGGACGCGTTCACATTACAAGAGACAGGTTGCAGGTTTTACTGAAAATTACAAGGCAATAAATAAAATGGGGGAATTTGAGAACTCGCCTGGAGGTGGGCCGCGCAACTGGCTCGATGAAAATTTGCGAGAGATTGAGCAGGTGAAGCGTCGCTCAAGAAAAAGATGAGAGCTTTAATGGTGCGCACACGTCACGTCTGTCGTAGGATTCGAACCTAGGGCATCTCACTACAATATTTTAGTTAGGCAACAAGGGACCCATTTCGCACCAGCCAAGTTCTGTAGTGGAGAATGTACAATGAGACCAGCCGTCTGATGATCTCCCCCCTCTTAAATTTGATAAATGTGATTTTTTATTTGAAGAGTTGTTTTATAAATTAGTTTGTTCATCATTTATTTTTCTTTCCAATTATACTGTATAAGATTTTGATTGCATTCATGTCTGGGATTGTATAAGATTTTGATTGCATTCTTTAAATGATTTGTTATTATTTAAGATTTGACACATGAATGATCTTTGAATCATAAGACATTAAATTTTCATTATATATATCATTTATATATCATAGTAAAGAATCAAATTTACATTATATATATCATTTATATATTTATGAATTTTATTTTTAATCTTATTGATCAAACTTTAGTTCAATCTACTAGAAGTTTATTATAATAGAATTTGTTCACTTAACAAATCAACTAAATCTTTAATAATTAGAATTAGAATATTTTTAGATTTAAAAAATAAACTCTAGAAAAAAAACTAATAGATTATAAATTTGTAAGTTTTATAAAATGACAAAAATATCTTCAAAAGATGCTAAGATTTCAAAGTTTGTGTCCAAACACATGTGGATTGTTCTCTTCTTTGAATATGCAACTTTGCTTATAATTCTTATATTATATTAATGTTAATGGAATACAATTTCTAGTGTGATTGAATTATATGTTTCTCATGAATGGATGTATTATTTCCCTTTTTGTGAAACTTGACTTCAATTGAATGATTCAAATTAATCATACATATTATATTGCATGTTGTTTCTTATTTATATATCTTTCATAATTTGTGGCAAGTGAAGGAAAATTAGGCATCAAAGAAAAGCAAGCAACCTGAGACTAGTATGTGCATCAAGTACCCATTGCTTCTTCACAAACAGATGAGTATATGTTGATACAAACACATACTACTATGCCATAAAGCAGAATCATGGACAATTTATTTTCCACGATTAAAACCTTAGAGGAAAGTGCTTGCAATTTTAGATATTTCTAAATCAAGCAATTTCAATAGCATGCTTACATTAAGATTCAACAATACAATTTATCAATAAATAGAATGAACAAGACAAAAGATAGAACACAAAATTTACGTGGGGAAAACCCTTTCGATTAAAAGCTTCACACTAAAAAACTAGAGAGCCATTGTATTATTCAGCTACAGAAAATAGTTACAATACAATCTTCAAGCTCTACGCCTTTACATGGAGATTTACATCCTACTCCATCCCAGAGAAAATCTGACAGCATAACCCTTGTGAAAATGATCTTGTCCCTTATAGAACTCCTCTAGAAAAATTTTTATTTATAGAGTTTACAATGCAAAAGAAAGTGGTTTCTCAAAGAATCATCCACATTCAATGTATCTTGTACATATAGCTATAAAATTCATTTATGCATAACTCTTGCATAAATACCATTTTAATACAAATATTATTTATCTACACATACAAGACGTCGATGCCTTTTTTCACAACTTTATAATTTTACTCCAAGTTATCCATGTGAAAGATTTGGTCCCATTGAATTACTTTCTCAAAATCGTGCATAAGAAAGAAATAAAACAATGCACCCACTTGTCACAAAACTACATCTTGGAACTTCTTTGTAATTCTTTTCTTAAAACACCCCTCCTTGCGACACGTGACACAACCTTTCTTCTCAATATTAATTGTACCTCACTAGAAAAATAACATATGACCATTAAAATTATATAAATTAATTCTAGTTGAAAATCCTAAGGTTGAGACACCTTAATCCCAATAATCTCCCACTTCACGAAGAACTTACAAGAGTCACTAGAAACACCAAGACTTACATTGTGAGGAGCCACCCCGATGAAAATACATTATCAGTGCCATCTATGAAACTACATAGATCCTAACACATGCCCTCATGCTCCAACAATGCACCTGCACCAACATCCAATATGAACACCATTTCAAGTGACAATCCCTATCATCCTTAACATGCCACCTATGAAAGGAAACATGCCAAGGTAAATATGCACAAGTTGTTAGAAATAGCAAGCCACACCACACAATTGAGGGGCGGGGGGAGGGGGGGGGGGGGGGGGGGGGGGCGGTGAATCAGTTGTGTATAATAATTATAAATTTTAAAATTTTGAGCTTGAACATTAATTAATAATATAAAAGTGCTAAACAAGATGAACAATATAGACAAAAATAGCATAACACATAATTTTTTTAGTTAGATCCTGTTAAGGGAAAAACTCTGGTGGGGATGGAACCCACTATATAATGCACTAGTATAAAAATGTCCCTATTAGGCGACCTAGCCCTATTAGGAGATGATACAATGCATGAAATACAACAGTCCCTGTTAAAGGACATAACCCTTGTTAAAAGGTCCTTCAACCATGTTAGGAGTTGATGAGAACAAAAGACACATTACTCGAGCACACTTCTCCAAGGAGAAGGTTAAACCCACCTTCAAGAGTCACTGTCCAAATATAATGAAGTGAACTTACTATTCAAATGATTGAACTGACTGATAGAAACTTACTTGCCTTTACATTTCTATTGAAGTGCACAAGGAATGATCATAGATTCCACTCATACCTCTTCTCTTCAAATTTTCTTTTATTACAATGCCCACATGGTCAATCATGCATACCTCCCATACACATTCCTCATATGATATTAGAGAATTTAGTCTCCTTTATACAAGTTACAAGTCTCAATTAGGTCGACCCGTTAGGGCTTCCCTAATGAACAAATAATTACATTACACAATGCTAAGGAACACATGGTACTTGATACAAATATAAAATAATTACAAATATTAATTTACATACACAAATCCACAATTTACGCTCACCAATCTATGGAACACATTACACCACCTAGTTGGCTCCCAAAAGCAATTAACCAAGTTCATACACTAGCACTATTGTCATCATGACCTAATCAACCCACAAATCCCATAGTGTATTCCATGGACTGTGTTATCTTCCATGCCTAAAGATCGCATAACATGATTCCATTTCATAACCAACTTATGCTCAAAACTCAACAACTAACTCTGTCAAATTTCCTATCTCTATCTTGTAACCAGTCTTCACCAAAATAACGATAACTCTCTCAAATCATCATATTAAGCCATGCAACCTTATTCATAAGTTTATACATCTTCAGAATGATAAAACCAAACTTGCATATTATGAACTTCTGTACAATGTCCTTACACCTCTATCCAACTTCCTGTAGAAACCAGAAACATAATCTGTCTAATATAACCAACTCAAAACTGAAGTATATGTCATATGTTGACATCAATGACATAACCTAAACAACAACAACAACACCAACAATTCCAACCAATATCTAACAATCTCCCCCTTTGACATTAATGTCAACATATGAGTGAAAAGCCATCAACAAAAAATAATTAAAGTCAATACAATATCTTCAATAATGTTCTCCCTAAGATAGTAGGAGGTTTTTTCACATAACTCTCTCCTCCTTTGATATCAATGGAAAAGGGTGCAAATGGTTCCAACTCTGATCAAACAAATGTCTCCCCCCTACGATGTATCTTTTTCAAATATTCATGCCTACAACATACCAGGTGCTATGTTCACGAACACTTCATCAGTTCAACCTCTGCAACTACTCCCCCTGAGGAGTAGGACCAAGCATCAAGTCTAGAAGAATAATAAAGCTATGATAATCACTGGATTGATGCATTCCTACATCATTTAATTGTCACAAGGTGGGGCCATCACCCCAAACATACCTTTGAGATACTTAAAGGTATCTTTTGGCAATGATTTTGTAAAAATATTTGTAATTTGTTCCTTTGTGTTGATGTATTCCAATCTGACTTCCTTCTATACAACTTTTTCTCTCAAAAAGTGATATTTAATTGATATATGCTTTACCTTAGAGTGTAATACAAGATTCTTTGACATATTGACTGTACTTGTGTTATCGCAGTGAATAACAATAAGCTCTTCAATTCTTACTCCAATATCCTTCAACATATGTTTCATCCAAACAATCTAAGTGCAATTAATAGCAACAACATATTCTGATTCAACATTAGATTGTGATATACAATCCCACTTCTTGCTCAACCAAGAAACCAATCTCTTTCCAAGAAAGAAATCTCCTCCACTTATTATTTTTCTGTCATCCACACTACCTACCTAGTCCGCATCAGTAAATGCATGTAAATTAAAGTCATATGATCTTTCATATCACAAACCATAGTCCAAGGTTCCCTTCAGATATCTTAGTATTCTTTTCACAACAAAAAAATGAGTTTCCTTAGGTTCAGCTCGGAATCTAGCAACAATACCAACTGCGCTAGATATATCTGTGTGTGAAATTTTGTACCTGATCTGTAGACACAACACTTCAGTAAAATATTAAAGGTTAGTTGAAATCGAAATCGTGCAATAAATGAAAAATTAAACTAACTAGGCAATTTATTGCCTTCTAATAGATGCGAGTATGTATTCTCAGATTATACCGAGATCAGTGACCTTGACGACACCTAAACGAAGGATTTGAATGCAAAATCTAGATATGGAATGAATGCAATTAATCTATTTTTTTGGTTTTTCTGTGCAATTATGATAATGAAAGCTTGATATGAATCTATGCTAATATGAAAATTGATATGCTAAAATGATCTAACAATAATATTGTAAATGATATGGATACTATGCAAAAATAATGAAAATCTCACAACAACTCGAATTCTCAAGATCGATTCTTCAGTCTCCAATTCGACAGCACGAGTGTGCAATTCGTGGATGGATTGATAATGAAGAGCTGGAGCCTTAATTTATAGAAATGTAGGGCTTTGGAGGTGCATAAAAGAAAGCGATAAATCACTCAAATAACTCAGATTGATTTTTGAGTTATTGTTAAATAAAGGATAATTAACTCACAAAAACATGCAAAAGCAAAGTTCAACTCAAAATAGAGTTTAGCTTTAATTGATAATTGATAGTTGTCTGCTTTTCTTGAATGTGCATGATTTATTTATGAATTAATTTAATAATAAAGTGATTTATTTTCAACTTAACTGATTTTGAAAAATAAAACAATTGATTTATGGGTTAATCAATCATTTTTCAAACTTTTATTCAAAAATAATATTATTAAAAATTGACAACTTGCATTAATTAATTAAATAAGAATTTAATCAATTATTCATAAGATTTTGGATTTATTGTCAAAATTAAATAATACAATTTAGGAATAAATATAATTAACTTCAATTAAATAATTAATTGACAGTATTAAATCTAACTAATTCAATATCAAGAATATTCAATTAATCAAACTTTAGGATAAATTGATTTATCGCCAAATAATCATTAAATCAAAGATAATTAGGATAATTAGGAATATTACTAGGAATATTCCCTGATGCAGAATTTGAGATAATCAATTAGGATTCAATGATATTCAGATGTGCCTTATGTTAGGACTTCGATGTCGATTTCGTTCGATTTGATGATGTAGGAGGTTAATGAACCTATAGCCCATTTTTGGGGTATTACATTTTGCCCCTCTTTGAATTGTTATGCAAGCGCAGTGGTTCAAAGACAGTCTGTGTATGATGTTGATTGATATCGATATGAAATTGATAATTGATATGAGATAGAAGTTGATTTGAAATATTTGATATGAAGATAATAGGTCCTGAATGACCAAAGATAATGTTAACTATAACAGTAAACGAACCGATGATTGTGAAAAAGTATCAAAACGCCTGATTCCAAACCTTATGATTGCAAAGAAGTGAGTGACCGATTCCAGACCCGATTGTCCTTATATTGAATCACATTGGTATCACATCTGAACCCTTCAGTTTTCGAAGAACCAAGGAAATAACACAATTGAACTGATAGTTACAAAAACTGATACAATTTACAAGATTAAGAGAATACCAGATTGATATGGATCTCGATGAATCTGATATGCCTCGAGTGATGATTGATTTGCCCCGAGTGATGAGGTCTTTTTGATGAATCAACAACTAGACGTGGTTGTTGTCTTGATTACTGAGGAAAGAATAGATTATAGACTTTGATTGATGTGTAATACCATGCCCCCTTCGTGATTAAAATTTAAATCTGACAAGAAAAGTCAGCATTGATAGTTTAGAAGCATGCTAATTGATTTGAGAAGTGGTTAAACACGTTTGAGAACACATTTTGCATCGTGAGAGGTCCTGAAGACCAAGTTTGACTAGGTGAAACCATGAGTTTGACCATAGTTGACCAAGTTGAAATTTCGATAGTTTGATGGAAGATAATCAGTTAAGTTGAATTCTGGATTTCTTTGATGATTGAAGGTTGATTATGCAAGTAGTGAATAATATAAACGATCGCAGATTTCGATTTTGATCCCAAAAAAAGATTCTAGTTGCTGTTTCATTGGAGGAACCTTTGTGTGAGATTCAGCTCTTGTTAGATTTGAAGATGCAATTTGAAGAATTGTTTAAGAATTGAAGTTTATTTAGCTATTGTGAGATCATGCAAACATGCAAAAATGCAAAGAGACATGCAGTATGAAATGCAACCTAAGACCTAGGACCTAGTCACTGATCATGTGTCGGTCGTTTTCATCATTGAATTTTTAGGTAACCGGATAAATCAATACAATGCCCACTAGTTATGAAACCATAAACATGAATATTGATTGGTATGCACAGGAATCAATACAACACCCACTGATTAGGAAACCATGGATATATGAATATTGATTTGGTTTTCGGAATGTCGGATTAGATATAAGCATTAAGGCACAAATGTCAGGATGACCTGAATATCATGCATTTTGATATAGCAATTTGTATAAGCATCAGAACATAAACATCATGATGACCTGAATATGCCTTGTGTTACAAACACATCAAGGAGTCAAGAGATCATTCTAAATCCAGTGTGAATTACCCGTAGTGACCCTTTATCGTTCACATCCTTAGGTAAGATCGCATTTGACAATAGAAGAAATGACTTACTCAAAAAGGCCATAGTTAGATCAAACTTCCTTGAATTTTTCAGGTATCAATGGTCGAGGTACACATGGCCATCCAATTCGAGATAGAGGCTCTTACAGTCAGACACCATTTCAATCCAAAATTTTCAAAGTTGTTGGATTTTCACATACAAGAAGAAAACAAAGAAAAGATTATGCCCCCAGTCATCACTCTCTAAATCCTGTAAAGGACATCATCAAAGAGCTTGTGGGAACACAATATGAAAAAAATCTCAATGTGAATAATTAAGCATACAAGGAGATAAAAGCATGTTAAAAGCATAGATTGTTTTCAGTTTGATGTTTGATTGCGTTGTTGTACATGCAAAATCCTTTCTGGAGAGGAGACTAACTGAATGACTCGGATGAAGCTTCAAAGGAATCTAACTGGATATGATACATCTAAGATACATTGGAGGCCATAGGATATGACTTTGATTGCCCCCAAGTTTTAACATTGATAGGATACAAATGCTTGAGTTGATTGGTGTACAGACCGACTTATTGAAAATTGGAAATGCAGAAACAAACTAGGAGATATGGAAAAATTAAAGCAAGATTGAAAGCTGGGAAAGACCAAGATTGCGTTGATAGATGGAGCATTTTGAAACACGTGGCACCCGTTTGCCAGGTTTTCACCATCTTGGTAGAGATTCTATTTTTGCTACCAAGGCGCCTGTTTCCAGGTTTTCACCAAGGCACTTTTTCTTTTTCTCATTTTTTTGTACTTTTTTCATTTTTTTATTTTTTTTGTGAATCATCAAGGTGCCTATTGCTAGGTTTTCACCAAGATGTTCATTTTTTTTTAGGACTTTTTCCAATTTTTAAGATTTTTTCAAGACATTTTACCATAGACTGAATACCTTAGGTGTAGAATTTATTCAGATGGAGAACGTTGATTGGTTCTCAGAGCTATTCTCCTTCAGTCATTGAGAGTTGATAGGCACTAGAGCCAAAAGTAGCAGTGATTATAAAGGGACCCAGCCAGTTGGGTTCAAACTTCCCCTTGCGTTCTCGATGTGATTGATTTTTAGGATTTTCTCTCAAGACTAGATCACCAACCTGAAATTCTCTATGTCTGACTTTCTTGTTGTAACCTCTAGATATTCTCTTCTGATATACTCTGAGATTATCATACACTGCTTGTCTGCACTCATCTAGTAGTTCAAGTTCTTGCAACCTAGACACTCTGTAGTCATCATCAGTTACTAGACCATGCATTCTGACTCTTAGTGATGGGCTTTTAACCTCAATAGGCAGTACCACCTCAAACCTATAGACTAAAGCGAACGGTGTAGCCCCAGTAGGCATTCTGATACTTGTTTTGTAGGCCCAGAGAGCTGGATTGATCATGAGATGCCAGTCTCTTCCTATTTTATTAACTGTACGATGCAAGATTTTCAATAGATTCTTATTAGAAGCCTCTGCTTGTCCATTCCCTTGAGGATAGTAGATAGATGACCAATGTCGTGTGATCTTGAATTTGGCACATAGATCATCTAAGTCTTTGTTCTTAAATTGTCCACCATTATCTATGATTATGGAATGAGGTATCCCATATTTGCATATGATATAGTTCAATATGAACATAGATATTTGCTTTCCAGTTTCTTGCGTCAAAGGGACTACTTCTACCCATTTTGTAAAATAATCTGTGGCTGTGATTATATGGGTATGTCCATTAGAAGAATGAGGATGTATAGCTCCTATAAGATCAAATGCCCATTGGTGAAAAGACCATTGTGTAGTAAAGGGGATTAGATCTCTCCCTGGAGCATGAATTAAGTTGCCATGCACTTGACACTTTTGACAATTCTTAGCAAATTTGATAGCCTCTTTCTCCATCTCAGGCCAATAGTACCCATCCCTAATAAGTTTTCGAGCTAGTGTTAAACTGTTCGAGTGTGACCCACAAATACCATCATGGACTTCCTCTAATGCACGTTGAGACTCTTCTTGTTCTAAACATCTAAGTAGCATACCATCTAGACCTCGTTTGTACAGATCATGACCAATGATGACATATCGGGAGGCATTACGAATAAGGTATCTCTTTTCATGGCAGTTGAAGGTATCGGGAATGATTTGGTCTTGGAGATAGGAAAATAGGTTTTTGTATCTGGATGAATTATGACCAACAATAGTGCAGATCATGCGGGTTTCGAGGGAATCATATGCAGGATAAGATAGTGCTTCCACCAGGAACTCATAGCCTAGCTCATGTTCAGGCTGCTGTAATAAGGTAGATAGTGTTGCCATTGCATCGGCAGCCTTATTCTCTGTTCTAAGAATTTGCTCAAGTGTGATAGATAGGAAATACTAATTTAGATCATCTACCATTCTCTTGCAAGGAATGAGATTTTCATCTTTACTTTGGTACACATCATTGACTTGATGGATAACAAGTTGCGAGTCTCCATGAATGTGTATTTCTGTTACCCTCCATTCAATCGCTATTTTCATACCATTCAAAAGGGCTTCATATTCAGCAATATTGTTTGTGCAAGGGAACTTTAATCTAAATGTTTTTGGGATCGAGTATCCTTGAGGAGTTATGAACAATATGCCCACTCCTGATCCATTCTGTGTATAGGAGCCATCAAATAATAACTGCCCTTCTCTAGAAGAAAGAGTCATGATAGAGGAATCTGAAAATTCCATTTGCATTGGTGTATCATCAATCATAGGTGCATCTGCTAATTGATCAAGAATAACCTATCCTTTGATAGCTTTTCTTTCCACATATTCAATGTCAAATTCACTTAAGAGCATGACCCATTTAGCTAATATACCTGTGAGGGCAGCTTTGCTTAGTAGATATTTTAGTGGATCAATTTTAGCTACCAAATGTGTGGTATGAGCTAGCATGTAGTGTCTCAGTTTCTGTGATGCAAAGATCATAGCTAGACAAGCCTTCTCAATCATTGAATAGTTCTTCTCATATGCAACCAATGTTCTACTGATATAGTATATATCTCTTTCCTTTTTGTTCTCATCATGTTGTGCTAGCAATGCCCCCAGTGATGTATCTGTAGCGGAGACATATAAGATCAATAGCTTCCCATGAATAGGAGGCATCAAAATAAGAGGATTTGATAGATAATTCTTAATATGATTAAAGTTGTTCTCACATTATTCATTCCATGCAAAGGTCACACCTTTATGTAATGTTTTTGTAAAAGGTTGTGATATGTCTGCTAGCTGTGATATAAATCTTCTGATAGATTGAACTCTTCCTTGCAATGTCCTCATTTGACTAATATTCTTTGGAGGTTGCATTTCCATGATAGCCTTTACTTTAGCTGGATCAACTTCAATGCCCTTCTTTGAGACTATGTATCCTAAGAGCTTTCCAGAAGTGACACCAAAAGCACACTTCTTAGGATTTAGTCTGAGAATAAATTTTTCCATTCTGTCTAGTATCTTGCTCAAGTCATCTAGATGTGCGGCTCTAATCATAGATTTTGCTAAAGTATCATCAACATAATCCTCCATAGTCCTATGCATCATGTCATGAAAAATAGATATCATGGCTCTCTGATATGTAGCACCAGCATTTTTAAGCCCAAATGGCATGACATTCCAATAGAAGGTACCTCATGCACATGTGAAAGCAGTTTTCTCTTGATCCTCTGGAGCAATTTTTATTTGGTTATATCTAGAAAAACCATCCATTAATGAATACATCTCAAAGCCCACAGTCATGTCCACTATCATATCAATGTTAGGGAGTGGAAAATCATCCTTAGGGCACGCTCTATTGACATCTCTAAAGTTGATGCACACGTTGATTGATCTATCTGATTTTGAAATAGGTGCAATATTAGAGATCCACTCTACATAGTCAATAACGTGGATGAATCTGGCTTTTAGGAGCTTCTCTAATTCAGCTTTCACCAAGAGTGCAACATGAGGATGCATCTTTCTTAACTTTTGTTTAACAGATTTGACATTTGGAGCTATAGATAAATGATGCATTATAAGATTAGGATCGAATCCTGGCATATCTGAATATTTCCATGCAAAGTTGATCTTCTTCTCTATTATGAATGTTGTAAATTTTTGCTTCTCTTCTTCTGATAAAGATTGTGCTACATGGATCAATTGTGGTTCCTCTGCTGTTCCCAAATTGATAGATTGAGTGGGCTCAATTAGAATTGGAGATCTGTCATGTAAATGACTCGGAAGGACATCAAATATCTCATCCTTAGGCACCTCAGAGAGGTTTTCACCTTCAAATACGTCTTTTATTTTTACTTTTGTAGGTTCTAAGACTGCCACAAAGTGGTTTTCACACTCAGAACTTTTTTTCTTTTTCTTTTTATTCTTATTTTTCTGACTAAGATATTTGATGTCCGACTCCGTCATGCTAACGCTCAGTTCACTGATGGAAGTACTCATAGGCTCAACTGCATTGAGGTAGCAAAAAAGGGCATAGTCATTCGGGAAGGTATAAATTCCATGGCTTGGATTTGTGGAGGTTTGATCAATAAGTTCTGAATATTGGATAGTCAAAGTGGGGAAAGATTGGGAGATAGTGTTTACGGATATGGATCTATCATGATTGGTCCTAACTCGACGCTTGAGTTCAAAGGTGATATTAAAACTTAAGACATTTAATTCGTGAATAGGCTCAATGTCATTGTGGGAGTCCAATTCAGCCATAGGTGGATCATACTCGATAGGTTCATCATTTCACTCTAGACTTACATTGGGTTCAGGTGCATATTGGTGAATAATATCAACATGTTTCTCTGTAACAAGCTCATCTTCTTCTGGAATGGCTCCCCATTCATAGTCATTAGATTCTTCATCTATGCCTCTAGGAAATCTAAGAACATGAGTAAAGTCAGGATGAATACCCCAAGAAGGGTTACCCTCAGAGTCTGATTTGAATTCATACTCATGAGAATCTGTCTCAGAATGACTACCACCTTCCTCTTCTTGATTGTTTTTGAGATTAGCTGGTTCTTGTGTCGCAACTATCTCTTGAGTGATAGTAGGTTCTTGTGTTTCTACTACATTAATTCTTTTGATTGGATCATCTTTATCATCAAGAAGATCTTTGATCTCTTTAGGCAATTTTTCATAGGGGATGAGTTCTGAGCTGTCTGAATCACTATCTGATGGTTCTGTTTCTTCTTTCTTAAGAAGAGGTTCCCCTGGTGTGATCTGCTCTATGACATGAGAACAATTACCTTTGAGGTGAAAGGGTTTCTTTTTAAATCCTAGGCCAACTTTGTCTTTATTCGCTCTACCAGTATGTGGGAGAGGTGCCTCAAGACCCTTTCCTCTGACTCCTAGAGGTCCTTTACCTGAATATCCCATCTTAGCAATTAATTTATCTCCTAGGCCATATGACTTGAAGGATCTTTTGGTACCACTGAGTTACTAGTTTGAATATCATGGGATTCAGATTCATCTTTGTATAGCCATGCAAGCACAACTTCATCCTCTTCAAATTCTTGCTTGGAGACCTGTTCTGCTACAAAATTCTTTTTATATGCCTCAAGAGGTTCTTTAGAATCTGGTTTGGATTGTTTCAAAGATTGTCCATAAGACTTAGGTGAGATAGGGAGAGACATCAAAGATAAGACTGGCTCCATAGTATATTCTCCCATACTATTTTCTTTGATATTAACCTCTTTTGCAAGATCTTCCATTTTAGATGTGGATGCTTCTTTAGTTGGTTCAATGGAAGATTCTCTATTATTAGGCACAAGCTTATCTGCACTTTCCTTTAATGTATTGCAAGTGGTGGATATGTCTGCTAGAATAGTGACCTCTACTCCTTCATAAGGAAATTTCAAGCATTGGTGAAATGTAGAAGGAATAGCTTTCATCTCATGTATCCAGGGTCTCCCTAGAAGAATGTTGTAAGCCAAAGGTAGATCAAGAACTTGACATATAGTATCTCTAATAACTGGACCTGCCCTGATAGGTAAGACAATGGTGCCTTTAGAAGATCTTTCTTGTTCATCATAGGCTTTGATAGTTATTTTCTTTCTAGGATCAATAGCCAATTCTGAAAATCCCATTTGTGTGATCAAGCTGTAATAACAAATGTTTAGGCCAGCACCTCCATCTATCAACACACGTTTGACTCTACGGTTCTGGATCAAGACTTATATATGCAAGGGATAGTTATGTGGGTGACTCAAGGAGTTGTCATCTTCCTCTGAAAAGGATATATACTACGGAGACATAAGATGTCCAACCATAGTCTGGAACCTGTCTAAATCAAGGTCATCAAGAACATTGGATTCGAGCAAAGCTTTGTCTAGAATGGCTCTATGAGCTAGAGATATCCGAAGCAACTCAAACATGGAGATTTTCGCATTAGTGTGTTGGAGTTGTTGAACAATGCTATAAGATGTTGGCCTTGTATCTTTAGGATTGGAAGATTTAGAAACAACCTTCTGTTTGGAAGCGGAAGAAAGATTGAAGGGCATCTTAGGGACATTTGATGAATCTGGGATTTGTCCGTTCAGATGTGCCTGAGCTTGTGATCGAGTAACTGCATTAGCTAAAGAATGATCTCTATCTCTTCACACAATTGTGATGACATGGCAATGTTCAGAGAGACAAGGTTCAACCATATTGATAACAACATTATTTTCAGGGTAAGCATAATTGACCTTTGCCCCCATATTAGGTTGAGAAGATGAGACTTCTTGACCATGTTTTTGAAATGGTTCTGTGAATGTTGTATGATCATTATTGCTCTTATGATTGTCAATGGTGATATCTCCTTTATCAATCAGATCTTGGATAGTATGTTTCAAGCGTAAGTAGTTATTAGTTTTGTGACCTTTACCTTGATGGAAATCATAGAATTCATTCTCTCCACCATTTTGGTTTAGGCTCAGAATCAGGTGGTCGGATCTCAGGCAAAGAGATGATGTTATTGGCCAAAAGAGTTCTCATAGCTGATTCTAAAGATTCTCCAAGAGGAGTGAACGTTCATTTATTATCAGTGGACCACTTTTTATACTTTGGCTTCTTTTGAGATGATTCAGGCACCTTTTGTTCTGAAGCTTTTATGGCTTGGGTACCAATAGTTAGATTGAAAGCTGGTGCCTTTGATGGGGCACGAATAGTATCAACAACACCATCTATGAAAATGCGCTTATTTTTGTTCCAATTTTTATTCTTGTCTTTAGAACTGGATCTTGATTCGTACTTGTCTTTTTGAAGTGTGATTTCTCCTTTTTTCACAAGTACTTTTTCAATTTTGATCGCATTGTCTACCATCTTATCAAAAGATGTATGATCTTGCATTTGTAAAGGATAGTTGATCTCTAGGACAAGATTATTGATGAAGATTTCCAATTTCTCAGTTTCTGGAATAGGCCTAGCATATAGAAATAATTTCTTCCTCCATCTTTTGAGAAATGTCAAGAATGGTTCCCCTGGATATTGTTTGAGATTGCAGATATCGATCATGGTGACTGGATGTTGAATATTGTGGGAGTATTGTTGATAGAACAATTTGATCAACTCCTCGAAAGTTTGGATAGTAGAAGGCAATCTAGAGAATCAGTGGATGGCTGCTCCCCCTAGAGATCGAGGAAAGAGACACATCAAATAGGTTGGTTCGTGCATGAACTCCATAGATTGTGTACAAAATTCTCTGACATGATCTTGGGGATCTGAGTGTCCATCATACTTATCATACTTAGGCATCTCCACTCTTTTTGGGAATGGTGGCATGTACAAGTCTTTGTCAAATGGAAAAGGACATAGGGCCTCCATGGAGAACTCCTTGGGTTCCTTTTCTTTCTCAAGGTTATTAAGCTTGACTTGCATGACATGCATCTGTTTCATCATAGCTGTAAGTGGAGTTTCTTCCTCATGTGTAATGATATCTTCAACATTGAAGTTGGGAGGAATTTTAGCTCCTTGATGAGCTAATTGCAAAAAGTATGCCTCTCTGTCTTCTTTCAAGAAATGCTTCATCATTCATTTGAAGTTATCATCATTTTGATATTGAGCAATTTCTTCAGGTGTGGGTTCCTGATCTGCACCATGTTGAGAATGAGCTCTTTGAGAGCCAAAGTTTGTCCCTGCTTGAGATATGGTAGGATTTCTACCTGGGATAGATTGATGTGGAGTTTGTTGATTACCTTCGTGAGTTGATGAAGGAGAAATGTAACCAGTTTTTAATCGAAAGTTACCAAGACCGCCATCTTTGTAAAGACCAGAATTGTAGAGTTGTTCAAGAGTTGGACCTACGTGAGTAGACAAAGCTCTGGTGTCAAGTGCTTCTCCCAATTTCTTGTGAGAGGAAGCTCTAGTTTCCACCATTAACCTTGGGTGAAGCAAAAGAATAAGATGAAGACAACTGAAGAATGAATTGAATCAAGATGATCAGATGACGCAACCTTGTCAAGGTTTGATTGATTGAAGCATAGATTAGACATAGATGAGGGATATTGTGCCCTGGATGTATGGGTAGATTCCCAAAAGATAGCGGACACGAGTTCACAACACTTAGCTGTTTTGATGATTGATTGAAGATTGATAGTTATGACAAGGTTTTGACACAAGATGACAAAGACTCAAATCGATTAAACAAAAGGCTAAATTGGATTCAAAAGGCCACTTTAGGAAAATGATTGGATTCTCAGTATTTGCTGCTCTGTTCCTGACACAATGATTTGTTTGACAAATTCTGGAAATAGGCTAGAAAAGCCGGGTCTCTGATAGTTTTGACAACTTTCTGACAACTTTTGAAATTTCTCAAATGACTCTCTACAGGCTCGTATGACAGTGGGTATAGCATGAAACGACAATTGATAAGCTCGTACGACAGTTGACAACAAGGAAATTGCCTTTTGAAAATGACTGGTAGCAAAACTCATACGATAATATACCTGATACCATACGACAATCTGGGGGTTTTGAAATGACAATAGCCAAAAGTCGTACGACTTTCTGACTTTACAAAATGACTGTTGACTCCAGAAAGGTGTTTTACTTCAATTTTTGCAAATTTTGGATTTTCAATTTCAAATTGTTTGCAAATTTCAATGTCCAGATTTGAGGATTATAACAGATTTATTCATTTTCAGTAACTAGATAGATAAGCAAGCACACAAAATAGTAAGCAAGTGATTTCAAGCATGTCTGAAAATAATGAACAAGGGCAAAAGCAACCTTGCACATGAACAATCAAGTGACTTATTTGTGCTAATCCTTAGAAGTGCTAATTGTGTATGTTCCAAAAAGTTTTGCATTAATGCACATATTCCTAGAAAATGAAAATTTGGCCTCACTAGGGTTTTTAGTAATGGTTTGACTCTGCAACTTTTATAATCCAAGAGGGTTAATTCCAATCTAGACGCACCGGGGTTTGGACATAGTCCGAGAACTTAATCTTCAAGATCTGCTAGGGAGATCTGACAGCCCAACAAAAGACCACACCTATGGAGATTTCTTCCAACAGGACATTTATATAGCGGTTGTCACTACCACGATGAAAATGGCTATTACTGCTTGAGGTTCCGTCAATGTGGTTGACCCAATTAAGGGAATGTCCACTATGGTTAACCCTCTCTAAAGGTGACTCACAAGATATACCACATGGAGACTAGTTCCAGATTCAAGGATTTGGGTTTCTGGTACTATCCAAAAAGGAAGTAGAGCATAATCCCCTAGCCTTTTCACTTTTAACCCAAACAAAGCAGACAGATTAATCCGAGACGCTAAGACCAAGATTATCTCACAAAGATCTATGATGTCAACCCCTTATGATCTATCAACCTCTCCGGAGAGAGAATGCATCGATCAAAAGTTAAAGACACACGGATCTAGTGGAACGTGAGACTCTCTCAGTATCCTCCCTCCCTACAAGGGTTCCTTCGTTGAGAAGAGTTTCGCTGGAAACTCACTCTCTCAAGAGACACGAATAGTGTTCATAGGGCCTATTTACTATGTGTAACAAAGATGTTGAAAGCCAATCTATGTTCATTTTTTAGAGCCCAAATGAAATGTGTGATATGGAAAGGAAAGGCACTCAAGCTAGACACGCAAGATGTTCGTTTTAATCCAAATCGAAACTTAATTAGCTGAGAAGGTTACTTGGATTCCTCGCAACGCGCTTAGTAGATTCTTACCTATTTTTAGAAATTCTTGCACTTTTTCCCAATCAAAAACCGGTGAAAATCAATAAAAAATAGAGAATTTCAATTGTTAGGGTTAGCTGTTAGTTGAAATCTAAAAACCAAATCTGACAAACTACCTAAAAAAGTGAAACGATAATTGAACCCTGGCACTAAAACTCGTACGACAGTGGGTTACCTTCCAGATGACAGTCCAAAAACTCGTACGATAATGGGTATCAAATCAAACGATAATCGAGCTTCCAAACAACAGGGGGTTTCTGCTTGTGCGATCCTTGATCAAATCAACTGTCGTACGATAGTGGGTATCTCTTGGTACGAGTTTCTGACAAAACTCATATGAAAATTGTACGGACAGAGAATAAAAATCATGGCTGGGAATAGAAAAAGACAAGAAAATGATAGAAATTGATAAAATTTGAAGGGAAACCCATTTCAGGGCCCCACGGTGGGCGCCAGAAATGTGTGTGTGAAATTTTGTACCTGATCTATAGACACAACACTTCAGTAAAATATTAGAGGTTAGTTGAAATCGAAATCATGCAATAAATAAAAAATTAAACTAACCAGGTGATTTATTGCCTTCTAGTAGATGCGAGTATGTATTCTCAGATTATACCAAGATCAGTGACCTTGATGACACCTAAATGAAGGATTTGAATGCAAAATCTAGATATGGAATGAATGTAATTAATCTATTTTTTTGGTTTTTCTATGCAATTATGATAATGAAAGCTTGATATGAATCTATGCTAATATGAAAATTGATATGCTAAAATGATCTAACAATAATATTGTAAATGATATGGATACTATGCAAAAATAATGAAAATCTCACAACAACTCAAATTCTCAAGATCGATTCTTCAGTCTCCAATTCGGCAGCGCGAGTGTGCAATTTGTGGATGGATTGATAATGAAGAGCTGGAGCCTTAATTTATAGAAATCTAGGGCTTTGGAGGTGCATGAAAGAAAGCCATAAATCACTCAAATAACTCAGGTTGATTTTTGAGTTATTTTTAAATAAAGGATAATTAACTCACAAAAACATGCAAAAGCAGAGTTCAACTCAAAATAGAGTTTAGCTTTAATTGATAATTGATAGTTGTCTGCTTTTCTTGAATGTGCATGATTTATTTATGAATTAATTTAATAATAAAGTGATTTATTTCCAACTTAACTGATTTTGAAAAATAAAACAATTGATTTATGGGTTAATCAATCATTTTTCAAACTTTTATTCAAAAATAATATTATTAAAAATTGACAACTTGCATTAATTAATTAAATAAGAATTTAATCAATTATTCATAGGATTTTGGATTTATTATCAAAATTAAATAATACAATTTAGGAATAAATATAATTAACTTCAATTAAATAATTAACTGGCAGTATTAAATCTAATTAATTAAATATTGAGAATATTCAATTAATCAAACTTTAGGATAAATTGATTTATCGCCAAATAATCATTAAATCAAAGATAATTAAGATAATTAGGAATATTACTAGGAATATTCCCTGATGCAAAATTTGAGATAATCAATTAGGATTCGATGATATTCAGATGTGCCTTATGTTAGGACTTCGATGTCGATTTCGTTCGATTTGATGATGTAGGAGGTTAATGAACCTATAGCCCATTTTTGGGGTATTACAATATCTAGCCTTGTATGAGTCAAGTACTGTAACACTTCAATAATTGACCTGTACTTTGTCTGAAAATAATTTGGTGAATCATCGGTAGTAGTTAGTTTGAAACCTATAACTATAGGTGTTCCTATTGGCTTACAATCCTCTATACATTTTTTTTTTAATAATTCCTTAAGGTACTTAGTTTGAGATATGGAAATTCCATCCTTTGAGTAATTTGCAAACCAAGAAAAAATTTCATTTCCCCTATCATAGACATCTAAAATTCACCTTTCATCTCTTCAACAAATTTATTACTCATAACATCATTCCCACCAAATATGATATCATCAACAATTAAGATACCATCAAAACTAATCCTTAAATAGAGATTACTGTCAACATTACCTTTCCTAAAACCAAGATGTAATAAATACCTGTCCAATCTAACATACCATGCCCTTGGTGTTTGCTTCAAGCCATATAATGCTTTCTTCAGTTTGCATACCATATATGTCTGATCAGTTAATGTAAGTCCATCAAGTTGTTCTATGTAGACTTCCTCTTCAAGTTCACCATTCACGAATGTAGATTTGACATCCATCTAATAAAACTTAAAGTTTTTATGAGTTGCATAAGCAAGAAACAATTTAACAACCTCCAATATAGCCATAGGTGCAAAAGTCTCATCAGAGTCAATATCTTCTTGTTATTCCTAACCAGTTACTGAGAGTGGGGGGGGGGGGGAGTGGTGAATCAGTAAATACTATTTTTATTTCAATTAAAGCTTGTATATAAATTCTTGCAGAATAAACAGAATGTAATCAACCATTCATAAACAGAAATAGAAATACTCAGATCAACACATCATATATATGTGGAAACCCTCGGTTAGAAGGAAAAAACCACAGTGAGATAGAGCTCACAACTTCACTACTGCAGTAATAAAGATGCCTTGTTAAGAGCTTACAAAGCACTTTTAAGAGTGTTTGCTACTCGGTAAAGGGATTTGGTAGAAGACCTGTTAAGATCTTGACTCTGTTAGGAGTCACCTTGCAAAAGGACTTTAACCACCAATTAAGATGTTACCCAGTTAAGGGATTTATACAAAGAACCTATTAGGGTTTACCCTGTTAGAGGGATTTGAGTATGCTTTTACAATATGAAATAAATGATCTCTAATGACACATTATGTCTGATTAGATCATACCTTATAGGCTTTTCATTCTTCTTGGCTGTTAAACCTCTCTGCCTTTCACCTCTTGTGACCTTAGCTTCTCTCAAAAAATATCCTTCTCTTGCTTTGTATATTAAACCACACTTATTTTGTGTCCTATGACCTGTATTTATAAGAAATTGATCTTACTAAAAAATCAATTTATAGTACTGCCAAGCTATAAACTCACCCATAAATCATGCAACAAAAAAAAAGCTTTGCAAGATGATCTTGAGTTTACCTTGAAACATTCGTGTAGAAATAAAACTAACTCCTGTTAGAAAGCTAACTCCAGTTCTAAATGGTGAATGCTCTGTATAATCTAGTTTTAACTTAGACAACTCCGTATAATCCGGTGCAAATTAACATGCTGTCAACCAGTATCAATCTTATACCCGATTGTACATACATCTCTTGTATGTTCTAAAAGACTGGTTGTAGACACTCTATTTGGTCTACTAGTACACATACTCTGTTTGGTCTACCAGTGCCTATTAAGGAGTATGAGTGGTCTACCGGTGGGAATGATTTTTGCATCTAACTTAACCAATGACAACTTGTATATGTCAACATTCTTCCCCTTTGGCATTGGTGGAAAAACATCATTTTTAATTCCCTATCATGTAGACTTCCCTTGTACTTGGGCTTCTGCTCTTCTACTTCTCTATTCTAACCTTGACCTTCTTCTAGTCCATCCGGATCTTTCCATTTGATCTCTGATCTTCTTCCCCTTTATGCCTCCATAGGACAAAGGGTTTATCCTTTTGAATTACATCTGTAAATTGGTGAAGATGTCCTTGTCAATTTTCTTCGTTGTATGAAGAAAAAGATTCCATTGACCGGTGACATGTTCCAAATTTTTCTATGCTTCTTTCAGTGATACAATTATATTTTCCATGTCCTCTATAGTCTTGTAGTTCGGTTCCTTGATCATATTTTTAGCTTCTATTGTAGTCCATTGCATTAAATCAAATGTTGGGGCCATAAATAATTGAAATCCAATGATATCTTGGATTCTCTTAGTTCTTTCTTCAGATGCCTTTCTCAAAATGAGAGATAGGCTTGTCATTTCCCTGATGAAATCTGTTGCAGATGTGTTCTTTACATCAAATTGGGAAGACATAAATCTTATGTCTTCAGAAGTCTTAGATGACTTCTCTGTGATATCTTGAATAAAGTTATCAAAATTTGAAGTCCTTGTCATTAGATTTCCTGCAACTTGTAACTGTTGTTGGAGTACCCTTATGTTTGTAGAGACTGTTACCTCTATTTCTTCAACTTGTTTATGGAGAATTTCTATTCTCTTCTTCTCATAATGATCAATGGTCACTATCTCCAGATCAGTGACATCTTCTCCTATTGCTTGTGCCAAAATCTCCAGTTGATTAATTATAGGTTCATCTTCATCAATATATGCATCTAGTACAAAGTTGTACAAGATGTTTCTGACATTAGTGAGGACCATGTCCTGCTTCCTCTTAGTGAGCTCCTTAAGCTGTCTAGTTGACATCTTTCTTATGTCAAACACAATGTCGCTAACTTTGCTTTTCTTGGCTTCTGACTCAGTTGCAAAGGTTAGCTTCCTCTTAGATGAGGATGAGCTTGGAACATCAAGTGGTTCCTTCAAATTATTTTCTTTCTCTGATTGCACTTCCTCAGGCTTTTCCTATTAAGTGTTGACATGTACTTCTTGTTCTTGTTTATTCTGTTCTTCTTGATTTTCTTCTCTTCCCGATTGCACTTCTTCCTCTAGGTGGACTTCCTCTTCCAGATGTAATTTCTCTTCTAGTGGAACTTCCTGTTTTGGTGGTGGCTCTGTGTGCTGCTCCTCAGCTGTATGTAGCTCACTCATAGCAATGTTTTCTTCACCCGTTGTATTTTCAGTAGTCATCTTGACCGATGACTCTCCCAATATTTGTTCCTCTGGTAGAACTTGTTTTCCCAGATTCACCTGTTCACTGGATGTGAACTTTTCCTTAGGAACTTCCTGATCACTAATTGTTGGTTCTTCACGAGCAGTGAATTGAACTGATGGTTCCTGTACTGTCTTAGGTTCTCCCTATGGACCTGTTTCCTTGAGAACACTAAAATCATATTGTTGCAGAACTCAAGTGTCTCTTTATAGACTTATTTTTCATAACCATTTACTATCTTGGAAACTCTGTTCTTTGTATCTAGATTCATGGATATCTCCTCCAGTAGAAGTTTAATAGTATCTTCACTGAGACCAGGTTGTACTTGTGACAATGTCTCCTTAACAATTTTATTGTTTGTGCCTAGACCGGTTCTCCACTTATTCATAAGTCTAGTATTCAATTAAGGAGGAAATTTAGACCTATAGTCTCTTGGACTTCTATTGAAATCTAAGAAGGTTTCCAACAGAGCCACTATTATCACTTGTTTATCTTCCTCTCCTAACACACTAAACCATTTAGCCGCATTGGCTACTTCACCAAAATCCATGACTTCATCTACAATATCATTTAAAGTCATTGTACGAGCCTTACCTTTTTTTGGAGAAACCAGTATGGTTGTTCAAGCCAGATCACCACCTTTGTCATTAGTGATATCGATGATGATCGGTTCAGTTGATACCTTTCCTTTGTCTTGAGCCTCGGCTCCCACAATTCCCTTTCCTTTACTGGTGTCTTTGACCGGTGGCTCAATGTTCTTCTGGCATGCTTCTTCTTCTTTTTGTTGGGTTTGAAGAAGTTTTGTCCATGTTGCCACACCTTCCTCGTGCACCTTGTCAACTTCTCCAACAAGCATCTAACTTATCCTTCTTCTTATGAAGAAATTTTGCTTGTGCAATTCTGTTTGATGAGTTGCCTCATCCAGAGTTAAGTGATTCTGAACTTCAAGCAGAGCCCTAATCCTTAGTTCCTTTTCTCTTTCCATTGAATCTTTCCATCTTGCTTCAAGAATCTCTCGGAGATCATCAGGGACAACCTTATGAAGTTCGGTAGGAATAAGATTGAACTTATGAATGCAATAGACTACTACTTCTTCTATCTTCCTCTTGTCTTCTTCTGTGGCAAGACTATACTACCTTCCAACTGATGCCATACCACCTGAGTTCTTTAACCCTATCACAAATTCATCAATGGTGGGTTTTCTTCCTCTTGGTGCATCCTCCACCGGTTTAGCAGATTTCTTCTTTCGCAGAAGAGGAATGGTTTCCTTAGTATCCGTTTCTTTAGTTTCTTCTCTTGGAGTGCTAGTTGCTTATTGTGCTCTCTTCTTTTAAACTTTGGTTTTTTCAGCTACCGGTTTCTTCTTCAGTGTAGGGGTCCTCTTCACATATACATTCTTAATCAGTGCCTTTTTCTTCAGATTCTCTTGAATCTCTTCAAAGGTCCCAAACCGGTACGCTGATAGATCCAAATCACTATCTTGTAGGGCATCTACATATGCCTTAGCTATTTTTGCATAGATCTCATACCCAAGTTCAAGAGCATACCCGGTTCATGGTTCTACTGCCTGAATGATGCAGTGATCGGTGGAGACAAGGAAATACACCTCGTCTTTGTAGGAGTCAACAATAGTTGAGGGAACCCTTTCCCTGATGTGCATCCTCAGCTGGAATGCCTCAAAGTAGTCATTCAAGACTTTACTGAACTGGTTTCTCAATTGGTTGGCCATATCACTGATCTAAATCATGACTGGTCGATTGGTTCCCCATGTCACCTTGCCTATTCCTGAAAAAAAGTTAGAATAATAAAAGAACAAACATACCAAAAGAGTTCCATATTTCAGGAACTTTTTCTTTACGATACCAAGCTTCTTCAAATTCTCAAAAATCTATCCTCGAAGTATTGTGCAAGGATCATACTGCGAGTTGTCATGCATGATCTAGTGAGCGGTGTGAATGGCTCCTCTTGGCACACTATTCAAGTTGCTTGATTGATAGATTTTATAACCTATCACTACAGATGCGAACCAAACTCCCTCATCTTCAATATCATTGACAATCATTAGCCGACTATCAGATTTTGATTTGGTTAATTTTGCGACAACGACATTCAAAATTGTTCTTAGGGTGAGGGCTTCCCCTTTGTCACTGTACTCGGTCACTCTATGCAGGTCCTCCTTGGTGATTGTAGTGCATGCACCTTTTGCAAGCTAGAAACTAGGTTCATGCACATGTCTGAGAATCGGTCGTATCCAATCCAGTCGAAACATGGTTGGGTAACAAACTCCATTTATCAGCCTTGAAGATAACAGCTTCATGTATTTGTCCTAAAGCTTTTCGTCTATGCATAACGAGAGGTAATCACATTGGATGAAAGTTTCACCCAATTCTTCTTGTTTCGCATGTATGAAAGCGGTGACATCTTCAGTCATTAGAACTCCATCTAGCACATATGATAGTGCACCAAACATGTCATTTTTCCCTATTCTGAGCTACCATGATATCGTAGACAGGTCAATCGAATTGATTTCCTTGAATAAACTTAGCAATAGATGATGATGATTCCATTTCTATCAACTAGCTAACACAGAAAATTGCTTGATCAGTCTTATAGAAATAACTTATCGATTATCAAAGCACAAGAATATTACTCAAGAATAAAAAGTTATAATTCACAAATCGCAAAGTAAACTAAAAAAAGTAATCCTCCTTCCTTTATATAGCTTTAGGGTATAAAAATAATTACCAAATGGTAACTATTTGTTAATGGATATAGCATTAATTGCCTTACTTAACCTTTCTTTCCTTTTTCACCAACTGGTACTCAAGCTTTTACCTGTTGAAAAAACTCCGGTTGATCAACACTCACCAGTCCAATTTTCCTTATTGACTGAGTGAGTTTGTTACTCACCAGTCCTACCGGGAACAGTAGACGGGCTACCGGTTCCCTCTAAGCCTTTTAGGCTCAGTTTGTTGAAGAGATATCACCATTAGTAGACGATGATCTTCCCTCTGTCTTCTCCTCAACGGAACTCTTTGATTCCTTCTTGAACCAAATCTTCTTGATTTCTTTCTTGATCTCTTTTCCCTTGTTGTCCTTTTGATTGGGAGACAAGGTCTTCTTCACCGGTCTGACTAATCCTCTTCTTTTATTCACTGGCCGGTTCCTACAATCTTTGGCCAAATGTCTGACTTTGTTGTAGGTGTAACAGGCTATCCCGGTTTCTTTCCATGGATTTACCCTTCTATTCTTGGGTGAATGACACCAGGAGTCATTGTGGCTATGCATGGCACAATTAGCACATTTGGTTGTGCTCCGATTCTCATTCTTCTTTGGGAATATCATTGTCGGTGGGGACTTGAACGCCATTGTTTTGGATCTGCATTCATCAACCTTGTGTCCAAACTTGTTGCATGCATAACAACAGCCTTTGAAGCTTCCACTAGATACACTATTGGGACGAGACCTACATTCAGAGGTCTTGTGGCCATACTTGTAATAGTTTTTGCAGTAACTGTTAGTTGGCTTTACCGGTGCATTTATGCAGTTACTTGTTTTATGGCCCAATTTTCCACAGTGATTGCAAGAAGTGTTGAAGGTCTTTTTACTCTTTTGTTCTAGCAGCTTCTTCTTTTCCTTCTTTCTTTTCTTGACTCCAGATGACTCACTGGTTTCCTTGGTGTTTTGACCGGTGAACCCAAGTCCTGTTGGATCTTTGTGCTTTCTTTGATCCTTCAGTTGCTCATCAAGATTTACTGAACTTTCATTGTATCTTCTGAGTGTTTCATTTATTTATTCGAGAGATTTCATTTGTTCCTTCAGTTGATACAACTCAATTTCCAACCTCTTGCATGCATCATCTTTATTATGTTAATTCTTTTGCATGTTGACATTTTCTTGAGTGACTATCTGCATGTCTTCTTGAAGTTGCAGATCGACAAGATCACTTTCTCTTACTGCTTCTTCTGCTAGATTTCTTGCTCTCTCAGAGGCTATTAGTGATTTTACTACAGTGTTTCTTTCATCTTCAACTTTCCTCTTTTTCTCAATTAATTCAATCATTCTTAGGGCATTATCCTCCTGATCCCTTTTCAGGTTGGAGAACTGATCGGTTAGGATCTTATTCTTTTCCATAAGCTCAGAGACTACCTCCTCAGCTTCATCTGATCCACTTTTCCCAGAGAGTTCCTCAATTGTTTCATTGTTCTCACTTAACTATAGAGCCAACTCCTTTCTTTTAGCAAGGGATCTTCTTAGCCTATTCCCAAGAGAGGCAATGATGTCATTGGGATACTCAAGATGCTTCTGATACTTGTAACCCCCCATGATCTTTTACTCAAGCGGTCAAGCTTTATAT
This sequence comes from Chamaecyparis obtusa, assembly GCA_027943335.1. NCBI lineage: Eukaryota > Viridiplantae > Streptophyta > Pinopsida > Cupressales > Cupressaceae > Chamaecyparis > Chamaecyparis obtusa. The sequence continues at coordinate 165,075 of BSBK01001023.1, read as the reverse complement.
CTTTGAGAACCAAAAAGCTTTGGTACCAATTATTATTCCTAATTGGTTACTGAGAGGGGGGGGGGGGTGAATCAGTAAATACTATTTCTATTTCAATTAAACCTTGTATATAAATTCTTGCAAAATAAAAAAAATGTAATCAACCATTCTTAAACAGAAATAGAAATACTCAGATCAACACATCATATATACGTGGAAACCCTCAGTTAGAAGGAAAAAACCACGGTGAGAAAAAGCTCACAACTTCACTACTGCAGTAATAAAGATGCCCAGTTAAGAGCTTACAAAGCACTTGTAAGAGTGCTACCCAATAAAGGGATTTGGTAGAAGACTTGTTAAGATCTTGACTCTGTTAGGAGTCACCTTGCAAAAGGACTTTAAACACCAATTAAGATGTTACCTGGTTAAGGGATTTATACAAAGAACCTATTAGGGTTCACCCTGTTAGAGGGATTTGAGTATGATTTTACAATATGAAAGCAATGATCTCTAATGACACATTCTGTCTTATTAGATCATACCTTATACCCTTTTCACTCTTCTTGGCTATTGAACCTCTCTTCCTTTCACCTGTTGTGACCATAGCTTCTCTTAGAAAATATCTTTCTCCTGCTTTGTATATTCAACAACACTTCTTTTGTGTCCTATGACCTATATTTATAAGAAATTGATCTTAATAAAAAATCAACGCATAGTACTGCCAAGCTATAAACTCACCCATAAATCATGTGGCAAAAAAAAAGATTTGCGAGATGATCTTGAGTTTACCTTGAAACATCCATGTAGAAATAAAATTAACTCATGTTAAAAAGCTAACTCCAGTTCTAAACAATGAATGCTCCGTATAATCTAGTTTTAACTTAGACAACTATGTATAATCCGGTGCAAGTTAACATGCTGTCAACCGGTATCAATCTTATACCTAGTTGTACATACATCCCTTGTATGTTCTAAAAGACCGGTTGTAGACACTCTGTTTGGTCTACCGATACACATACTATGTTTGGTCTACCAGTGCCTATTAAGGAGTATGAGTGGTCCACTGGTTTACCGGTGAGAATGACAACTTATATATGTCAACACTTCTTGCTATGAGTATCCTTTACAAACAAGTCTTTCTTTATTTCTTACAACTTCACACTGCTAATTCATCTTATTCCTAAAAAACCATTTAGTTCCTATAACATTTTTGTCTTGAAGCATTGGTACAAGCTCCAAATTATTATTCTTTTGAATTTGATCTAGTTCTTCTTGCATTTCCTTAATCCAAGATTCATCTTTACAAGATTCATCAGTAGTATTAGGTTCTAATTGTGAAATTAAGCATAATTCATCTCTAACCTTTGACTTTGTCATCACACCTTTGTTTACATCTCCAATTATTTGCTTATCAGAATGATTCATTGATATATACCTTTGTGTTTTAGGAGTTCCTTTTGGCTCATCAATACTTACTTGTATCCCATTGTCAATCTCAAAGAACTATTTTTCTTCCTACTCTTGATTTTGATTTTGAATAGTAGAAGTCTGATTACCTTCATTATTTGATCCATCATCATACATTCTTTCCTGATCTAAAATTTATCATCAATATTCAAATTAGCACTTTCAAATATATTTTTCAATATGAGATTGTAAAACCTATATGCCTTACTCCTATTAGAGTATCCAAGCAAGATTCCTTCATCACTTCTAGGATCAAACTTATCTAGTTCATCATCCCTTTTGATATAGCATTTACTACCAAATATTTTGAAGTATTTCACTGTAGGAATGTGACCAAAGCATAACTCGTATGAAGTCTTACCAATATCTTTTCTCATTTGAACTCTATTTAATGTATAGACTACGATGTTAATTGCTTCCCTCCAATACATCTGTGGTACCTTTCCTTTAAGCATCATAGTCCTAGTAGCATAAAAATGGTTCTATTTATCCTTAATGCTATCCCATTTTGCTACGGTGTCCTTTGAGTAGAATTTTGTCTGTATATCCCATGTCCCTCACAATATGCATTAAACTTATCTGATGTAAACTCACCACCTCTATCAGACTTAGGCATTTAATCTTCAATCCTGATTCATTCTCAACTTTTTCCTTGTAAATATTAAACTTATCAAAAGCTTCAGACCTTTCTTTAAGAAAAGAAACCCACATCATTCTTGAATAATCATCAACAAAAATCATAAAGTACCTTTCACCATAATATGACCTTGTTCTTGTAGGACCACAGAGATTTATATGTACAAGATCCAATCTCCCTTTTTGTAAATAAGTCTTTCTCTGAAAGCTTGTCCTGGTTTTTTTTCCCATAACACGTTCTGTGCACAACATGTTAGTAGGCTTCACAATATTTGGTAAATCCCTGACTACACTAGTGTTACTTACGTTCACAATGTTATCAAAATTTATATGACATAACTTATTGTTCCATAACCAACTGTCATCTATCTTTGCAACAAAAGAACTTTCTTTAGTTGAGACAATCCAAGACTACGCCACTAAGGAAATGAGCTAAGATATAAAATTAAGGCTTGTGGGATTGACAATAAGGATGAACAGCTGATCTACAATTTGTTGAGTAAGATTCCATTAGAATATACATCATTTTTTATTTTCGCTTATAAATCCTTCATTTGAAAATGATTTCTTCATACAATATTCTTACATTTGATGCATTCACATAGATGATGGTGTTAGAGAAATCAAAGTTGATGAGTATGGATATTATCAAGTCTTCAAAGTCCAAGGCTTTGGTAGAAAATCATGTAAATTAAGGGAATCAAGGAAAGGGTTCCTTTAAGAAGCAAAAACAATGGAAGATAAAGACACAACAAGAGAAAGCACAATCAACCTCCTCACAACAAGACAATTCTTCATATTCCAACTAGAAGGGATATTCATTTAGGAAGGAGAGACCACCTTGTGCATATTACACGAAACTTGGTCATAATGAGCATCATTGACACTAAGAAAATTGATGAGTTGACCAACATTATCAAGAAGCACAACATCAATTTTCCATAAATATACAATGAGAAGGATTCTTCTCATTCCATTTCTTCATAGTCAAAAGGAAAAGGGAAAGTATTTGTGGAAACTACAAGCTCTTAATAGGAATAGATACTTGACTCGAGTGCCACTCAACATATGTGTTATTGAAAGTAGCAATTTTCTTCATTGGAGCCTACTAAGGTACCTCATATCTTCATAGGTGATGATACTCAAGTGGAAGTTGAAGGCAAATGTTCAGTTGACATGGATAATGGATCATTTGAGGATTTTCTCTATGTTCCTAACTTTAGCATCAATCTACTTTGAATTTACCAAATCACTCATTATGGAGCTGAAATGAAAGTTGATTTTCTACTTGATTCTATTGCAGGTAAAAGATCTTAAGCATGATGCTTTGGTTGTAGTGGAAAAATCCAATCACAACATTAGGCTTTACTCATTATCGCACTTTGTGCCTAATTCTCCTTCTACTGCCTTGGTTACTCACTCAAATTCAGAAAGAAAGCTATGACATGAGATATTTGGACATCTCAATTACTACTATCTTCGGTATATTATCTCTAAGGATATGGTCATTGTTCTACCTCCTATCCATTTTTGAGATGGTATACGTTCAGGATATTCTATGGGAAAGCATCCAAAAAAGAATTTTGATATAGGAAAATCATGAAGAGATTCAGAGGTTCTTCAATCAGTTCACATTGATGTAGTAGGCCCATTTCTAGCGCCATCATTTAGCAAGGCTCTCTATGTCCTCACTTTTATTGATGAATAATCCCACTTCACATGGTTCTACTTTATTTTTCAAAAGAGAAAAGTGTTTGACAAGTTTGTAGCCTTCAAGGCCCATGTTGAGAAGCAATAAGGTAAAGAAGTTAATATTATTTTCACAAAGAATGGAAGGGAATATGTGAACTATAGACTTGAGGACTTATATACACTTGGGGAATCTATCTTCAAGACCTAGTTTCATACTATCCTTCTAGTAGAATGGTGTTGCAAAGAGAAATAATAGAACCTTTAAAGAAATGGTTGTTGCATGATTCATGCTAGGTCTCTTGGTCCAACTTTTTGGGCATAAGCCATAAGTTATGCCACAAAGTCTTTGGTTGTCCACTACGGGCATTGATACCTCCTTAGAAATGCAAGGAATTGGAACCTCAGAGTAGGCATTGCATATTGGTTGGATATCCTAAAGGTGTTAAGGCACATAGACTTATGGGCCATGAGAGTCATGAGATATTCATTAAGAGGAGTGTTTACTTTGAGGAAATCTCTCCTAGATCTGTGTATAATCATCTTCCTTCATCTATCGTGGAAAGTGACTATAGTGACTCAGATGATGATTCTACCTCAATCCCAACTCATAGGTTTGCACCTTTGTTGGGTCCAATTCTAATTATGGATATTCCTTATTCATCTTCTTCTACAAGACCTCATTTAGATATCATCAAAGATAAGGGAAATATCCTCAAGTATGTTCTCCAAATCTGAAATGTGAGACTCCAAAAACAATGGACCAATATCTAGAAAATAGGAATTCCAGTTAGGAATATGAATAGATATATCTTACAATGACTCATTGGAATCATCAATAAAAGATGAATATGTGATATAAAATGGAGAAGTAGGAGCTATAAGTGGAGTCATTGGATCTTCATAACTCTCAAGTGTTGCAAAATATTCAATCTCCTCTAAGGTATCATCATCATCATACTCTATTTGGATTCTATCTACTTCCTAGCTCCTATCCAAAATGGGAAGCATACCTACATTTGTACTTGGTTTATCTTTTTCCCAAGGGGAGAAATATAGTTTGCAGGCTTTGGACTATATTTTATCTTCAAGCACTCACCATTTTTGTAGGATATTGTTCATTATCAGGAGAGGGGGGGGGGGGGGCGCTACGTTGTCTCCTTCTTTCCTTCCTATGGAGGGATACTTGATTGTATATACATGATGTATGTATTACTTGGGGGTTCTTGAGTCCTTCATCCATGTATCTTATTTTATTTTATCTCTCTTTTAGAGGGGAGTTTTTATCCCACTAGTGTTTCTCCCTTTCTCCGCTTTATGATAGATTTCTTGCATTGCATATTGTGCATGGATAACAAACACGCCCTAGTAGATGTGACCCATCTTGCATTATGAGTTTAAATATATTTCCATAAATTTAAATTAAAGGGGGGGGGGGGGGTGGTGTTGGTGTAATTACACATTACTTAAGCTTACTTAGGATAATTCATGTCTTGTAGTTTTCATTTCAGACACCTAGGAGTATTCCATTTAAAAATAAACAAGTTTTAGTTTTTCTATCATGTTTAGTTTGTATATGTGCAGGATTGACCATCTAACAATAGGGACATTAATAGGAGGAATGAGTGGGATATGAGACGGTTGCTCGCCGAATGTGGGGCATAAGTGCGTAGAGCGTGGATTTCCTTGTGTTTTCTTATTTAACAGTGTGTTTTCACACTACCATTCAGTTCATGGATATTGTTCTTCCCCATCTTCTAGTTGATGCTATAGATGTTTCATTGTATATTTTGTATAAATTCGTAATATCAACATAAATGGAACTTTTTCATTTTGAACTGATAGAAAATAGTCATGTTGCTATATGAATGCTGCTATCTATCTCGAATACTAAGTTTTGTTGCTTCAATAGTATGAATGAACAAAAAATTGTTTGATACAATGGTGATGGCTATGATAAATGTCCCTATGTGTGACTGTGGTGATGGAGTGCACTGTGTGTTGAGGATGTCACACACAGACACTAATCCAAAGTGTAAATTTTGGATTTGCATAAATAAGAAAAAGGTTGTTAATTGAACTACATTTAATGTTTACAAAGAATAAACATTAATCATTATAGAAATACTAACTTAGATTTATATTGTAGGATGGCGATGGATGTGACTACTTTCGGTGGGTTGATGACGCCCCATCTCTGTCTACATCATCTGCACCATCTACACATATACATGTTGTCGATGATGAGTGCAAGTATTGCAAGGCACTCGAGATAGCTATTGTCGCCTAGAGTGTGTCAATGGCAAGAGTGGAGGCTACCTATAAAGCCAATGTCATGTTTCTACAATGTTTTCTTTGTGCAACAATCACACTACTTTGTTGGGTCATTATGCAAAAATAGTTATATATATAGTGTAATGTGGACTATAAGACTTGTTTATATTTTGATGTGATATCGAGAAATGCAATGATTATTTTCTTGTTATTTGTTTGTTTATGATAATCTATAAAATTATAAAAAAAATTAAGTTTACTATTCAAAATATAAGGGAAAAAAAAACTTAAATTTCAAAAAATTAATCTTGTTTATGATTTACTATCTAAAAATATAAATTAATAAAATGAAATATAAATAAAAAATTAAATTAAACATTATTCAATAATTAAAAAACTAATTTTTTTTTGTCAAATTCCAATTCCAATTTGAAATGTAGAACCAAACACAAAAATGGATAATATAATTCCAATTCCAATTTGAAATTGTAGAACCAAACATAGAAATAAGAATTTATTAGTTCTAATTCGAATTTCAAAACTGACAACCAAACACAGAAGACGGATTGTCTCGGTCATCTTCCGGGTCAACCAAATGGTCCAAACTATCTTCCAAATACACAAAAATGGAATTTGAAAACCTTATTTTGAGATAATAAGGTTTTGAGTCAAATTCTAATTCCTCAACCAAACGGAGCCTTAAGGAACTTATCACATTATCATATTCCACATGTTGCACATACTTCATTGCACAATGGAGGATGATCGACATTTGTTGGACATGTGATTCCACCTTCTGTGGGTGATAAGTTATCTCCTCCTTATCATAGTATTTTATTGCCTTGCCTATATAAGCAGGTTCATTATGTACATTTTGATAATGTCTATTAGCAATATTATCATTCTTTCATCTTGTTGAAATTGCTTTCCATTCTCTTCTGAAAGTTATCTTGGTTTTTGATTTGACCCTAGGGTTGTTGTAGAGTCACTTAAAAATATAACATGGTTAGGAGTAATTCCACTTTAGTTGCACATGGTGTAGGAGAAATTTTACTTTAGGTAGTGATAGGAGTTATCACATTCTACTTTATGTGTTGTATCCACCTTTAGTGCACTTATCATTTTATCATCCTCCACATGTTGCACATACTTCAATGCACAATGGAGGATGATCCACCTTTTGTAGACATGCGATTCCACCTTGTGCAAGTGATAATAAGTTATCTCTTTCTTATCATGGTCTTATAGCTCACGCCTTTCCTATATAACCAAACACATCTTCATTGTACTCAGTTTAGCTCAATTAGCTTGATTATTTGATTATTTGTCCATATTGTTCTATCTTATTATTGTGTCATTCATTGGCCTCTAGATCTTGGGTTGTTTCTATTGGAAAATTCTTACAGTTATGAAGTAACCAAATTTTATTGGGTTTGATATTTGAAGGAGAGAGAATATCTACCTCACATTCTGTCAATTTAAATCTCATTGCTTGTTAGAAAATGTTTCCCATTTTTATTTTGAATTCACTAGGTCGAGGGTGGATCCAACTTTTCAGAGATACAAAATGGGTAGGGATAGTTTGGAAAAGGACGAGCGTAAGTTGACAAAGAATGAAGCCATGGGGGATAAATGTAGCTCTACTGGAAGACTTCTTACTAGTGGAAAATGAGGTTTAATCTTGAAAAACAAACACATGGACAAATGTGCCGACATAGAAAAAGAGGGGCAAAATTGATAATTTAGTTGATTTCAGTGGTGTTCATGACAACAAAATCCCTAGGATTGGAGTGGATTGCAAGAGGAGTGTGACAGATAGAGAGAGGGTTTCCAAGGAAATCAAAGATCAAAGACACACTAAAAATTCTTGAAGATGCATCTGAGAGGTGGAGAGTGACATTATTAGTCACATTTATGATTGTTTCAAGGCAAAAAAACCAAATGACCATGAATTTAATGACACCCAAACTATAATGATGGGATGTGGTAGATGTCTCAAGCTTTTTGTTGAAGTGACATCCCTCAAAGATGAGGTTGATCTCCTTAAGAGCTGATTTGTTGATATGGAGAAATTTATGAGAAGTGTTGCTCTATTTCAATTGCAAAGTAATGCATAGTTCTACCACAATTCTCTACCTTTTACAAATGAGGATTTTTGACAATGAAGAGGGGAATGAAGATTGAGAGCTCTTCAATTTTCTCAAGAAAGGCTAGAGAAAGGTTTTCAATAACGTTTGTCATAACCCCAAACGCCTTGGTCACGATAAGTTTTGTTGTGAAATTTTGTACCAGTTATCGATTTTCATTGTTTATCACTCTTGTTGTTGATTCATTGTTTCTTCTTTTGTGTGCTTCTTAGGAAGCTATTATATTGTTGTTTCAATGCAGTAATTGAAGCTAATAGCCTGTCAAAGTATTCACGCCTTAGGAGCTGATCTTTTGTAAGGGACATCACCCTTGCTTTATTGTTGTTTCAATAAAGAACAATTAATTTACTAGAAGATGATCTAGAAAAGAGACAAATATACATATATTTTGTTTATATAAAAAATGTTATAAAAAATTCAAAAATATTTTAGAAATTAATTTAAAATATAAAGATCTAGAACAAAAAGTTTAAAATAGTAGAAATTTCTCTTAGAGAGTAGAAAACTAAAAAAAAAATATCTTGAGATTTAGAAGAAAAAAATTCAAAATAATGAAGTTTTTATTGAATAGATATAATAAAACATTATATTTTTACTTCCAATAATATTCTATTGATAAAGAGATTCTAAAAAAACTTAATCACATAAAATATCAAAATCAAAACATTAATTGTAAATCAGATTTTATTAACTAAAATAAGTACTTTTCTATTGTAGACATGAGATGTTTAAATATTTTTTAGAGAGAGAGAATCTACATAAGTGGTGAAATAAAATAGTATGTGAAATCGAGGTCAGTAATATAGACAAAACAAATTGAGTGAATAAAGCATAATATATCTAAGAGTTTAACTCTTATGGAACCATAGAACTCAAGTGATAGACAAAGAAAAAACTCCATGTCTCCATGCCACAACTTAAGTGTATTTTCTGTTTAAATTTGAGTAGCTAGAGTGTTCTCAAACAATATTTTAATTATGAGAAAAGATGGTTTGAAATACTTTCCTATTTTGTTGGAGCAACTATTGCTTAGAAATTGAAAATGAGATGTGCAAAAAAGAAGGGTAGGTTGAAAACAAACAACTACATATTGACAAAAATGTCACATGGCTTCAGAGATATATTATCTTTTTAAAACATTTACTTCTCATTTATTTTTCCAAAATTCTAACTACTCAAATTGTTATTCATACTATTAATTTCAAACTGTTATTCATACAAGAAACCAAATTCTATAAATAGTATCTATAACAACCAGAAAAATAAACTAGAGGGCTCCATAAGACCATATGACAAGAACATGTCTCTTTTGTAAAAAAAAAAGAAAAAAGAAAAGAAAAGTAATGAAGATATAATAATATTAAATACAACAACCATAGACAACTAACACTTATGTTAAAATAAATAAAACTAAACAAAAGAAGAAGATTTCTTATGAAAATTTATTGTAAAAAATAAATATAAAAGAAGCCTGAAATTTTCATAAAGCCAACAAGACAACCTTTCCTGAAGCGAATGTTCTTACATCTGTTGATTACTAATCTCGGAATCATGAAAATCTTTCATTTATGAAGTTGATTACAGAGAGAAAGAGACAGACTTTATTTATGAAAAAGAAAACTAATAGAACAACTAGATGAATCAATATATAAGTGGATGAGAAAATGGAATACTAAATAGAAGTGTGTCCAATTGCTAAGCGAAAAATCTAACAATAGTCCATTAATAAATTTAACATATAAATAGTACCAATAGCCCATTAATAAATTTAACATGGACCAATAATCATCCTTTTGTACCTCTAGTAGGTAGAATTTTTTATTTTAATTAGAGGAGTTGTGCAACTTTATTGCTACACATAGCACACAAGTAGTAGGGTATTTGTGCATAAATATTGGCAACTTCAGAGGTGGTTGTAGTACACTATTTGATCTTTACACAACTAACAAATCTCACATCATGCATAATTGTTACAGACTAGCCTACATTATCTTAGATGTGAGACAAATAAAGAAACAATTCTACAGAAAGAGTAGAAAATAAGAACATGTCTCTTTTATTGAGTGATGAAGACACTTATATCAAATACAACCACCACTTAAAAATAGACAATTTAACCATCATATTCCATTTACTGAAGTTAAAACCAAAAATATTTTTTTATCAAAATCCACAACAACAATAGAAAAAAGAATATCAGACTCAAAATTTCAGTAAAGCTAACAAGACCATCCTGAGTGTGAAGTAGAACAGCTTTGTACAGCTCTTGATCTTATACACTGCTAATCTTGTATGGTCATTAAAATCTATCATTTATGAATCCAAAGACTATTCTGCAAAAAGAAAAAGACAAGATTGAACTCATTTCTGAGATAGGAAGCTGAAAATAACAGCGTAACATTCAAATCCTTTTTCTGAAATTTCTTGTCCAAAGCATTGGATTAAGATAGAAAAGGGAAAAGCTCTAACTGATGTACACACATTTACAGTCAACAACCGAAAAAAACAAATGCCTTCGGCTGTCGAAATTTCGGGACCTGAATCGGAAGTGTAAGGCCTGACAGGTCACCTAATTCCCTAATTAGACAGTTGTTTTATTGAATTTTTGAACTGTTTGAAGATTCCAAATTGGGACGCGTTCACATTAGAAGAGACAGGTTGCAGGTTTTACTGAAAATTACAAGGCAATAAATAAAAAGGGGGAATTTGAGAACTCGCCTGGAGGTGGGCCGCGCGCCTGCCTCGATGAAAATCTGCGAGAGATTGAGCAGGTGAAGCGTCGCTGAAGAAAAAGATGCGAGCTTTAATGGTGCACACACGTCACGTCTGCCGTAGGATTCGAACCTAGGGCGTCTCACTGCAATATTTTAGTTAGGCAACAAGGGACGAGACCAGCCATTTGATGATCTCCCCCCCTCTCTTAAATGTGATAAATGTGATTTTTTATTTGAACTCGCACACGTCTGCCGTAGGATTCGAACTCGCCTGAATGAAAATTTGCCATCATGCCAGAGATTGAGCAGGTGATGAATTGAGTTGTTGTTAGAGACCAGGCATTTAATGGTCACCCATCCTCTTAATTTAAATAGTTTATCAATTTATGACATTTTTTTTTTAATATTATGTATCAGATTTCCTTATCTATCAAAGAAGGCAGCATGTGTAGCTTATTTGAGGAGGATAAGATCAAGCAGACAGCTAGTTTGATCGTCAAGTTTTACAGCAGGAAAGCGACTATGGAGTTAGTTTAGGGCTGTGCTCTTGTGGTCCCTTAGACTATGGTCTCCTAAAAGTCATTAAAATTCTTCATTCATTCATTCATCATCATAATAGATGAGATATTTAAAAGGCAAAGATTGGCAAGTATTTAAGACACTTGCACATCTAAGATCAATTATTCATAGCTCAAATCATTTTTGTATTTAAGGACAATTAGACAACAAGGGACCTATTGCCCGCCAACCAATTACCCACGCATTTGATGCTCACCCATCTTCTAAATTTATTTAGTTCATCAATTTATAACACATTTATATATTTGATTCCTACATTTTTTTTAACTATAAATTTTTTTTATCAAATTTTATTATGCGATGGAAATGGATATAGATAGTTTATAGTCTATAATATTGAACGATTGATTTTTGGGTATACATTGAGGCAATCAAATTGTTATAAATTTTTTAAATAATAATAAAATAAAATAAAAAGATAATTTGTCAAAAAGTTCCTAATTGTGATTTATTATTTGTGAAGTTTTTTCCAAAAATTATTTTTGTATATATCAAAAGATTATAATTTAGTTGGTTGAGTTATTTTAAAAAAAATTCTTGTATGTATTTGTAGACCACTTCTACAATGGTCAACCCATGACACTATTGATTTCAATCGGTTATGGTCTAAACTAATGTCTCCTGACCAATTGTTGTGGGCTTTAGGAAGGACAGAGTCATTGTCTTCCTTGACACGTGGCACCCTTGCATATATCTAAGGGAAAATATTTCAACAGAACATCGGGAGCACTCGCCATTCTAACGTGTGTCCCACTTGGTCACGTTCGTTTCAAAAGGAGGGATGCGAGACCCACTTCCTCGCGTGCTCACGACATGCCTACTCCAAAGAGAGAAATCTCGGGAAGATCTTTCTCAACTGGGAAAAAACACCAACCCTATAGAGGTTAGATAAAAAGGAAAGCCACCACCACCCCAAAATGGTAAAAGGATAAAGGATAGGACAATTGACTTATGACCACCGTCATTGTCAGCTTGAAAAAGCTTATGCATAAGTTGATTAGGTCAGATTATGTTGAATCTTAAAAGGAACACTTTCTACCTGATCCAGGGGGAAAAATCTATATAAACCCTAGTATTCACCAAAACAAAGGAGACAACATATGTATATATGTATCTCCAGGGAATGATCAAGCTCTCAAGTTATAAATTTTTTTGCATTATAGAGGAATCTTTTGCATCATTTGTTATCATTGAATGTCTACCATGACATTTGTAATGTGGCTTGGCTTCTATTCTTTGCATGTTTACTCTTAATAAAGTGTGATGACTATTCCTTTTTCACCTTTCTCTTTTTGTTAATTGGAGTGTAAGTTATGCTAATTTATTTTACACTTAGCCTAGTTTATATATGTTGGCCTTTTCGCTTTCCACCATCCTTGAAGATTAATGGATCATGTCCATGTTTGACTCTTCCATTAGCTTCTGACATAAGTGTCAGATTGTTCCCTCTATGACTTACATTTGTAAATAGTCAAGAGATTGGGTGTGAGTGCTTGTAATGGACCTTTGAGAGGAGTGGTTCTATTCTAGACAGAGCCACTTCCCACACCGTGTCTTTCACTTGTGTGATTCTCACACCTATAGGGAACCCCTCATCTCTATTCAAACTCTTTCTTCGACATCATGTCTATTTTTGGGGACAAGAACCTTGGAACAACAGATTGCAAATTTTTTCCAAGGTTTCATTGTGAGCCTGCAAAATGTTGTGAAAGCTTTGGTGCATTTCCTTATAGTGTAGATGTTACTTTGTCTCATTCCTTCTCCCTTTTCTCAATTTAAGGAACAAAGAGTTAGCTTCTAAAATCATAGAGGTTATTTTGTATAGTGCACTAGGTTCCCTATACACATAACTTCTTAAATAAGTTCTTATTTAGGCATGAGCCTCTTAGAGATCAACAACTTTTTTGGCACACCTGATGGAACTCTGTTCCTAATATCATCAAAAGTTAGTACTCTCTTTGGTGACATAGCTTTCAAAGAATTCCCTACAAAGTAGCCTATGCTGTGACACAATGAAGTTGATACGAGAAGTTGAGGTTTCACTCTAAGCCTTGTGAATCAGAATGAATAGCATCCTTTCATCGTAGAACATTTTGGCTAGAGTTACGAGTCCTCATGTGACCCATGATGTCACCTATTCATATTACAAAAGAACCACATGGGGAGAATGCCTAGGTTATCCTATATGACTTCCAACATGTGATGGAGGGGATTGATGTAGAGAATCACTAGTAAGATCCTTTAGACCTAGTCCATGACAACACCTAGGTCACATATCAATCTGAGGAGATGGGTCCGTCAATTTTTTCTCCAGAGGTGACATCTCCTATTTTTGTAGATAACATCTACATTCCTTTCTTGGAGGATCTACTACCTCATACCCTTCACCTCGAGACACTTTCTTTGTACGAAGGTGGCCTAGTCATTTGGAGGAGAGAACTTCTTTGGTAAAAGAGAAGCTTTTCACCGATGATTACTCCTATCAAGCTCTTGAATCAATGCCCATATTTCTAGATGAGGTAGAAATCACAAGCGAGGAGGATTCAATTAGTCAGAGCCTGACATGGAATGCATTGGTTCTTGAAGAGGATGTGGAAGGAGATAATGATGCCCAATTCTGGATTGAACTAGACCTCTTTTGTGTATCCTTGGAGGATAAGATGTTCCTAGGAAGGAATGCGGAGGAAGGCACAATGAAATTGCAAATTCAACCTCTGACAACATAGGAAATGAGACTCTGACCCAAAGCCTCATCAAAGAGAATCTTCTACTGACATGTGGCTGTACCATTAGGCATACAAAAGAGCCCCTCGATCACCAAATCACCCTGGTTGTGTCCACATTAGAACACAATATTAGTACTTAAATGATTCTTTTTTATTCCCAAGTAATAGGAAATGACCCCACCATGTATATTTATGTGTTTTTTCCTAGAAGTACAAAACTAAAAGGGTATACCCACCTACATCCCCCACTCAAACAATATAAATTAGGGAAAAGGGGATGATATTTACAAAATCTAGTTAATGGGTCACTCTAGTAATATGGGCAGTTGGTTAGGTTAGAGTAGGTAGGTGTTTGATTTCTACAAACTGCTACCATGCATGATCTCCTTTTTAGGAACATCCCTTATATAGTCAATTTTTCCCTAAGTGCATTTTTGCACATGTTCTTGCATGGAGAAATGGTGAATGCGAAGGTCACCCAGACATTGACATCATTATGTGGTTTAATGAGAGGTTTTGAGATGAGGGTAAGTGCACTAAGATGGTGTGCAAAAAGGAGGGTATAAATGGCCACCTTTTTTTTTTGAAATCAAGTAAACCTGAACTTGGAAGAGAAATTTGAGAATCATGCACTCAAAATTAGAAGATGTGCAAAGAAAAAGAATTGTAGTACACTGGATCAAGTTTCTAAACTACTATTTTTTAAAAAAATTAATTAATATTAAGAGGGTCAAATCCATTGTACATGAAAAATTGTTCTTGATTTTTTCATGAAAACATAACATAGTGTTTGGCGAGCACATCAAAAAGGATATAGTTAGATTTAGTATTTCAAAAAACCATTTGGTAGAAAGATAGATATGAGTGAGAAATAGAAGTTGTGTATTTTTTTGTTGAGTATTTTTTATGATTTTTTGAAGTGGGCACATGTTCATGCACTAGAAATAACTTGCATCAAAATAATAAAAAAAGTAATTATTTTTAAAAATATAGAATCAAGTGTACAACAATAATATCTATTTTATTTTAAATTTGGTCAAGTAAATCAAAATTTATTAAGAAAATGGACACATATGTCTCTAAGAACTATGGAGACACTAGTAAAGAAAATTAAACTTTAATATATTTTTTATTAAGGAAAAAATAGGTTTTGAAGGGACTCAAAATCCTTTACATGAAGATAACAAACAATAAAGAATTAAAGCCCAGTTAAACAAAACATGGAAAAGAGTCAAAAAGTAAGAAAGCTATCAGGAAGAATAGAGAAAACAACAACAACATGCCAACACAAAAAAAACACCAAGAAAACACTAGCACAAAGGCAAACCGTAACCATCAACCAAGACATGCCTAGACCAAGTTCTTCAACATCTTTGTATCCTCCATTTCCATTGGGTTCATGTTCAATGCAACCTTCTTAAGATCAAGAATGTCTTGAGGAATCTTCACCTCCTTCTTCTTTGTATTGGCACAGGTCCTTTTGTTAGGACCAGTAGAAACATCCTATCTTGTTTCTTTCTCTTGGTCCAAATCAACAATGACTTTATTCTAGTGCATCTGCTCAAGCTTGGTCACCATTATTTTCATATTATATGTTGAGCCCTTGAGCACTTTGTGGAAAAGAGACATGATGTTCTGCAGAGTAGCCTCAATCTTATTCAACTTACCTTCCAAATCCCCAATTTTGAGATCATAATCTTTCTTTAGTTTCTTCATAGCTTCCAAAAATTTAGAAAGGTAATCAATCACTATTTTTTTCTCATCATGTGTCCAAATATCTTTGACAAAAACCTTCTAAATATTATCCTTCACACCATCAACAGATTGAATCACTTCAACTTTTCTTGAGAGATCCCTTTACTTCAGATCAAGACTCTTTATTTCATGAAAAGCCCATGTCTAATGAGATGATAGAAATCCACCAACCCCTGCTAGAAGTATCTAAAACAAAAATCATCATCTCTTTGTTGGGTTTAAATTAAGAATCACTTAAATCAATAGAGGACATAGAAAAATCATCCTTCTCTTTGGAAGGATTAAGGGACTCATCCTACTTAGAGAGAGAAATGGGCACATCCTAAATCTGAAACCCCGAGCGATCCTCATAAGAGAATTATTTTCCTTTTCCACAACTCTTCTTTGTCTTACCAACATATTTACTCCTAGGGATAGGGGAGAGAACCAGGACATTTGCCTTCCGTTTACCCTCAAACAAAGCATGAGACCTACCCACCAACTTAGGTTTCTTTAGGGGAGGGGTGGTAGTAACCTCATTCTCATTATCTGTATGTCAATCCTTACTATCAGAGCTATCATTATACTTCCTCTCTTCCTCATAATTAAAAATATCCAAGGAATGGGCCCGGTGGCTTTAGCTTTGAAACGGTAAAAAACAAGCAAAATAAGACCTTCATGGAGGACCAGGTTTTTTCTAGGGCTTTCTCTATGATCGGAGATACTAGCATTCAAGTATGAAATAAAATAGAAGGAAAAAAATCTTCACATCATATATGAAGTGGTTCAACATAACAAAATGATAGCCATAAACCCTAGTGAAGTGACCATCAAAAGATAAGTATTCCATAATTGCTTTGAGAAGCTCCCTCCAAACCATTTTATTATTCTTAGGCTCATAGTAGCTTTTATTCACCTTCACCAAAAACTTCTTTTCCTTGGAATTCTTTGGGAACTTCTTAATAGCTGCATCTAAAAGCTTTGTATCCCTATAAAACTTCATGCGTACCATGGAAAGGCATGTCACTTTAGCAATGATGCTTTCATCAACCACAATATTCCTACCAAAGAGATTGATCTTATCATCCTCCCACTCCTTCACAAAGAGATTAGTAACATTAGGATCCCAACCATGTAGTCTTTTCATATATTGTATAACTTCCCCCTTCTGCAATATATGCCAAATTGTGGCATTAGCCTTTTAGACTTCACAATTAATAGGCTCCACCCTCTGTCTATCTTTTCTCATTTTACCTTCAACCAGAAAATTCAAACTTAGATGGAGAATGGCCAAAAAAAAGATCCCAATGAACCCAAGACATCTCCAAAGAACCCAATAAGTGTGTGAGCTGCAGATGACATCAATTTCCACCTGAGTAGTCAAACACTTGCCAATAAAAGGTATGATTACCTTGTCAATGATCAATATCATTGCAAAATGTGGGTATATCACAATAATTACCATGTGTTCTATCATAAATTAGAATGAACTTGACATCATTTTCCAAACACTCCTCCCTATGCCACGTCATCTTATATTTAGTAACAACCCCCTTATTAGCAAGGCACTCAACAACTATGTTATCTTATCTAAAAGCATGGGATATAAAAAAATTCTCAAATGAGATAATAATTTTTAAAGAAGATTTGATTAAACCATAAATATTCCGTGAGGCCTTAAATTCCTATTTGATACATTGTATGATGTTATTTGAATTCCCTTCTATCCACACTTTTCTACAATTAAGCCTACTAGCAAGGTCCAAGATATGATAAGCGCCCATGGATTATGTGAGGTGGTTTGTCTAGTTTCCCATGGGGAGGGCCACTTTTGCAATGCCTCTGCCATTATCATCTCTTATCACTCCCCCACACCCAACCGGTTTAAACTTTAATATGTTAATGTTGTCCAAAAATAGATAAAATTATATGGTTAGAAATCTCAAAAGAAGTGTAAAATTATGGTGGTAATTTTACAAATATCTAATTGATTATGTATGAACCTGGTGATGAGGAAGTTGAGAAACCAACTTGGAAGAAAAATATATATGAAAAAGTATAGAAATGAAGCTCCCAAGTCTTAGGGTAATTATCCAAGCCTACTACCTAAGCATAACGCGATCAGATTTTCAATTGTTTAAAAACCCAATCAAGTATTATAAAACCTTGGTTATGTATTTTTAATTCTACAAAAACTGGTCAGGTTTTTAAACTCTATAAACCCGATTGGGATTTGTAGAACTAAAAACATATGTGTGGAAATATGTATCTAAATTTAATATGCACTACACATAATTAAATAGATGTATGTAGGGAAAATCTACAAGACTCAGGAAATAGATTAGTAGCACCAAAATCAATCAAATAAACTACTAATAAATGTAAGCCCTACAAAACAATAGAAGAAAATAATAGATAGATAACTAAATGAAAATGAAACACTCAAACACATTTACCAACATACAACTTGATTCCTTCTATTTCTTCTCTGCACTCTATTGGAATGAATGGATGGCGCTCAACGTTGATTTCAACAACACTCCAACTCAGAGATTCGACAAATAAGCTAAATTATTACTTGATTGCTAAGAAATGAAACTTGCATAAGATAATCAATATTAAAAGTTAGGATCCTTATTATTAGAAGGAATGAGGTTTATATAAAGATTCAGGATTGCACGGACGATCGAGATCGATTCAAGAAAATAAGGATGAACAATTGAGATAATTAGAGATTAGACTAATTTGGGGAATCTTCTAAAAATGAAGATTTATTTCTAATTCGAACTCAAAAGTAGAAAGTCAAATTGGGAAGTAGAAGATAAGATAAGATTTGGAGATATTTTCTAATTTTCAAAGATAGGAGTTTCCAAAATGCATTTTTGGGAAAAGATTGATTTTTTCATTTTGAAAGATTTTTTTTTATTTTGACAAGATATTAGATTTTCGTAAATTGGATTTTTCAGTTTGTGAGGGATTTTTGAATTTTTGAATTACCTCATTATTTTGATTTTTTTAATTTTGAAGATTTTGGAGATTTAAATTGAATTAAAAGTTTAATTTATGAGAATGATGAAATCACTATGAAATTGGGATGAAATTAATTTGAAATGAAATTTATTGAGACTAGAGTGAAATTAAATTAATTTGGAGGAATTAATTATCTAATTTAAATAATTAAATATAATTATTTAAACTATATGTCTATAGAAATTGAATTTAATTGAGTGATAAAGACTAATTAATTAAATAATGTTAATTATTTAATTAATATTGAGAGGATGATTAAATGATGAAAAGATTAGGTTTTGGAATAATTTAAGATGATTAATTAAATAATTAAAGAATCATTTAATTAATAGAAGAATAATTAGTGATTAATTCAAACTCACAAGACTGAGCCAATTTTGGATCTCTACATTTGTCCCTCTTTGATACAATGTGATTTTTAGCATTGTATCAAATAATATCTAATTTAGATCCTATCCTACCTTTCCCTAGTGATAGTAGATGTATTTGATGCCCCCTTGAGAGGTTTTTGGCCAACAAAGTCATAAATGATCTCTCACAAAAAGAATATGAATGTTAGATGATAGGATGAAATATGATGACAAAGAAGAATGGTTAGTAAGAAGTAAATAATGGTAGTAGATGAATATGTTTACTCAATTGAAATTGTACATAGAGATGGTTGATAAGAATCATGTCTATTTTCAGGTTGGACCTATCTTGTATAGGACTAGTGACAATGTCTGGTTTTAGGGAAGACATACCCTGTATAAAACAAGAAGTTGTGTCTTCTTTTAGGAAAGATATATCCTATATAAGATAATGATGATTGATTTATTTGATTTGAGAAATTGGATGATTGACTAATTTGAGTGATAGAATAAATGTTAGTGAGAAGAATGAATTAGCTAGAGGAATGAATGAATTGCAATCAAGATAGGAGATGATTTTGAGTCACTACAAAAAAAATTTCAACAATACCATTATTGCACCTTATTTGAAAAGAAGGAGATGTGAAAGCTCCTAGATATTGACAATCTACACACTGCTATGGTCTTTATTTGAACAAACATATAGATGAAAAGGAAAGTTTCACTCCATCTAAGGGTTCATATGTTTGGAGTCAACGTATGTGCATAATATCACATCCCTAATAGATATGTGAAGGTTTTTATCACAGACACCCCAAAAATAATTTCCTGAGAACTTCATTGAAACAATCCACAAACAAAAGAATAAGGAAAAAAAAGATTATGATCCATCCTAGCCACTCTCACCACTCCATGGTATCCTTTAGGAGAATAGGATCACAATCATGAAAGATAAATCAATAAATAGATTGGCATGACTAACTGTGTCAACAACCTTACTGATCATTATTTAGATTGATTGTAACGCCCTTGCTGGGGAAACCAAGAGGATAACATGAAATTGTTGGCATTGTGATGATTTTGGTGTGCTGTCATAGGTGATTATGGTTTTGGTTTTCATTGATGCAAACTTAGTTATATTAGATGATTAGGACAATCGTTAAGGTCATTGTTCAATCGGTAAGAAGGAATCAACTAAGTATAGTGAGCGGTATATAGGAAGAACAACTATAGATGGAGATCTTGGTAGCAATGATGTTTGAGAAGGAATTAAGTGGAATGATCTTAGACATAGCATGGATATACTCATAACACTTTATGGTTGCGACTGCAAATTATTTGGGCAATTGGTGGGCAATCATTTTAGTGGTAGAAGAGGCTATAGGTTTATGAGTCCAAGTTCTTGAACTACTAGTGGTAGATCTTAGTTTGGTGACCGACATGGATATTGTGGTGAATATAGTTGTTATGGTAACATTTCTTAGATGATAAGGATTTGATGAGTTGTCATTTATAAACTCAAGGCAAGCAATGAGGTGGATTTAGGGCGATGCATTGGAGAAGTCAAAATGTGTTCAACTACCTCATAGATATAACTTGTAGATCTTATTTTAGGCAAACATAGTCATGGTAAAACATGTTTTACATCAAGATTTTTATTTTGGCACTTGGCACCTAAGTGGGAAAGTATTTGAATTTCATTTTTGTTATATTTGATGTCGGTGCAAGTTGGGTATATAATTGGTACTGCTCTTATTGAAAAGGATGATGAAGTTATTGTTGATAGTTGATTTTATGAAGTGAAATTCATGATTTCTAGGGTTGTGATTAGGGTTTTAAGTAGAAGTAGATCAGAGAGAAGTTATAGAGAGTAGAGAGTAGAGAATAGATTGGATGTGATAGAAAAATAGTGCTACATCCATATCATTACTTGTTGTTCCCTAATAGTTGTAGCAAGCAAGATGCCTTAACCAGGTGGACTTTAACATGTCTTCTATTCTAAATCCCTTAACTATGTAGACTCACAAAAAGAGTCTTAAATCATCTAGAGAGGTAGATCTTAACTGATCTCATTGTAGTCCTAATAATGTACTATTCATTCCTAATATGATGAACCCTCAAAAAGGGTATTTATAGCTCCTGATAGGGTAAACCTTTTTATTGTAGTGAAGGGCTTATGGGTGTCATCCCCACCATGGTTTTCTCCCCCTAACCGAGGGTTTACATGAGAAAAAAATAGTGTATTCTATGTGATGTATGCGTGGATGTTTGATGTTATTTACTTCTATTTCATTGCATCATTTATATGTTTTTTATTTAGGAGTTTCTACTAAAGGTATTCAGATATGTGGTTGAATTATTAGGTTACCTATTTGTATTGATTCACCCTACTCTCAGTACCATCAAATACTAATAATTGGTATCAAAGAACTAGTCCTCTTGGTGATAAGCCTAAAATATTGAGGGAAAGATCCACAATCATGGAGAATTATAGGTATGAGATGCAACTTGATAATTCACACAAGATGATCAATGAGCTACAAGGAAATTTTTGAATAAGTCACTTGCCATAAGAAGAAAACTTACTGAGCAATTGAATGAAATCCAAGATTACATTGAACAACTATCTAAAGGTTGTATTCCTGAGGAATATGAGGATGGTGGATAAGAAGAAGGTTCTTAAAGAAGAAGTGGAAAATGTTAATTCTAAGACCAGATTACTAAGAGGGGAGGGGTGAATCAATAATCTACCAATTTTCTAACTTTTTTAATCACTTAAATTTTATATTAGCATTCAAAAGATTCACTTTAATAGTAGTCAATGAAAATCATAACCATAAGCACATCCAAAAAATAATTAAAACACATGACATAAATGTTTATATTATGGAAACCCAAATTAGGAAAAAACCATGGTGGGGATTAGTACCTAGTAAATGTTGTACTTTTTTTAAGTACACCTTGTGAGGAGCTTAACCCTATTAGGAGTGTACAAAAGCACTGTTAGGTGGTACTTGGTTAAGGGATTTACCTTTAGGCAAGTTAGAAACTTTACCTTGTTGAGAGTAGCCTTGTTAGAGGACTTAAAACACAAACTAATGTGTCACCTTGTTAGAGGATTTACAATAAGGACCTACTAGGATCCACCTGATTAAGGGATTTTGATTGTTGTAACTATTAGGAAATAAAAATAATAATGATTTGTAGAATAACACTACCTATGCTTGATCAGATCTACTAAAGTACACTCACTTCTTAATACACTTATCTCTTCTCTGGCTTGATCATAATTTGCACTTCACGCTGCACTTGCCCAACACATGATCAACACTTAAAATTTTTCAATATATATTGTTCATCAATACTTAAAGTTTTTCACCTCCTTAAGATTTCCCTAAATGAATTTTAATGTTAACTTTTAATCTTTGCGTTCGAATCCAAATTATCAAACAATAAAATTTAATGTACACCATAAATTTCCTACACTACATCAACCATCCCAATGATTTACATAGAAATTTATGTCCAGGGGTCAAACACATTTCAAGCAAACACAACCTTCATCTAGAATATTCTCCACATGCTAGCATCGAATAATGTGATGCCAGATCATCATGTCCAATGTTTAAGACACATCACCAGATCATGACTGACTTAACCAAAATCACCACAACATCTACACCGATCACCGATCAAGGATTTAACAACTATCACTCAAGAATATAAACACTTCAATCTGTGAACAACTCCGACTCTTCTCACTAGTCATCTAACCTTCACTCCAATCATTCAAATTTTTTGTGATTGAAAACATAGCATCTAAACATTGTTAGAAACCATATCATATAACCATATTACAAGACACAACAAACATTTTACAAACCAATCAAATCACCTATTGCCTATCACTAACTATTCTAGTTGTGTACACGAAAATGTACCTTCATAGAATTAGTATCATACAATAAATCAAATAGAGACTAAATAAACCACAATTAATACCCTATTTATCAAATAAAGCACAATTAAGCATCCTATGGCTCTCTATCTAAGATTGTCAATGTGAAGCTCTCAGCAAGCTACCATTAATGACAGTCCTAGAATGAGAAATGATAATGATAAAGCAAATGCTAACAATTAATTCAAATTGAAATGCTAAATTTCTCCTAAATTGCCTTTCTAGCTATAAAATGCAAGAGGTTCTATGCAATTCTCAAATGTGTGGTTATGAATTATGATTGATTTTGGTCTTCCTTTTATAGATTTGTGCAAGGGTAGGGGGTGTAGTTGTGTTGAACATGATTAAGCTTGAGTTGAGTCTTTGGTTCCACCGTTTGAAGACAATTTAAATAGTGTCCTCAAAGCTTGGGACAAGTAGACAAGATGAGTGGACAAGATGCTCTTTCACTTTGAGTGATTGAGATTGAATTTGGCTTGATCCATGTGGTTGCATTTCTCAAATCCTATTGGTTGATTGAATTCCCTCCCCTTTTGGGTTGTTGAGAGAAATTATAATTTATTAAATAATTTTAATTGATTTATTTAGCCATGTACCCCTTGAATAGGTTGAATTTGATTTAATTCAAAACTATACAATTAATAGAATTAATTGCACTTTGATTTGATTTAACTTGATTAAAATGCTCTCAATTTTGATTTATCTTGAATTAAAGCTTGATTTTAATTTTGATTGGCTAAATGTTTGATCTGATTCAATTTCTTTGATCTTGTCCTCGATTCGCATTGATTTTCTTTGATTTATTACTTAATTATCTTTGTCCATTTTCAGGTGATTAAACTAGCAGTTGTACTGTCATACTCCATCTAATCATAACTTTCTTACTGGTCGATTTCAATAGTAGTGGTCATGCATTTGATATTCTAAGACATTTGTGAGTCTCCCATATGAATCACTACAATTAAAACTTACCACAAAGGATCATAAACCTTATACTCAACAACATAATAGCAATGCTAGGTTAATACTTGACATCAATGAGAACTCAATAATTGATCATCATGCCATCAAATCTATACCATGGCAACTCTATAAATCACTTACCATCACATCATCAGTTAGCATTAGTTATGCCAACAATCTCCCCCCTTGGAATTGATGACATCACTCTCTACTCTTTACAATAATACTCTCATCAATACCAACAATACTAGGAACAGAAAAATGTTCCCACTTCTGTCTTTCACTTGATCTTGCAATTACTCCCCCTCTAACTGAACTTCTCTTATCTGTAACTTTCCTTCTACAATTCTAAACAATCTCCTTGCATCTCTACCTTACTTACTCTCCCCCTTTGACAACAATGTGGAATGTATCAAAAACACCTTATTTCTTCTTTTTTTAACCTATCTTAAGTCAACACATCACTTCATAGACTCCTCTTAAGGAGTAGCCTCCCAACATCAATCCAAACATAAAATTTATTCACTAGACTACACTTGGATCGATGCAACAAAATATTCTATTAATTTAGGTTAGATAGGGGAATAAACCCTAACTTACATCTTAGATACTTAAAAGCATCCTTAGGTAATGGATTTGTGAAAATATCAGCAACCTTCTCCTTAGTTGGCACACATTCCAACTTTACTTCCTTCTCCTATACTTGTTCTCTAAGAAAATGATATTTGATAGCTATATGCTTAGTCTTAGAGTGAATCACCGGGTTTTTAGATTAACAACCACTGATTGAGTTATGTTTTCGTGAATTCCTTCCAAAATGTGTTTAATCTACACAACCTATGTATAATTAATTACAACAACAACATATTCTTCTTCAACTATTGACTATGATATTCAATTTTTCTTCTTTCTTGTCCAAGATATAAGCCTATCTCCAAGAAAAAATGCACCTCCACTTGTTCTTTTCTGATCATCAACATTTCCTTCCCAATCAGCATTAATAAATACACTTAATAAAAAATCACCTTTATGTCCATACCAAACACCATAATCTATAGTTACCTTAAGATATCTAAAGATTCGCTTCACCGCAATCAAATGTGATTCCATAGGATTAGAAGAAAATCTAGCTACTAATCCAACTTCATGTGCAATGTCTAGTCTACTGTGCACCACATATTGTAGCTTACCAATTATGGACCTGTACAAAGTCTCATCCACCTCTTTAGAATCATCTTCTTTTGACAATTTGCAACTAGTTACCATAGGGGTACCAACCAATTTTGAGTCTTGTAACCCAAATGTTTTTAACATCTCTTTTACATATTTGGAATGGATGATGTAGATACCTTATTTTAGTTGTTGAACCTACAATCCAATAAAGAATTTGATCTCACCGATCATAGAAATCTTGATTCTTTCCTCATTTCTTCTACAAATGACCTACTCATTTCTTCATTACCACAAAAAATGATATCATCAACAAATATTTTTACAATCAGTAACCTATCATCTTTCTCAATCTTCAAATATACATTACTATTGTAGCTTGTCCTTGTAAAACCAATCTAAAATATATATGAGTACAATCTCTCATACCATACTCTAATTTCTTTCTTCAATCCATATAAATATATATTTTAATTTGCACACCATGTTCTTACCTTCTTCACCATTAAGAAAACATGATTTAACATCTATTTGATATACCTTGAATCCTTTGTAAGAAGCTGTATCTTTAGAAAATGGAAGCACTTCCATTTAGGACTGGTTCAACCCTCTGAGTAAGTGGTTTGGGGTCATGTCAAATTCTTTGAATGGGTCTTTGACTTGGATCTGGTTTTTCCCCTATCCTGCCTTGTTTTCCACTTCTTTCCTAGCTATTTATGGTATCTTTCTCTGAGATTTTGAGGTTGTTGACCTCAAGGTCAAGGTCAACCTTCTAGGTCAAGGTCAACCTTGACCCTGACCTAGGTCAAGGTAGACCTCAACCTTGACCTAGATTAGGGTCGACCTCAACCCTAACCTAGGGTCTAAATTTCAAATTCCAAATATTTCTGGATGTCAGGGTTTGGAAAGAATTCTTTTTCGCTTCCAGGTCAGCTACTTCAGGCTTTGAAATGGTGAATCTTAAAAGACATTTAATATAGGTCCACTTCTAAGGGTATGAGCCTAATGGGAATTTATTTCTCATATCTCGGCCTCCCTAGAAGTTGGTGTCCTAGACTAGTATATAAGGAAGCCTTCTCCTCTCAGTTTAGAGAAAAAGAGAAGGAAAGAAAAGGGAGGATCATCTATGGATAATTTATCAAAGTGAGAATTCAAGCATTCAAGTATTCAAGATTCAATTCATTAAGGATATCTATTGGTATCCATTGATGGATTCAAGTTCTATGGAGCCCTCTTGTTGAAGATTTCTCCATCCATATCCATTCAAAGCTTCTTCCTATTCCAAGATCCATTCAAGATTGGTGTTCAAGATCTAAAGGTAGTTGATTTGAGACATCCTACATCCTACAATTCTACATCCATTCGGAGCATCCATACTTGTGGATTCAAGGATTCGAATCCTCCACAAGGGTTTCAATATAAGCAAGGTGAATTGTTCTATTTACTTTGTTTATTACTGCAATTTCAATTCTATTTTAAGATTAATTCCAAAACTCAGGTTTGACCAAGGCAAACCCCTCATCCAAACAACAAAACCATTTTTCTTGCAGGTATAGATGCATAACAATAAATTATAGAGCAAATTCAAATACCCTTTTCAACAAACTTTCCGGATCCACAAATAGAATTTCCGTCGGAGTAGTGCAGGTCAAGGTCAACATAAAGGGCACAATTGTGCCCTTGTATTTGGGTCAAGGTCGACCTGGCTCAGAAAATAAAAATATTTTTGGGTTTTCTCTGTCTCTGTGATTCCAGGCCAGGGTAGGTTGCAGAATTTATAGAAACTTGTGTGTGTGAATTTTGTACCTAGCTATAGACACAACACTTCAATAAACCATTAGAGGTTAGAAAAAGCCAAAATCTGCAAGTAATTGAAACTATGCTAACTAGGTGATTTACTGTCTTCTAGTAGGTGCGAGTATGATGTTCTCAGATTGCAATCAAAATTAGTGACAATGCAGCACCTAAATGAAGGATTTGAATGAAAAGAATGAAGATTGTATGAATGCAAATTATTCTATATTTTTGTATTTTGTATGCAATAAGAATGAGAAACTATATGAATCTAAGCTAGAATGTATGAAATTGAGTTTGAATGCAGATTTAATCTAAGAAATTCTATGAATGAATATAAAAATCTATGATATGAAACTATGAATGCTCAAAACAATAAATGAAAATCTCACAATAGCCTTGATTCGCAAAAGATTGATTCTTCAATCACAAATTCGCTAGAGTGAGGATGCAATTTCGAGGTCCCTTTTGTGAAGAACCGAGCCTTGTTTTTATAGAAATCCAAGGCTTTGAGGATGCAGGAGGAAAGCCATAAATCACTCTTGATAAACTCAGGTTGATTTTTGAGTTATCAGGAAATCAGAGATAATTAACTCACAAAAATCATGCAAAAGCAATGTTTAACTCAAAATAGAGTTTAGTTCTATTTTTCAACTCATCATCAGATGTTGAGTTTCAATTTTAAAATTGATTTTTAATTTCTAGTTGCCTGCTTTTCTGATTGTGCATGATTTAATTATAAATTAATTTAATAAATAAAGTGATTTATTCTCAACTTAATTGATTTTAAAATTAAAACAATTGATTTATGGGTTAATCAATTATTAAATCAAACTTTTATTCAAAAACTATATTATTAAATATTGACAACTGACTTTAATTAATTAAATAAGAATTTAATCAATTAGTCATAAGATTTTAGATTTATTGTCAAAATTAAATAATATAATTTAGGAATAATTAGAATTAAATTTAATTAAATAATTAAGTGGCATTATTAAATCTGAGTAATTAAATATTCATAATATTCAATTAATCAAACTTTAAGATAAATAAGATTTATCCCCAAATAATTATTAAATTAAAGATAACTAGGATAAATAGGAATATTGCTAGGAATATTCCCCGATGCAGAATTTAGGATAAAATCAATTAGGATTTGATAATGTGTAGATGTGCCTTAGGTTAGGACTTTTGTATCAATTTCATTCGATGTGTCGATATAGGAGGTTAATGAACCTATAGCCCATTTTTGGGGTATAACATTTTGCCCGTCTTTGAATCACTGTGCGAAGCGTAGTGGTTCAAAGAATATTATGTGTTTGATAAAGATGTTTGAGATTGAAACTGATTTGAAAGATGAATCAATTTCGAGACAGAAATCAATTGAAAGATTTAAAGATGCAAGATTTAGGTCCTGGTTGACCAAAGATAATGTTAACTATAACAACAATGAACCAATGATTACGAAAAAGTGTCAAAATGCCTAATTATGAACCTTATGATTGCGAAGAAGTGAGTGACCGATTCCAGACCTGAATGTCCTTGTATAAATCATATTAGTATCACATCCTGAACCCATCAGTTACGAAGAACCAAGGAAATAACACTAATGAACCAATGGTTACGAAAAGCAGATACAGTTTACAAGATTGATTTAGGATACCAAATTGATATGGATCTTGATGAATCTGATATGCCTCAAGTGATAATAGATTTGCCACAAGTGATGAGGACTTTAGATGAGTCAGCAATTAGATGTGGTTGTTGTCTTGATTACTAAGAAAGATTTGATTGACAAAAATAGATTGACAGACTTTGAATGATGTGTAATACCATGCCCCCTTTGCGATTAAAATTGAAATCTAACAAGAAAAGTCAATGTTATAGTTTAAAAGCATGTTAATTGATTTGAGAAGTGGTTATACACATTCAAGAACATGTTATGTATCATTTAGAGGTCCTGGAGACCAAGTTTGACTAGGTTAAACCATGAGTTGACCATAGTTGACCAAGTTGAAATTTTGATAGTTTGATGTAAGATAATCGCTTAAGTTGAATTCTAGATTTCTGTGATGATTGAAGTTCAATTATGCAAGTAGTTAATAATATGAATGATCTTAGATTTTGATTTTGATCCCAAAAAAGGATTCTACTTGTTGTTTCATTGGAGGAACCTTCATACAATGCTCAATCCTTGTGTCATGTTTAGCATTTTTGGTTTTGAAGAAACGTTTAAGTGTTCAAGCAATTTGTGAGATCATGCAAAGTGCAAAATGAAATGCAAACCTTGGACCTAGGGCCTAGTCACTGATCGTGTGTCAATTTGTTGTCATCATTAAACTTTTAGGTAACCGAATAAATCAATACAATGCCCACTAGTTAGGAAACCATAGACATATGAATATCGATTTGTATGCTCAAGAATCAATACAACGCCCACTAGCTAGACAACCATGGACATATGAATATTGATTTTATTTTCAGAATGTCAGATTAGATATAAGCACCAAGGCACAAACGCCAGGATGACCTGAATATCATGTCCATTTTGATATAGCAATTTGTATAAGAATCAAAACATAAACGTTGTGATGACCTGAATACGCCTTGCATTCAAACACATCAAATAGTCAAGAGATCATTCTAAATCCAATGTGAATTACCCGTAGTGACCTTTTATCATTCACATCCTTAGGCAAGATCGTGTTTCATAGTAGGAGAAAGAACTCACTCAAAAAGACAATAGTTACATCAAACTTCCTTGAATTTTTTGGGTATCAATGGTCGAGGTACTCATGGCCATCCAATACGAGATGGAGGCTCTTACAGACAGACACCATTTCAATCTAGAATTTCCAAAGTTTTTAGATTTTCACATACAAGAAGAAGACAAAGAAAAGATTATGCCCCCAGTCATCACTCTCTAAATCTTGTAAAGGACATCATTGAAGAGCTCAAAGGGCCACAATATGAAAAAATCTCAATGTGAATCAGTAAGCATACAAGGAGATAAAAGCATGTAAAAAGAATAGATTGTTTTCAATTTGTGTTTGATTGCGTTGTTGTAGATGCAAAATCCTTTCTGGAGAGGAGACTAACTGACTGACTCAAATGTATCTTCAAAGGACTCTGACTAGATATGACTCATCTGAGATGTACTAGAGGCCATAGGATATGACATTGATTGCCCCCAAGTGTGAACATTGATAAGATATAGATGCTTGAGCTGATTGGGGCACATACTAACTTTATTGAAAATAGGAATGCAAAAACAAATCGGGAGGCATGTACAAACTAAAGCAAGACTGAAAGCTGGGAAAGACCAAGATTGCATTGATAGATGGAGTATTTTGAAACAAGTGGCACCCGTTTGCTGAGTTTTCACCATCTTGGCAGAGATTCTATTTTTGCTACCAAGACACCTGTTTCCAAGTTTTCACCAAGGCACTTTTTCTTTTTCTCATTTTTTTGTATTTTTCATTTTTCCAATTTTTTTGATATTTTTGTATTTTTTTATTTTTTTGTGAATCATCAGGGTGCCTATTTGCTAGGTTTTCACCAAGATGTTTATTTTTTCAGGACTTTTTCCAATTTTAAAGATTTTTTCAGGACATTTTACCATACACTGAATGCCTTAGGCATAGAATTTCTTCAGATGGAGAATGTTGATTAGTTCTCAGAGCTATTCTCCTTCATTCGTTGAGAGTTGATAGGCTCTAGAGCCAAAAGTAGCAGTGATAACAAAGGGACCCAGCCAGTTGGGTTCAAACTTCCCTTTGCGCTCTCTATGTGATTGATTTTTAGGATTCTCTCTCAAGACTAGATCACCAACCTGAAACTCTCTGTGTCTGACTTTCTTGTTGTAACCTCTAGACATTCTCTTCTGATATACTCTGAGATGATCATACGTTGCTTGTCTGCACTCATCTAGTAGTTCAAGTTCCTCTAACCTAGACACTCTGTAGTCATCATCAGTTACTAGACCATGCATTATGATTCTTAGTGATGGGATTTCAACCTCAATAGGCAGTACCGCTTTAGACCCATAAAATAAAGCAAAAGGTGTAGCCCCAATTGGAATTCTAATACTTGTTCTATAGGCACAAAGAGCTAGATTGATCATGAGATGCCAGTCTCTTCCTATTTTATTAACTGTGTGGTGCAAGATTTTCAATAGATTCTTGTTAGAAGCCTCTGCTTGTCCATTCCCTTGAGGATAGTAGATAGATGATGAATGTTGTGTGATCTTGAATTTGGCACATAGATCATCTAAGTCTTTGTTTTAGAATTGTCCACCATTATTTGTGACTATAGAGTGTGCAATACCATACTGACATATGATGTAGTTCAAGATGAACATAGATATTTGTTTTTTGGTTGATTGTGTCAAAGGGACTACTTCTACCCATTTTGTAAAATAATCTGTAGCTATGATTATATGGGTATGTCCATTAGAAGAATGAGGATGTATGGATCCTATAAGATCAAATGCCCATTGGTGAAAAGGCTATTGTGTAGTAAAGGGAATTAGATCTCTCCTTGGAACATGAATTAAATTACCATGCACTTGGCACTTTTGATAGTTCTTAGCAAACTTGATTACATTTTTCTCCGTTTCAAGCCAATAGTACCCAACCCTAATAAGTTTTCGAGCTAGTGTTAAACCATTAGAATGTGATCCACATATACCATCATGGACTTCCTCTAATGCACATTGAGACTCTTCCTGTTCTAAAAATCTAAGTATTGTAACATCTAGACCTCATTTGTATAGATCGTTACCAACAATGACATATCGGGAGGCATGGCAGATAAGGTATCTCTTTTCATGGCGGTTAAAGGTATCAGGAATGATTTGGTCTTTGAGATAGGAAAATAGGTTTTTATAGAGGGATGAATCATGACCTACAACAATGCAAGATAAGATAAGATAGTGCTTCCACCAGGAACTTGTAGCGTAGCTCATGTTCAGGCTGCTGCAATAAAGTAGATAGAGTTGCCATTGCATCGGCAGCCTTGTTCTCAATTCTAGGAATTTTCTCAAATGTGATAGATATGAAGTATTTCTTGAGATCATCTACCATTCTCTTAGGGGAATCATATGTAGGATAAGATAGTCCTTCCACCAGGAACTTGTAGCGTAGCTCATGTTCAGGCTACTGCAATAAAGTAGATAGAGTTGCCATTGCATCGACAACCTTGTTCTCAGTTCTAGGAATTTTCTCAAATGTGATAGATATGAAGTATTTCTTGAGATCATCTACCATTCTCTTGTATGGAATGAGATTTTCATCTCTCATTTGATACACATCATTGACTTGATGGATTACAAGTTGTGAGTCTCCATGAATGTGTGATTCTGTTACTCTCCACTCAATTGCTATTTTCATACCATTAAGAAGGGCTTCATATTTAGCAATATTGTTTGTACAAGGAAATTTGATTCTAAACGCTTTAGGAATGGAGTATCCCTGAGGAGTGATAAACAAAATGCCTGCTCCAGATCCATTATGTGTATAGGAGCCATCAAAGAACAATTGCCATTCTCTAGAAGAAAGATTCATGATAGAGGAATCTGGAAATTCCATTTGCATTGGTGTGTCATCAAAAAAAGGTGCATTTTCTAACTGATTAGCAATAACTTGGCCTTTAATAGCTTTTCTTTCAACATAGTTTGATGTCAAATTCACTTAAGAGCATGACCCATTTGGCTAATCTACCCGTTAGGGCAGCTTTCTTTAGTAAGTATTTTAGTGGATCAATCTTAGCTACTAAATGCATGGTATGAGCCAACATATAATGTCTTAGTTTCTATGATGCAAATAATATAGCTAGATAAGCCTTTTCAATCATAGAATAATTCTTTTTGTATGCCACCAATGTTCTACTGATACAATATATAGCTCTTTCCTTCTTGTTCTCATGATGTTGTGCAAGTAATGCCCCCAGTGATGTATCTGTAGCGGAGACATATAAGATCAAAGGCTTCCCTTGAATGGGAGGCATTAAGATAGGAGGAATTGATAGATATTTCTTGATATGATTAAAGTTATTTTCACATTCCTTGCTCCATGCAAAGGTCACACCTTTATGTAATGTCTTTGTAAAAGGTTGTGATATGTTTGCTAGCTGAGATATGAAGTGTCTGATAGATTGAACTCTCCCTTGCAATGTCCTCATTTGACTGATGTTCTTGGGAGGTTGCATCTCCATGATAGCCTTTACTTTAGCTGGATCAACTTCAATTCCCTTCTTTGAAACTATGTATCCTAAGAGCTTTCCATAAGTGACACCAAAAGCACACTTCTTAGGATTTAGTCTGAGACTAAATTTTTCCATTTTGTCTCTATATCTTGCTCAAGTCATTTAGATGTTCAGCTCTAATCATAGATTTTGCTAAAGTATCATCAACATAATCCTCCATGGTTTGATGCATCATGTCATGAAAAATAGATGTTATAGCTCTCTGATATGTAGCACCAGCATTCTTAAGCCCAAATGGCATGACATTCCAACAAAAGGTACCCCATGCGCATGTGAAAGTAGTTTTCTCTTGATCATCTAGAGCAATTTTTATTTGATTATATCCAAAAAAGCCATCCATTAAGGAATAGATCTCGAATCCCGCAGTCATATCCACTATCATATCAATGTTAGGCAGTGGAAAATCATCCTTAGGGCATGCTTTATTCACATCTCTAAAATCTTTGCACACTCTGATTAATTTGTCTAGTTTAGAAATAGGTACAATATTAGAGATCCATTTAGTATAATCAATAACACAAATAAATTCGGCTTTTAGTAGCTTCTCTAATTCAACTTTTACCAAGAGTGCAACATGTGGATGCATCTTTCTCAATTTTTGCTTAACAAGTTTAACATTTGGAGCTATAGATAAATGGTGCATTATAAGATCAAGATCCAACCCTAGCATATCTGAATATTTCCATGCAAAGTTGATCTTTTTCTCTGTTAAGAATGTTGTAAATTTTTGCTTCTCTTCTTCTGATAAAGATTGTGCTACATGAATCAACTGTGGTTCCTTTGTTGTTCCCAAGTTTATAGATTGAGTGGGCTCAATTAGAACTGGAGATCTATCCTGTAAATGACTCAGAAGGACATCAAATATCTCATCCTTAGGTGCCTTAGAGAGGTTTTAACCTTCGGATATGTCTTTTATTTTTACTTTTGTAGGTTCTAAAACTGCCACAAAGTGGTTTTCACCCTCAGAACTCCTTTTCTTTTTATTCTTATTCTTATTTTTCTGACTAAGATACTTGATGTCCAACTCTGTCATGCTAACACTCAGTTCATTGATGGAAGTCCTCATAGGCTCAACTGCATTTAGGTAACAAGTAAGGGCATAGTCATTTGGGAAGGTATAAATACCATAGCTCGGGTTTGTGGAAGTTTGGTCAAGAAGGTCAGGGTGTTGGATAGTCAAAGTCGTGAAAGATTGGGAAATAGTGTTTACGGATATGGATCTATCATCATTGGTCCTAACCTGATGCTGGAGTTCAAAGGTGATATTACAACTTAAGACATTCAATTCATGAATAGGCTCAATGTCATTATGGAAGTCCACTTCAGCCATCAGTGGATCAGACTCGATAAGTTCATCATTTCACTTTAGACTTACATTGGGTTTAGGTGCATATTGGTGAATAACATCAACATGTTTCTCTGTAATAAGCTCATCTTCCTTTGGAATGGCTCCCCATTCATAGTAATAAGATTCTTCATCTATTCCTCTAGGAAATCTAAGAACATGAGTAAAGCTAGGATGAATACCCCAAGAAGGGTTACCCTCAGATTCTGATTTGAATTCATACTCGTGGGAATCTATCTCAAAATAACTACCACCTTCCTCTTTGTCTGTTTGATTGTCTTTGAGATTAGTTGGTTCTTGTGGTGCAACTATCTCTTGCTCTATAGTAGGTTCTTGTGTTTCTACTACATAAATTATTTTTATTGGATCATCTTCAGCTTCAAGGAGGTCTTTTATTTCTTTAGGAAAAGGCTCATTGGGAATGAGATCTTTAGTGGTGTCTGAATCATCACTATTAGATTTTTCTATTGTTTCTCCCTTTAGTTGATTTGTTGTGGAAGGTTCAATCTATTCTAAGACATGTGGGGAGTTCTTGCTAAGACAGAAAGGCTTCTTCTTGTATCCTAGACCTGTTGTATTCTTGTTTTCTCAGCCTCAATGGTCAAGAGGTTACATAAGACCTTTACCCTATAGTCCTAGAGGTCCTTTTCCTTTATATCTCATTTTTGTGATCAATTTGTCTCTTGGGCCATATGACTTAGAAGGGATATTCAGTATTTTAGCATCACATTTTTTAACAACTTGAGATTTAGGTTCATCTTTGTATAGCCATGTGAAAATAGCTTCATCCTCTTCAAACTCTTGTTTAGATACTTGTTCTACAACAAAATTTCCTTTATATGTTTCAAGAGGTTCTTTAGACTCTAGTTTGGACTCTTTCAGAGTTTGTCCATAGGACTTAGGTGAGATAGGGAGAGACGTCAAAGATAAGATTGGCTCTATAGTATATTCTCCTATACTATTTTCTTTGATCTTAACCTCTTTAGCAATGTCTTCCATCTTGGACATTGAAGCTACATATGTTTACTTAGTGGAAGATTCTCTATTATTAGGAACAAGTTTATCAACACTCTTTTTCAATGTATTGCAAGTTGTATATAGATCAACTGGAATCATCACCTCTACTCCTTCATGAGGAAATTTCAAACACTGATGATATGTAGAAGGAATAGCTTTCATTTCATGTATCCAGGATCTCGCTAGAAGGATTTTGTAAGCCAAAGGTAGATCAAGAACTTGACATATAGTATCTCTGATGACAGGACCTACTCTAATAGGTAAGATAATTATTCCTTTGGAAGATCTTTCTTGCTCATCATATTCTTTGATAGTTATCTTCTTTCTAGGATTGATGGCCATTTCTGAAAATCCCAATTGTGTAATCAAGCTGAAAGAAAAAATGTTTAGACCAGCGCCCCCATCCATCAACACACATTTGACATGATGGTTTTGGATCAAGACTTCAATATGCAAGGCCTGGTTATGCGGATGACTCACAGATTTATCATCTTCCTCTGAAAAGGAAATATACTATGTAGACATAAGATGACCAACCATAGTTTGGAATCTGTCTAAATCAAGGTTATCAAGAACATTGGATCCGAGTAGAGCTTTGTCTAGAATGGCTCTATGAGCTGGAGATATCCGAAGCAACTCAAACATGGAGATTTTTGCATTTGTGTGCTAGAGTTGTTGAACAATATTGTATGAAGTAGGCCTCGTGTCTTTAGGATTTGAAGATTTAGATGTAGCCTTCTATTTAGAAGAAGATGAAAGATTGAAAGGCACCTTAGGGACATTGGATGAATTTGGTATTTGTCCTTGCAGATGTGCCTGAGCTTGTGATTGAGTAACTGCATTTGTTGATTGATTATCTCTATCTCTTCTTACAATTGTGATGACATTGCAATGCTCAGATAGGCATGGTTCAACCATATTGATAACAACATTGTTTCTAGAGCAGGCATAATTGACTTTAGCACCCATATTAGGCTGAGAAGAAGAATCTTCTTTACCATGTTTAGTAAATGGTTCTATGAATGTTGTATGATCATTATTGCTCTTATGATTGTCAATCGTGATGTCTCCTTTATCAATTTTTTCTATTATGATGTGCTTCAAGCGGACGCAGTTATTAGTCTTATGACCCTTATTGCGATGGAATTCATAGAATTCATTCTCGCTCCACCATTTTGGTTTAGGTTCAGGATCAAAGACTTTCATCTCAGGCAAGTAGATGATTTTGTTTGCCAATAGAGTTTTCATGGCGGATTCCAAGGACTCTCCAAGAGGAGTGAATTTGTGATTAGGATTTGTAGCCCAAGGTCTATAATCAAATGACTTCTTGTTAGATTCAGATGTTTTAGCTTTAGTAGCTTTGATGGCTTGGGTGCCAATAGTGAGATTGAAAGTGGGTGCCTTAGATGGGGCATGAATATTATCAACAACACCATCTATGACGATGCCTTTATTCTTATTCCAATTTTTGTTCTTGTCTTTAGAACTAGATCCAGATTCGTACTTGTCTTTTTGAAGTGATATGTCTCCTTTTTGCACAAGTACTTTCTCAATTTTGATTGCATTTTCTACCATCTTATCAAAGGATGTATGATTTTGCATTTGCAAGTGGTAGTTGAGTTCTGGAACAAGATTGTTGATGAAGATTTCTAGCTTCTCAGTTTTTGGAATGGATCCAACATATAGAGAAAATTTCTTCCTCCATCTCTCAAGAAATGTCAGGAATGGTTCACCTAGATATTGTTTCAAATTGCAGATGTCGATCATGGTGACCAGATGTTAAATATTGTAGGAGTATTGTTCATAGAATAGTTTGATTAACTCTTGAAATTTTTTTATAGTTGGAGGCATTCTAGAGAACCAATGAATGGTTGCTCCTCCCAGAGATCGAGGGAAGAGATGCATTAAGTAGGTTGGTTCATGCATGAACTCCATGGATTGAGTACAGAATTCTTTGACATGATCTTGAGGATCAGAGTTTCCATCATACTTATCATACTTAGGCATTTCCACTTTTTTAGGGAATGGTGGCATGTACAAGTCTTTATCAAATGGAAAGGGGCATAGAGCTTCCATGGATAACTCCTTAGGTTCCTTTTCTTTTTCAAGTTTGTTAAGTTTGACTTGCATGGCATGCATCTATTTCATCATAGGCATGATAGGAGTTTCTTCCTCATGTGTAATGATATCTTCCACATTAAATTTTGGAGGAAGTTTAGCTCCTTGATGAGCTAACTCTAGAAAGTATGCTTCTCTATCTTCTTTCAAGAAATGTTTCATCATTCTTTTGAAGTTATCATCATTTTGATATTGGGCAATTTCAAAAAGTGTAGGTTCTTGATCCATACTGTGTTGAGACTAATGTCCTTGGGACCCATGATGTGTCCCTCCGTGAGACATGTTAGGAGTTTTAGGGCTCCCTAGATTAGATTGAGGTGGAGTTTGTTGATTACCTCCATGAGTTGATGGAGGGGGTATGTAACCAGTTTTCAATCAAAAATTACCAAGACCGTCATCTTCGTAAAGACCAAAATTGTAGAGTTGTTCAAGATTTGGATTCTTTTGAGTAGTCAAAGCTACAGTGTTAAGTGCTTCTCTAGATTTCTTGTGAGAGGAAGCTCTAGTTTCCACCATTAACCTTGGGTGAAGCAAAAGAATAAGATGAAGACAACTGAAGAATGAATTGATTCAATAAGATCGAATGATGAAACCTTATCAAGATTGAAGTGATTAAAGATTAGATCAGACGTAAATGAAGGATACTGTGCCACATCCATTTAGTAAAAAGATTAAATTTGAAGATAATTTTGACAAGGTTTTGACACAAGATGAAAAAGACTCAAATTGATAAATCAGAAGGCTAAATCAGACTCAAGAGACCACTTTAGGAAAATGAATGGATTCATTATATGCTCTGCTCTATTTCTAACACAATGATTTGTTTGATAGATTCCAGGATTTGTTTCTCAACTCTAGACATGCAATTTCAAATAGTGTGCAATAGGAAAATAGGCATACAGACCCCAGACAAAAATCAGATCTGATGAAAAGTTGACCAACTAGCAATAATAAGCTCTCTATTTTGAAAATTTTAGGATAGGTTCACATGAGAGAATGTTGTTTCGCATGAGGAAGTATCAGGTTGCGCATGAGAATGTGTTGTCTCGTGTGAAGGAATGCTCAAAAAGTGAAATTTCATGCAATAAAAGGACACAGTTTGACAGTTTAGACATAGTTTTCAAGGCATAGGTTTTGAGACACAACGCTGGCTATTCTCTAACAAAATATTTAGTTCTTACTCCAAAAAAGGATTTTTGCTCAGATTTTGCAATTTTTCAATGTTTTAGTATCAAATTGTTATGCAAATTTTGAAGATCCGTGTAACAGTTCATTTCAAGTAACCAAGAAGATATCAAGCACGCAAAATGACAAGCAAGGGAAGCAAGAAATCATCTGAAAACAATGAACAAGGGCAAAAGAAAACTTGCACATGAACAAGCAATAGTGACTTATTGTGCTAATCCCTAAACATAATACTTGTGTATGTTTGAAAAAGTTTTTCAATAACACACATATTCCTAGAAAATGAAAAATTTGGCCTCACTAGGGTTTGTAGTAATGGTCTGACTCTACAACTTTTATGATCTCAAGAGGGTGAACTCCAATCCAGGTGCACCGGGGTTTTGACACAGTCTAAGAAATTAATCAATCAGGAGCTTCTAGGGAGATCTGACAGCCCAACAAGAGACCACACCTGTGAAGATTTCCTCCACAAGGACATTTATATAGCGGTTGTTGCTACCACAGTGAAAATGGCTATTACCGCTTGAGGTTCTATCCACGTGGTTGATCTAATTAAGGGAATGTCCACTATGGTTAACCCTCTCTAAAGGTGACTCACAAAAGATACCACATGGGGACTAGATTGGATTCAAGGATTTGGGTTTCTGGTACTATCCAAAAAGGAAGTAGAGCATAATCCCCTAGCCTCTTCACTTCACCAAAACAAAGTAGATAGATTAATCCAACATGCTAAGACCAAGATTATCTCACAAAGAGCTATGATGTCAACCACTTATGATCTATCAACCTCTCTGGAGAGAGAATGTATCAATCAAAAGTTGAAGACACACAAATCTAGTAGAACGTGAGACGCTCTCAGTACCTTCCCTACCTACAAGGGGATCCTTCATCAAGAAGAGCTTCGCATGAATAAACAAGTGAAAGAAGCTCAATCTCTCAAGATCATCTACAAATAGTGTTCATAGGGCCTATTTACTATGTGTAACAGATATGCAGAAAGCAAATCTATGTTCGTTTTATAGCCCAAAATGAAGTCTTTGATATGAAAGCAAGAAAGTTCACACAAGCTTGACATAAGAGAGGTTCATTTTAATCCAAATCAAAATATTATCAACTTGAGAAGAATACCTTAGTTCCAATGCTCTGCAATCCAGAATTTAGCACACATTTGAAAGTACAAAATCAAGACAAATCAATAGCAAACCGTAAGTGTTAGAAATCACTAATCTGAAAGTATGGATTTGCAAATTTTGTGTCTCTGTAGCAAAATCTCACGCGAGTCAAGATGTGGTCCCACGTGAGGAAGTATGGTCTCACGTGACAAAAGATGAAGTCTCACGCAAGGAAGTGCTGGAATCGGCAAAACTTCACGCAGCGCAATGAAAAATCTCACGCGAGAATTCGTGCAGAGATGTACAAAAGTACGGATAGAAAATTAAAAAATTGCAGTATTGATAGAAAAAGTGCTATAAAAAATAATTCTTTTTTTAAGGCAAAAAAGAAACAAAAAATAATGCTCTGCAGAGAATACCAGATCTGAAAAAAAAAACTTGAAACCCTTAACCTCAAAAACTACTTCAAAAACACCCAAACAGGTAGCAGCAGGGGAGTTTTGATAGAGAAATGATAGAAGATTGATAGAATAGAAGGGAAACCCATTCTAGTGCCCTACGGTGGGCACCAAAAATGTGTGTGTGAATTTTGTACCTAGTTGTAGACACAACACTTCAATAAAACATTAGAGGTTAGCAAAAACAAAAATCTGCAAGTAATTGAAACTATGCTAACCAAGTGATTTACTGCCTTCTAGCAAGTGCGAGTATGATGTTCTTAGATTGCAATCAAAATCAGTGAATGCAACACCTAAATGAAGGATTTAAATGAAAAGAATGAAAGATTGTACGAATGCAAACTATTCTATATTTTTGTATTTTGTATGCAATAAGAATGAGAAACTGTATGAATCTAAGCTAGAATGTATGAAATTGAGTTTGAATGCAGATTTAATCTAAGAAATGCTATGAATGAATATAAAAATATATGATATGAAACTATGAATGCTCAAAACAATAAATGAAAATCTCACAATAGCCTTGATTCGCAAAAGATTGATTCTTGAGTCACAAATTCACCAAAGTGAGGATGCAATTTTGAGGTCCCTTTTGTGAAGAGATGAGCCTTGTTTTTATAGAAATCCAGGGCTTTGAGGATGCGGAGAAAAGCCATAAATCACTCTTGACAAAATCAGGTTGATTTTTGAGTTATCAAAAAATCAGAGATAATTAACTCACAAAAATCATGCAAAAACAGTGTTTAACTCAAAATAGAGTTTAGTTCTCTTTTTCAACTCATCATCAGATGTTGAGTTTCAATTTTAAAATTGATTGTTAATTTCTAGTTGCCTGCTTTTCTGATTGTGCATGATTTAATTATAAATTAATTTAATAAATAAAGTGATTTATTCTCAACTTAACTGATTTTAAAATCAAAACAATTGATTTATGGGTTAATCAATTATTAAATTAAACTTTTATTCAAAAACTATATTATTAAATATTGACAACTGACTTTAATTAATTAAATAGGAATTTAATCAATTAGTCATAAGATTTTAGATTTATTATCAAAATTAAATAATACAATTTAGGAATAATTAGAATTAAATTTAATTAAATAATTAAGTGGCATTATTAAATCTGATTAATTAAATATTCAGAATATTCAATTAATCAAACTTTAGGATAAATAAGATTTATCGCCAAATAATTATTAAATTAAAGATAATTAGGATAAATAGGAATATTCCCCAATGCAGAATTTAGGATAAAATCAATTAGGATTCGATAATGTGTAGATGTGCCTTAGGTTAGGACTTTTGTATCAATTTCATTTGATGTGTCGATATAGGAGGTTAATGAAACTATAGCCCATTTTTGGGGTATTACAAAACTCAGTACAGACACCAAAAAACAATAATTTCCAGATCTACTACATTTCAAGATAAGTGTTTCATTTTATCCTAATCTTTCTGATTTATTTTTATACTTTATAATTAAGAAATTAGACCCCCTTTCCCTCTTTATCCATAACCAGTTGATTCATTTTTGCATTGATCGTCTCTTTTTAGTTAATCAATTGGGATCTCCTTGTCTTGGATTAGGAGGTAATATATATCTACAACATTTTCAACACACACAACCCACAAACACATTAATATGTATATATGTATATGTATATATATATGTATATGTATATATATATGTATATGTATATATATATATATATATATATATATGTATATATATATATATGTATATATATATATATGTATATATGTATATATATATATATATATGTATATATGTATATATATGTATATATGTATATATATATATATATGTGTATATATATATACATATATACATATATATACATATATACATATATATATATATATATATACATATATACATATATACATATATATATGAAAGAGTTGTCTATCGCGGGCTCACCAAAATTTAAGATATAAATAAATAAATAAATAAATATATATATATATATATATATATATATATATATATTTATTTATTTATTTATTTATTTATTTATATCTTACATTTTGGTGAGCCCGCGATAGACAACTCTTTCTTTTTGGTGTTGGATGTTTTGCCTCTTTTCCTTAAAGACTAGCTTAGATTAGTTTTCTTTTATGCTCTTTCATTTTAAAATACAAAAACAAAAAAAAATCTACATACTCATCAAAATACAAAAACATTTATTGCATTTAATTCAATATGAAGATCTTTAAGATGCTTTGGTGTGTGGTTATTTTCCTCATTATTCTCCTCTTAGCATCTCTTTATAGTACTTATGATGTTTATGAGAGTATCATCCATTTCATTATGCTTGTCACTCTTCATGTTTCACTTGCTTATGCTATTATGAGATTGACTAATACTAGCCTTCCTACTTTCAAAA
This sequence comes from Chamaecyparis obtusa, assembly GCA_027943335.1. Taxonomy (NCBI): domain Eukaryota; kingdom Viridiplantae; phylum Streptophyta; class Pinopsida; order Cupressales; family Cupressaceae; genus Chamaecyparis; species Chamaecyparis obtusa. Next base: position 121,952 of record BSBK01001023.1, on the reverse strand, counting down.
CTTTCATTAAGAATTTGTGTGGCAAACTTATTGCTCTTTTGGATTATGTGAAGAATTTGGTAGATGATACCCCATTTCATAATCTTCCTAATCCTAATCCTATCCTTCCTAATCTAGTTCCTAATATTTCTAATCCTAATCATATCCTTCCTAATCCAATTCCTAATATTCCCACTTCTATTTCTCAATCTTTTATCCCTAGTTCTTCCCACACTTATGATGGGGTTTAAACTATGGTTCATGATGCATATGTGCAAGAATTATTTTCTTTACCTTCCCTTTTTTATCTGATCCATGATTATATTAAAGGGGAGAGAAAAGAAACTTCTTCTAAACCTATCATTCCACCTTATACAACATTTTCTCATGATCACCGTAAACAATCACCTCATGCAAAAGCTTTACAAGATATGTACACTACAGGATACAATATGATAGCTAAACAAGGTTATAAGGGTTTAGGGCTTGGTGTTAATGAACAAGGTATTAAATATCTGGTTCATATATCCCCTAAACAAGATATGTGTGGTCTTGGCTTTCCACTATCTCAATTTAAGGTGGTTGATTTTGATCGTCGCCCTCCTCTTCATGTTCTTCTTCCAACACCTTCCTTACATTACCCTGATACCCCTCAAGATGTGGCTAAGAAGGTGTATGTTCAGCTAATGAATTCTAAGAAATAAATCTTTAAACCTATGCCGAAAGATGCTCTCTCCAAGTACAAATGTCCTTTTCACTATAGTAATACACATTTAGTTTCTCATTGTGTGCATTTCAAGATGTATGTTAGAGAAAGAACTGCTTTAGGAATTATATCTCACTCTCGTGCGGTTTTACAATTTCTTCATAATTTCCATACGAGGAATACCCCTTATTTTTCTATAAGATAGATCTTTTCTCCTCTTGTCTCTTGATTGGGGGGCAAGAGGTATTTCTTCTATTTTTATATGATCCATTATGCTCTTAGCATGTATTTTATTTTGAGCTTAATTGGTTATTCCTTCTATATTTTATCCCTATGGTTTTGTATTATGATATCTTTCCTTTGCTCATAATCATCCATAGCTCTCTTCTAGTATTCAAGATATATTTTCTAAAGACATTTGTTTTGCAAAGATATCTCTTTGTTATGTCATATATTGGTATTTCCCTTGCTTTCATCCTTGGGGGGCAAGGTTTTCCTTCTTTCTCTCTATCTAGGGATCTACTTTCCTTAACTTAGTGACAATTGTTTATTCTACAACATTATTTCCTTATACTGACTGATGTTTTGGCTATGGATATTCTTTTATGTGAGAGGTTTTTGTCCTAGGTCATCACTTCTTTATTTGGAAAACTATGTTCTTTATAAACTCTTACCCTTGCTTCGGGGTTAGATTTTGCTTCCTTCATTCCAAGATTCCTCTTCCTCTTGATCACAGGGGGCTTGATGATTGAATCTTTGATACCTATTTCCTTTTCTTTGAAAGATGATATTTTTTCTAAAGCAATCCTCTATAGTGGGGGTCTTGTTGATAAGATATCTTTCTCTTTGAGGATCCTTTTTCCATAAGTGACTTATCATTTTTCATGATTATCTATACTTTTCGATGTAAGGGTCAATACTCTTTGCTAATAATATAGAGTACATTGTTGTTAATAGGATATCTCCTTACTTTGTGAAGTAGGTATCCTCCTTCTCTTTCTTATCCTGTCTATTAGGTAGCCACGATAAGGAGGGGGGCATATATAGGGTCTTCCTTATACTATAGTTTATATTTTACAACATGCTAAATCCTCAGAAGGTAACACACATAAGTTGCTAAATCGTAAAGAAGACACGCATTTTCAATTTTAAATATGCTAAATCCTCGAAAGGTAACGCACATAAGTTGCTAAATCCTAAAGAGACACACATTTTATATTCCATAGTGATACAAGAATGTGGATCTATGGAGATTCCAAAAGTTTTCAGAAGACGCATTACAACTACAAAGCACAGTTTATGGGTGAACTATCAAGTTTGGCTACCTATTGGGCTCTCCCTCCTTGGTGATTCATGGTAATGTGGGCATCTTACTAGGCGAGGTAATCACACCTCTTCTCTCTTTTTTCTAGTGATGTCTCTCTTATTGTAATCTTGGGGTTGACAAAGACTTGAGTCCCTAGGGGCTTGAGGATTGCTTTGTCCCTTTGATTTCAATAAGATTTTCTTTTTCTTTGTGATCTCCTTTACCAAGATTTTGCATCGAGTCCATACTCTTGCTAAAGTGGGGGCTAAATGTATCGTCAAAAAATGGAAGTACTTCCATTTAGGACTAGTTTATCCCTCTGAGTAAGTGGTTTGGGGTCATGTCAAATACCTTGAATGGGTCTTTGACTTGGATTTGGTTTTTCCCCTTTCCTGCCCTATTTTCCACTTCTTTCCTACCTATTTCTAGTATCTTTCTCTAATATTTTGAGGTTCTTGACCTCAAGGTCAAGGTTGACCTTTTGGGTCAAGGTCAACCTCAACCCTGACCTAGGTCAAGGTCAAAATTGACCCTAACCTAGGGTCTAAATTTCAAATTCCAAAGATTTCCAGATGTCAAGGTTTGGAAAGAATTCTTTCCCACTTCCAAGTCAGCTACTTGGGGCTTCAAAATGGTGATTCTTAATAGACATTTAATATAGGTCCACTTTTAAGGGTATGAGCCTAATGAGAATTTATTTCTCATATCTCGACCTCTCTAGAAGTTGGTGTCCTAGACTAGTATATAAAGAAGCCTTCTACTCTCATTTTAGAGAAAAAGAGAAGGAAAGAAAAGGGAGGATCATCTATGCATAATTTATCAAAGTGAGCATTCGAGAATTCAAGCATTCAAGTATTCAAGCATTCAAGATTCAATTCATTAAGGAGATCCATTGGTAGCCATTGAAGGATTCGAGCTCTATGGAGCCCTCTTGTTGAATATTTCTCCATCCATATCCATTCAAAGCTTCTTCCTATTCCAAGATCCATTCAAGATTGGTGTTGAAGATCTAAAGGAAATTGATTTGAGACATCCTACATCCTACAATTCTATATCCATTTGGAGCATCCATACTTGTGGATTCAAGGATTTGAATCCTCCATAAGGGTTTCAACATAAGCAAGGTGAATTGTTCTATTTACTTTGTTTATTACTGCAATTTCAATTCTATTTCAAGGTTAATTCCAAAACTGGGGTTTGACCAAGGCAAACCCCTCATCTAAACAACAAAACCATTTTTATTGCAGGTGCAGGTGCAAAACAAGGAATTACAGAGAAGATTCAGATACCCTTTTCAGCAAACTCTCAGGATCTATGAACAAAATTTCTGTCATAGAAATGCAGGTCAAGGTCGACATAAAGGGGCACAATTGCACCCCCGTATTTGGGTCAATGTCAACCTGGCTCAGAAAAGAAAAATATTTATGGGTTTTCTCTGTCTCTATGTTTCCAGGCTAGGGCAGGTTGTACAATTTCCAGAAACTCAGTACAGACACTAGAAAACATCAATTTCCAAATTTTCTATATTTCAAGATAAGTGTTTCATTTTATCCTAATCTTTCTGATTTATTGTTTTACTTTATAATTAAGAAATTAGACCCCCTTTCCCTCTTTATCCATAACCAGTTAATTCCTTTTTGCATTGATCATCTCCTTTCGGTTAATCAATTGGGATCTCCATGTCTTGGATTAGGATGTAATATATATCTACAACATTTTCAACACACACAACCCACAAACACATTCAATATATATATATATATATATATCTTACAGCAGCATATGCAAGCAGTATCATCCCATCTTCAAGTCTAGCCACCTGTGCAAATATTTCACCATATTCCAAGCCTTCTTCTTGTGCATATCCTTTGCACACCAATCTTTCTTTTTTCCTTATTGTACACACTAAAATATGCACTTCTATGAACCATTACATGCAAGGTTACTCAAGAGTGAGGCCTCACAAAGCGGCTCATAGCTCTCTATGCATGGAGTCGCAAGGGACTATGAGTTTTGCTCTCAGCTAGAGCTACAAGAAAGTGACCTTGCTAGTCAACCACACAATGAGAGATTCAAATGAAGACAAGGGCAAGAGTGCCAATATCTCCAAGAATCAAATATGCAATGCAATGCAAGCTATATGAGAATGCAAATCTAAGCTATGAAAGGAAAGTACAATGCAACTAATCTATGAAAGGAAATAGCAATGGATTACAATGCCTCCTATTTAGACTATGTGAGCTTATTCTATTGCATAAAAGGAAATCTATACTAAGATGCCATGAATGTAACTATGAAAGCAAAACTATTATGAAATGCAACCAAAAATGTCAAGGCTTCAAAGCTTGAGTGTCTTCAAAGAGAGCTCCAAAACCTGCAGCATAACAATAGCATAAAATATGGATATATAAATGAAGGAGAGAGCTCTCCTTTTATAAGAAATGAGGTGAAATGGACCATTGAGATTAAGAGGCAAAAAGTCTTAATCAGCGGTGGAGCTTGAAAGAGGAGCAATCCATCTGCACAAACATCCTCCAATGAGAGTGAAGTGTTGACTTTTGAGCCTCATGTGAGACAAAAAGTGCTTTTTCCCTTTTTATAAAATAGGAATAATGCTTTATTTGTGCAACTTAGGATAAGAGGAAAGGTGGGGGCTTTTTATTTAATTAAAAGGGGAGGAAATATTCTTTTTAATTAAATAAAGACTTAGGATAAATGGTTAGCCCAAGGATAAAAATCCAATATATGATCGAAATTAGGATTTGATCAAGAAATTGATATTGTTGAAAATATTGATTAATGATCAAAATGATTCAGGATTGATAAATTGAATAAATGGGGCCCAAAGTCTAGGCGACCATTTTAGGATGCATACATTTGCCCCTCTTTGACTAATGTGTGATCGATCTGGGAACACATGTAGTCAAAGAATGAAGTTGAAATGTGAGATCGATTTGGGATCACAAAACAACTCAGATATGAGGTCGATTCGGGATCACATCTGGACAAACATAAACAAAAGCTTAGACCAACACTATCGCTGCTAGGTGCAAATCAAGCTTTAGACAAAACTATCACCGTCGCTGCTAGGCAATAATCAATGTCTAAAAATGGGAGATAAGAATCTCAAGTTTTGAGCAAAAGCTCACAAAAGATGTCTGAATCAGGAAAATCAAGAGAATTAGGGATGAGAATCCCACAAATACTGCCCCCTCGGAGTCGAAATCGAAATCAGGTAGAGGAGAGACAGAAAATTGATAAGGTTGATCAAATCAGAATGAAATCACAATTGAAGGTAAATGATAATAGGATAACCATTAGGCAATGAAACATGCCCCAGCGATGAGCTAGAAGAAAAGAGATAGGGCGAATGAAAGACTGGAAAAATGAGAGACATGAAAAGGAAGAAATTCCACCGAAAATCAAATTATGCCTCAAAAAGGTCAGTCAACTGCGTAGAAGAATGAGAAAATTTGGAAACGCGACTCGGATTTCGATTTTGAGTCTGAAAATGGATAGAAAATGATGTGATATGAAAGACCAGAAATGAAAGATATGATCAAGAAGAATCAGAAAATGAGCACAGCTGACCAACTAGTCCATAGATGATAAAAAGGAGAGCTCTCTCCATATGCAAAATGCAAAAACTAATCTAACATGAACCTAAAAATGCAAGCTACTATGAAAGTGGTTGACTTGCAAGGTCACAACGCTTATAGACATCTAATTATCATCATCGAGCGTTATTGGTAGCATCGTAAGATCATACAATGCACACTAGCGTAACTATGTGGATATGAATATGATCTTTATCAGATAGAAATGTGGAAATCTCACCTAGGCATCAAAGACATGGAGGTCAAGATGAATAATGCAGTGAGATCACCTAAGTTTAATATGGTGAGATTATGCTTGTATCAAGACACATGAAAATCAGGATAGCTAGAAGCATGCACTCGCAAAACAGTCAAGGATAATACCTTGTTAATCCATAGTGTCAAGTAAGACCAGCATAAATGCTCATGACAATTAGGACCAACAAAATATACCCACAAGCAGATAAAGAAATAAAACATGTTCTCATTCCCTCAGTCTTCTAGCTATGCATCATCGAAAACTTCGCAGGGAGAGACCACTCATCAAAGAAATCCTCATAGACAGCACACAAAGAAAAATAAAGTCATCATATCGTCAGCGAGTTGATTGTTTAAGTGCGTGTGTGTTGGTCATAGAATCAAATTCTGAGTATCTTATCTGCAAATGGGAAATATCGCATCATGCGAGACTGTTGGGTAAGACATCTGATAAGTGTTAAGAAACACTCGACGCAAGGGTAGTGTTGAAAAACACTGTTTGGGGTGGTGTTGAAAAACACCTGTTGTGAAATGCCCCAAGAGACAAACGCACCAAAAGGACCTATGCGAACAGTTATGCCCCCTAGACAAAGACAAAGACCAATTCCAGACTAGGCCAAATAAGGTCAAGGCATGATGGAAAGTGGTTAAGTGTCGAGGACGCATGCTAACAAATAGGGGTACAAAGGCCTCAAGTAGCGCCTGTTTCCAGGTTTTCACCACTTGGAATCATTTTTATTGCAATTTTTTCTCTTTTTTTCATTTTTTTTGGATTTTTGTATTTTTTCAGGACTTTTTATGTTTTTCAGCATCATATATCAATTTTTTTGGAATTTTTTCAGGATCATAAAAGATATACAAAGGATGCCCCCAGACAGAACGGGCGTTAAACTCATGAGCAAGATCACATCGTGCAGTCCCAATGTCTAGCAAGGTGGGGAATGAGAGGGAGTAGCAAGCTAGTGAAAGAGATGGAAGACATGAGAATGAAGGAGAGTGAAGAGAAGAAATCCTCAAGGTCAAACTCCTCAAAAGTACCCAAGCTAGGGAAAAAATTGTTGTCATGTAAAGCGCATTTGGATAAGCAATGAAAGGATATCATAGGATGTCACAAAAGCGCACTGCAAAAGAAGCAAGGGAGGATGCAGTCCAAAGGAGTAGACATGTCAAGAGGCTTCATAGCATCGTTTTTACTCTTTTTATTAGATCAAGACCAAGGGGGAAAAGGATAGCGAAAGGCTAGAATGAATGGAGGAAAATGAATATGAAGGCTAGACATGAAAGGAATGAAAACAAGATCATTGTAAGATAGCTCACAAGATAGCCAAATATTTAAGTATAGGTCAACATTGTCAAAATCAAAGAGAGAAGATGGAATGGATGAAATATGTAGAAGAACTACGCATGATGCCTGATTTCCAAGTTTTCATCATGGTACTTATCCAAGGTGCCACAAGGGAGTGGTTTTCACCAAAGGATGAATTTATTTCTCTTTACTTTTGCTACCAAGGTGCCTGTTTCCAGGTCTTCACCATGGCACATTTTTAAATTTTTTTTTTTTTCTTTTTTTCTTTTTTGTTTTCTTTTTTATTTAATTTTATAATTTTTTGAATTTTCTTTTTTTTTGAATTTTTTGGAAGAAGGCAAGCTTTTAGATAATGCTCCTTGAAAGAATAAACCATGATGTGTCAAGGATTCAAAATGATATGCTCAAAGATGCTGAAGGGGAAAGGAAGACGCAGAAGGAATAGGCAAATGAGGAAAATTGAGAGAAGGTAGAAGGATGATGAATGGAAGGAATGTGAAAAGGATAGCTAGAAAGAAGGCAAGATCAACATCGATACACACCTTGAAGGGTGACGGGAAAAATGGAGGAAATGTAAACCATATTCTAGTCCAAATGTGAACCATATTCTGGTTCATTATTGCTATTTGACTCCTCAAAGAGTGGATTGGTGTACTTGTTATAATTCTCAAATGTGAATGAAGGAATACGAGAAGGAATATGATGAATGTTTAGCAGAGGTTGTGGTTCAGGCACATGGAATGAAAGAATGTTTTTGGAAGAAGATGAAGTGGAAGTCTTTGGAAGCTTGAATGTCAATTTCACTTTTTGTTCAACATGAGACTCTTTCAAGAGAGATTTTGGAATCCATATAGCCTTAGGCTTTTCATTTCTTTTTGATAATTTAGAGAGAATATCTTCAATAATGGATTTTGGAACCCATACTTGTCTTGTAGTTTTCTTTTTAGATATCTCTTTTGACTTTATATATCCATGTCGATTAGAGGGGACATGGTGATCTTCTTTTTTTGATGGATTCTTATATTGCTTCTTTTTCTTGTATTGAGCATTCAAGTTACTTCCAAAAGACTTGGGACTTGTGGAAGAAGAAGGAAAATATGATTGGTATAGATGGGTGGATGGATGAAAGGGATTCAAGGGTATGCATCTATGTTGATCTTGAGGAAAGATAGGAGATGGAGGGATGTAAGGACCCAAGATGGATGACAAATTAGGAGAATTAGGAGGGGAAAGTGAAGGGACATAAGGACCCAAGATGGAAGGAAGACATGAAGCCCTTAGTATTGGTGGAGGAGGTCCAAGGATGGAAGTGGAAGATGCAAAAGGATAATCAATAAGTTCATCAACATCTATATGACAACCAAGGATATCAGCATCTTTAGAGTGAGCATTAGAGTTTTCAACAGGATCATGCACATCTTGAATAGGAGCAGTTTCTTTGATAGGATCATTCGTAGCTTGCAAAGATTTAGGAAGAGAAGAAAGCGGAAGTGAACATGGAGTGGTAGAATAGGAAGATGGAAGACTTTGATCTTGACAATGATTGTTGGGTAGCATAAGTGTATCAACTTTTTCTAGATTTTCAATAGGCTCAACATTGGAAGTAACAACACCATTTTTAATAACCTTAATGGAAGTATCATCTTTTGAAAGTGCAAGTGTAGTAAGGTTATTTTGATTATCAATAAGCTCAACGGTGTAAGTAGTAGCTTGATCTTGCTTAGAGGAAGAATTAAGACATGGTGGAATGAATGGGGAAGGGTGTAAAGGATCAAAAGAACCATGAAACGGATAAGAGACATCATGAAAAGAATTGGATGACATGGAGGGTTCTTGATCTTGATCTTTCTTTATATTCTCTTCTTTATCATTTTTAGAGTCCTCTTGACATGGAGCCACTTCTAAGGACAAGGAAGCAGGTTGGGATTGTATAGAAGACTTTGGAAGAGATGGTGAAGGACTAGCTGAAATAGGCATTATAGCGGATGAAGGCTTAGGCTCTTTAGGTTCGACATTATTGAAAGTATTTGCAGCCAAGCGAAGGTTAGCTTGAGTTTCTTTAAGAGGTAGCCCTTGAGGATAACTATAGGGAACCTCATGGAAAGCATTAGGATCTTTGTTGGATGAAGGATTTGTGAAAGATTTGGAAGACTTAGCAGCTTTAGGAGACGTGTGGACATTGGAGTAAGTAGAGGATAGAAGAGAACCATCACAAGACAAAGGTTCAACATTAACATGATCTTGCTCGAGAGTGCAACTTTTATTTTCAGCATGAGAACTTTTAGAGGAGAGATCCTTTTGACGTTTGAAATCAGCACGGTAGATTTTCTCCTCCTTAGTAGGAATATTGTATTGTTCGCAAAAATCATCAAAGAATTCTTCAAATTCAGAATCATATGGATCACCATCACAGTCTACCCAATAGGACTTCCCCTTGGAAATCACAAGTGTACCACGAGGATGATGCTTAGGAATAGAAGTTTCATGGGTATCACTACATTGTCCATCATCATAGTCATCATAGTCATTATAGTCATCATAGGTGGGTGTATCACTCTTTGTGGAAGAGACATCACAAGGACTATCATGTTGCTCTTTATGGTATGTCTTCTGAAGATAAGGAAGATTCTTGGGAGAAGTAGAAGAAGAATGAGATCGTGAAGAAGAGGAAAATGAAGACTTCATGGAGGAAGAAGAAGGCTTGGATAATGAGGAATGTCTAGAAGAATAATAATGAGATTTAGAAGATGAAGAATGTGAATAATGTTTAGAAGAGTCATGATAAGATTTGGAAGATGAAGAAATCGAATGAGGTTTAAAAGAATCATGATAAGACTTAGAAGATGAAGAATGTGAATAGTGCTTCGAAGAATCGTGATAAGATTTAGAATGTGAGGAATGATGAGAAGATTTAGAAGATGAAGAATATTTGGATGAGACCATGAGTATGATTCTAGCAAAGGCATCTGATTCAATCGACTTTTCTTTTATTTTTGCTATAAGTTTATTACCCATGCCATAATTAGAAGAACCATTAGAGGAACAAAATTCTTCAAATTGAGAAATGAGTTCAAGATCATCTATTCTCAAGAGAGGTTCCTTAATAAGATAGTTGAAATTCATGGTTCTAGAAGAGGAGGAATCAAGCATGGAAGAAATGAATAGAAGAGATGAATAAAGGAATGTAGACTAGATAATAAGAGGAAAAGAATCAAGAAGAAGAATAAGAATTTCCCATGGGAATAGAAGACTTTAGAAGAACATGGGAAATGGAGAAGAAAGAAGAAGACTAAGAGCCATCTTGTGCAATTAATACCATAATGTTCATTGAGATGTTGAGCAACATGACAACACCTAGGATCTAAGATCTAGACTGACCAAGGAAGACTGAAAATAGAAGACCCTTGGTAATAGGATGACCTCACAAAATGTCAACACCAAACTAGGATAATCAAAGTTCTCTATTGTCCAAAGAGAAATGAAAAGATGGAAGGGGCTTTACCAACACTGTCAAAGAGGTGCTTCAAATCAAAGGATGAATATCCTTGCACTTTTGAATCAGGAGGTTGGACTAGGCCAAAAGATAATTGAAATTGAGATAAATGAAAATGATTTGGACAATAAAAGTACTAAAATTCTCCAAGAATGTGACTAACAATTCTAGAGATAGGCTTTCTCACCAAGAATGGACAAATGCGATACTGATGTTGATTTTGACCAATTTGTGCAAATTTTGAATCTAAGGGTGAAAATGTCTGATTTCAATCACAATTTTAATAGTATTTGAACAGGTTTGCAAACAGTAGGGGATCAAACATGTCTTCAAACACTTGAAACAAGGGCAAAAGCAACCTTGCCAAGACAAGCACTTGTGATATCAAAATTGAAAAAGCACCCTATGAATGCTACCGATCGTTTGTATGTAAGAACGTTTACACTGGTTTAGCACATTCGAGAACACTTCAAGCAATACCTTCCTACAAGACAAGGCTCAATACTTACCAACTTAGCCCACAACTTGATGCCCCCTTGCCTCACACCAAGTGGTTGCCCACAAGAGATATTGGCTTTGTCATGGAAGTGTCAAACAACACAACCAAAGGGGCACATATGGTGAGTATCTTAAGGTGATCCGGGTAAACCACTTGGATCAATCCTTGCACTAAGAAGATAAGCGGCTAAAATAAGGTGGCTTCTATCTAATGGTTCTTAATAAGGATTTCCGTTCACAACACCCCTCTTGCTCCTCATAAAGGACTAGGACCTCGCGGCCTCAAGAGTACCTTAAGCATTCTTGTTCAATGTTTTCCCCATGGTCGCAATCCCATGAGCTACTCACATCAAACGAAGACAAGTGTTATGTCTATCAAGGTTTTTGGTGTCCTTGATAGCCTTGAGATTATAGTGAGTTGGAATCACTTGCCACCAAGGAAAATGATGACAAGGTTGTCCCCACTTGAGTCGTTCCTCTTGATTGCTCAAGAGCAGGCCCGCTAAAGGATTCCTAAACTAAACAAAAATGGATCAAATCTTGAGGTTCAAGGTTTTTGATTCACCACAAGGGTGAAGAGCATACTCCCCTATCTCAAGAATCTTTCCCAAACACACCAAGCAAAGAGATCAATTACCCCCTTGCTTCCAAAACCTTAAGATGGGTCAAGATTTTCTGATTCACCTAAAGGTGAAGAGCATACTTCTCCTACCACCTCAAGATCCCTTTCACAAGGTATTAAGATGCCTAATACAATTAGTGAATGCCACACTTGAAAGGAAAGAAAATAAACAAGCAAGAATTTTTTTTGTTTTTATGCTTGGGCAGCCCTACAAAAACCATTAGTAGCCCTCTTTGACATGCGTTCTTTTGACAAATTTCAAGTAATGAGAGCACCTACAACCACAACTTGTTAGACCAACAAGAGTTAGGAGAATCAAAATCCAAAATCTACCAATGATTAGTACATGAAAAATTAGATAATCTACAAAAATAACTGATCAAATGATAAAATCTGAAAATGAAACCATCATGGTTGGATTAGGCTCGGAAAGACCTTTCCAACGATATATCACACTTAAACTTTTGATACCATTTGCAAAATTTCAAAAAAAAAATGGGCACCCATTTTCCAGAGTGGCACGGATTTGAAAACGCTAAAATTTTCAAAAATTTCCAAAAAGCTAGCAAAGAACTTGAAATTTGCAAGATACAAAATAGTTCACTGTTAGATCAGGCGATATACCTCAGACTTCACCAGTATCGCGCGATACTTCTTCCTATAGCCAGGCGATACTTCCCCAGTCGAGCGATACTTCGCACGATGCCAGGCGATACTTCGCCCGATGCCAGGCGATAGACTTCAATATAGGCGTGCGATACTTTTTCCGAGCGAACTATCGCGCCAAGACAGGAAGTATATCACGCGATATTTCTGAGAAGTGTCGCGCGATAATCTGAGACAGAAAACCAGAGACGCAGATTTTTTCGAAAATTAATCCGAAAATGATGAAAAATGCAGAATTAAAGGGACAAAGCTAATCTACTCGGCCCCACGGTGGGCGCCAGAAATGTACACACTAAAATATGCACTTCTATGAACCATTACATGCAAGGTTACTCAAGAGTGAGGCCTCACAAAGCGGCTCATAGCTCTCTATGCATGGAGTCGCAAGGGACTATGAGTTTTGCTCTCAGCTAGAGCTACAAGAAAGTGACCTTGCTAGTCAACCACACAATGAGAGATTCAAATGAAGACAAGGGCAAGAGTGCCAATATCTCCAAGAATCAAATATGCAATGCAATGCAAGCTATATGAGAATGCAAATCTAAGCTATGAAAGGAAAGTACAATGCAACTAATCTATGAAAGGAAATAGCAATGGATTACAATGCCTCCTATTTAGACTATGTGAGCTTATTCTATTGCATAAAAGGAAATCTATACTAAGATGCCATGAATGTAACTATGAAAGCAAAACTATTATGAAATGCAACCAAAAATGTCAAGGCTTCAAAGCTTGAGTGTCTTCAAAGAGAGCTCCAAAACCTGCAGCATAACAATAGCATAAAATATGGATATATAAATGAAGGAGAGAGCTCTCCTTTTATAAGAAATGAGGTGAAATGGACCATTGAGATTAAGAGGCAAAAAGTCTTAATCAGCGGTGGAGCTTGAAAGAGGAGCAATCCATCTGCACAAACATCCTCCAATGAGAGTGAAGTGTTGACTTTTGAGCCTCATGTGAGACAAAAAGTGCTTTTTCCCTTTTTATAAAATAGGAATAATGCTTTATTTGTGCAACTTAGGATAAGAGGAAAGGTGGGGGCTTTTTATTTAATTAAAAGGGGAGGAAATATTCTTTTTAATTAAATAAAGACTTAGGATAAATGGTTAGCCCAAGGATAAAAATCCAATATATGATCGAAATTAGGATTTGATCAAGAAATTGATATTGTTGAAAATATTGATTAATGATCAAAATGATTCAGGATTGATAAATTGAATAAATGGGGCCCAAAGTCTAGGCGACCATTTTAGGATGCATACACTTATCACTTCACCTTTCTCATTCATCTTATTTATGAATATCCACTTAGTACCAATAACATTCTTGTCCACCAGTCTGGGTACTAATGTCTAGATTTTATTTTTATCAATTTTCTCTAATTCTTCTTTCATAGCCTTCAACCAATCATCATATTTCAATGCATCTTTCACAGTTTTAGGTTCAAGTTCAGTTATTAAACATGTACTTTTTCTTTCCTTTCTTCTTGTCAAAATAGAAAAATTTATATCTGCAATAATTTGATCAGGTGAATGATTCAATTTTACATACCTTGGTAACATTGGTTCAGATCTTGGAGTGCCTTCAACTGATTGAATCAGTTCTTGTTAATTAACTTGTCACTCCATTGGTTCTACTATAGTTTCCTACTCTACCAATTGTACATATACAAACCCATGATAGTCATCGGGTTCCTTCTTGTTGGATTCGTCATTTTGTTCAAAAAATTAATCTAATCCCACATTAGAACTTTTCACTATCTTGTTTGTTCCTTTTTTCAAGCACTTGTAAGCATTTTTTTTAATGGAATATCCTAAGAATATTCCCTCATCACTTCTTGGATCAAAATTTCCTAAATGTTCATCTCTTTTTATATAACATTTACTTCCAAAAACTTTGAAATATCTTACAGTAGGGGATCGACCATGCCACAAATCATAAGGAGTTTTGTTTGTACATTTCTTCAGTTGAAATTTGTTCAATGTATAAACATTAGTTCTCATCGGTTCTCTCCAAAATGTTTGTGCAACACCTTTTTGAATAATCAATGTTCTGGCACAATCAATGATAGATTTGTTTCTTCTTTTAGAAATTTCATTCTGCTGAGGTGTTCTAGGAGATGCCATATTCCTTTTAATTCCTTGTTCCTCGTAGTATGAAATAAACAACTCACCTCCTCTATCAGATTAGAGACATTTCAAGGTCTTACTGGTCTCCTTCTCCACTCTATCTTTGTAGATCTTGAACATGTAAAAATTTTCTAATTTGTCCTTAAGAAAAATAACCCACATCATTCTAGAATAATCATCAACAATCAAATTGAAATATCTATCACCCTAGGAAATAAAAGTTCTCATTGGAGCACACAAATTGGTATGAACCAGATCTAAGATACTTTCAGAAGAGTAATTTTTACTTATAAAACTTGAACTAGTTAAATTCCCAAGCTGACATTCTTACATATTACATTGTCTATCTTTACTAGGTTAGGAAACCCTCTCACTATCTTTATCTTACTAACTTTGACAAGGTTATCAAAATTTACATGAAAAAATATTTTGTGCCATAACCAACAATCTTCTACCTTAGAAATTAGACAATTCTTAATTTTAGAGTTCAGATGGAACAAGTTACCTTTAGTATATTCACTAGTAGAAATCAATTCTCCTATTTTCCCAATGATCATGCATGTACCTTCATTGAAATCCAATCTACATCCTTCATTTTTTAACTGAGATACACTTAAAAAGTTTTATTTCAAACCATCAACCCAATAAACATCATCACAATTTGTCTTATCATTTAAAGAAATGGATCCTTTACATTTCACCATACAAGGAGCGTCATTACCAAAGCTTATTGAACATCCATCATATTCCTCCTTCTTGATGAATTTTCTTCTATCACTAGTCATATGATGAGTGCATCTACTCTCAATAATACATTCATCACTATGATTCATGTTAGACACCAAATCTTTCTCACCTGCTTCTAAGGGTTCTTTCTTTACTACAACAAAGATAATTTATTATTCATCTCTACCATCAGATCTTCATCACTAACACCCTCCTCGGCAAGGTAACATGCTTTATTTTTCTTATCCTTTAATCTCTTTGGCTTCTCCTTCCTTTCATTTTCAGGAAATCTAGAGGCAATGTGTCCAATCTTATTACATGCAAAGCATTTAAAAGGTAGCTTGTAACTCTTATATTTACCTTTTCCTCTAGGTAGTCTTTTAGCAAATAATGCATCCAATTCTTCCCATTTTCTTTCTTTAGACATGATAGATTCATAATCATTAGAGTAAAATTATAAAGAGATGTTATACATCTCCTTTCCTTTCCTAGATGGTGCAAGATTCAATGATGACTTCAAAGAAGCTTCCACTTTAGGCATACTATTGTCATAGTTACTTTATTCAAATGTAGTCAGCTTTCCTATTAAAGCATCAAGAGTAACAAAAATATTTCCTAGAGATCTGAGCTCTTGAATAGCTGAAACTCTAATAGAATACTGAGGTAAAATAGTTCTTAAAAATTTTCTTACCACATCCTTGTTAGGAATATTACCTTTAACACCTCAGATAGCGAAAAAAACCTCTTTGATTCTCTGTTTGTATTTCTCTATGTTCACATTTTCTTGCATTCTCATTTCATCATACTTGCCTCTAAAGTTATCAACTTCTGCCTTTTGCACATGTGGATTTCCACCATATATATTTTTCAACTTCTCCCACATCTCACAAGCAGTATCCAAGTCTTTGACATCTATAAACTCTTCATATAAAAGAGTACTTGCAATTGCTTCCATAGTAGCATTATGTTCTTATCTAATCTTCAATTGATCTGTAGCCAGGACTCCTGAAGGGACAATATATTTAGTAACCACATGATCCCAATACTTTTCATCCATACCCTTAAGATATAGCTTCATCTAACCAAACCATACTAAATATTTTTCTCTTGTAAATTTGGGACCTTCCTTTCTCATCATCTTAGGATCTTTTCCTTGAGTTGTTAAGCTTCACCACAACAGAACAACTTAGATTTGATACCAATTTTTAATTATAAGATTTGGTTACTGAGAGGGGAGGGGTGAATCAATAATATACCAATTTTATAACTTTATCAACCACTTAAACTTTATATCAGCATTCAAAAGATTCACTTTAATAGAAGAAAATAAAAATCATAACCATAAGCACATCCACAAAATAATTAAAACGTGATAGATTTTTATCTCATGGAAACCCAAATTAGGAAAAAAACACGATGGGGATTAGTGCCCACTAAATGTTGTACTTTTTTGAAGTATGCCCTATGAGGAGCTTGACCCTGTTAGGATTTTACAAAAGCCCTATTAGGTGCTACCCGGTTAAGGGATTTACCTTTAGGCCTATTAGAACCTTTACCCTATTAAGAGTAGCCTTGTTAGAGGACTTGAAACACAAATTAATGTGCCACCTTGTTAGAGGATTTACAATAAGGACCTGCTAGGATCCACCTAATTAAGAGATTTTGACTATTGTAACTATTAGGAAACAACAAGAACAATTATCTGTAAAATAGAAATATATCTTCTTAATCAGATCCACTGAAGAACACAATCACTTCTTAACACACTTATCTATGCTCTGGCTTGATCACAATTCACACTTCACACTTCACACCGCACTTTCCCAACACATGATCAACACTAAAAAACTTCAAATTCTTTTAATATATATTGTTCATCAAGCCTTTAATTTTTTCACCACCTTAAGATTTCCCTAAACAACTTTCAATTTTAACTTTTAATCTTCGTACTCGAATCCAACTCATCAAACAAAAAAATTTAATATACACCATGAATTTACAACACCGCATTGGCCATCACAATGATTTACACAAAAATTTGTGTCCAGGGGTCACACTTTTCAACCACACACAAACTTCATCTAGAATACTCTCCACATTCTAGCATTGAACAATGTGATGCCTAATCATCAACTCCAATATTTAAGACACATCACCAGATCATGACTAACTTAACTAAAATTACCGCAACATCTTCACTAATCAAGGATTTAACAACTGTCCCTCAAGAACATAAATACTTTAACATGTTAACAACTCTAAATCTTATCACTGATCATCTAACCTTCACTCCATTCATCCATTTTTTTGTGTGATTGTAACCATAACATCCAAACACTGTTAGAAACCATATCCTATAACAGCATCACAAGACACTAAAAATATTTGACAAACCAATCAAATCACCTATCACTTTTCAATAACTATTCTAGCAGTTGTACTATTATAGTTCATCTAATCATAAATTTCTTACTAGTTAATTTCAATAGTAGTGGACATGCATTTGAAATTATGAGACATATTTGAGTATCCCATATGAATTTCTATAAGTGAAACTTACCATGCTACTTTAATCATCAACCTTTTACTCAGCAACATACTAGAAAAACTAGGTCAATACTTGACATCAATGGCAACTCAATAACTACTCATCATGCAATCAAATCTATACCATGAAAACTCCATAAATCACTTACCATCACATCATCAATTAGCATTAGTTATGCCAATAGAAAATTTGAAAAGAGATATTGAAAGTCAATCTGTTAGGATGTGTGAAGATCTTGAAGGAAAAACAAAAGTTGAAGATGCAAGGAAATATACTGAAGATGCATTGAAGGAAAGGGAGGAAAAATTCTTCAAGATATCTCAAGAGAACAATATGATGCATGAGTGCCTTCATGAAAAAAATGAGGAGAACCAACAAATTTTGAGTGAAAATTAAAGGCTTAGAGAGGATAATGAGAAATTAAAGAAGGAATTTCAAACTAAGAAAGAAGAAAATGAAAAGATGAAGCAATACAATGAAAGCTTGCAAAATCCTGATGAACAATTGAAGATAAAAAGAAGAGACAAAGACATAACCGGTCTTGGTTACACTGGTCAAAGAGAATTTTAAATTGATGAGTCATCTAAATCTAAACCTGAGAAGCCACAAGATGAGAAGGTGGAAATATTGGTTATACTACAAATGTGTGTAGGATAAAACTAGTGAACAAACAATATTATTTTGATGGTTATTGTTATAATTTTCATAAGTATGGTCTTACTACTTATGAGTGTAGATCTAGATCTCATAATAGATCCAGTGGTGTTAGATTTGATGGATATTGTTATGCATGTAACAAATATGGAAATAAAGTTGATGATTGTGGGTCTAAAATATATGTTCCTAGGTCTCTAGTCAAACCCATAATCCCTCATAGAAGGGAAAGGAAATTCAATGTCACATGTTCAGTATGTGGTAACTATGGCCATCTAGCTATGAATTGAAAAATAAGAACACAAAAAGGAAATGATAGATCTTGGAGGTCAGCCAATATGGCACACTTTGTCTTCCATAGGATCGGTCACCTTGCAAGAGATTGTCAATTAATGAACTGGTCACCCAAAAAGTTAGAAGATAGGAAGGGTAAACAAATTGTCAATGTTGAGGAAGTCAGACATGAGATGAAGAATATTTTGAGGAAGGAAGGAGAGAAATAGGAATAGGTCAAGTCATATGAAGGGAATTCACCATCCTTTGGTGTAGAGGATTCATCTTCAAACTAAGTCTATTTTGGACTTAGGGGGAGCACTTAAAGAAAAATCATTTACCAATCCCCCTGATTCAAGAGCGGTAAGATCTATCTATATATTGAGATATATATTGGTATTTTGGGAAATTCTAATGAATTGTTGAGGTTATATATGTTTATGAGATGATTAGATTGAGTTGTAACTATTGGAACCAGTCATATCCATTGGAATAGATCCAACCAGTTATAAAAGCACTATTCAACCGTTGGAATGTGTTGTTTTACTATTAAAGTGCAATGACTATTTTCAAAAGGTTAAATAAGGTTATAGTGAGTTCATTTGTCACTTTACTTTATTACACGCACTTGTGAAGTTTCTTAAGGAGATTTAAGATGACTATTGTGATTTTCTTAATGAGAAGTGAGAAAGTGTTCATGAACCATAACTGATGAAGCTACAAGTATTTTTATAGTTTACGATAAGAGTTTGGTGTGATTTTTGAATTAAATCATGGAAAGAGTTGTAGATACCCCTATTTTGGTTCACATTGTTGAAGATCCACGACCCGCATTCAAGCTACATCAGATGAAGGCAGGAGAGAATGATAAGATGGGTGCCTTATCTTCCATAGAACTTAGATTTGTATTGATCGAGGAAATTCGATCAAACATAAATTAAAAAAATTGATGAACTAGGAGTAGATGTTATTAACAGTGAATATGAAGGATTGTGTGAGAATCATGTTTTGAAGGACAAGCACAAGCACTTGAAGACAAAGGGTTTTTCTTATGCAGTTGATATACCTAATTTTTTTTTATCAAGAATGGGTTTGATATGTTTTGATCTGTGTGCACAATAAATTTCTATGGTTAGATAGACCACATAAGATTGTGAAGGAGATCATTCACAAAGTAACTAGATTTTGTGCTACCAGTGAGTCAGCTGCACTAAGGATGATTGCTACTAATTTGGTTACCCAATTAACCAAATTGAAACCTGACTACCGAGCTATGAAAATCAATGACATAGAAGATAAGGAGGTTAGATTCATGTCTATGGTCACCAAATATATATTTTACCAATAAAGTCTCTTGAATAGTATGCCTAGTAGAGAAATTCATGTTGCTTACTGAATGGTGAAGGGGGGCCTGATATATGATCTATGCAATATGTTGATGAGTGAATTCAAGGTAAATATGGAGTAGATAAAGAAGGATAAGAAACAATCATTCAAATATGGATCTATCTTGGTATGTATCTTTTTCTATCTACAAAATCATTTCCCTGGTAGAGGTGTAGTTCAATGGGATATAGATAGACTAGTGGTAGTACATATAAGTGAATTCATAAAAGAATTAGGAAATAAATTTGATAATGTTTTTAATTAAGGAAAACGGGTTTTAAAGGGGCCCTAAAACCCAAACAGTATTAAACATAAAAATTAATAAGGTAGATAAAGTTCACCAAGAAGCTACAGCTAAAACAAAAATGGTCCAGGCTTAGGCCAACCATAAAACAAACAGTTAAAGCTAGGAAACAGAGCCAGAAACAAAAAGCAAAAAACCGGTCCAGGCCCAAAAAAACTAGGGGAGCAGCTCAAGCGAACTCTTTGAGGATCTCCACCGCTTGAAATTCTAGCTCAGACGCCTTTTCTGCTACATCCTTGAGTTTAGCTAGATCCTTGTCAGGTTCCTATGTGTCTTTCTTCATTGTACTTGACCTTGTTCTCTTCCTCGGCCCTTCCTCCATGTTTTTATCTTTGTTGTTTCTTGGAGAGTCCTCCTTGTTGCTCCGGTGTTCCTCAAATTTATTTATCAAGACTTTTATATTATCATTTGAGGCTTTGAGTATGCTATGACTCTGCTCAACTATTTTCTGTAATGTCCCCTCCAAACTCTGCATTCTTTTCTTCACTCCCTCCATGTTACTCTCCATCTCTTTCTTCTCCTCCATAAGTGTAATTTTTCTGCTATTAATAAATTTGATAATGTTATGTTAGGTTACTTGAAGTATTTTCAAACTACAATTCATAAAAGAGAAATAATCCCAAATGGAATTGTAGAGGAATATAAAGAACACATCTATTTTCTTATTGATACCGACACTTGTATTTTTCAAGCGGTGCAACCATGAACATCTCGGGTTCCTACCATGGGTTATGAGGTAGATAATGATCTAGTGAGACTTGATGAAATTGCAATACTATCTAAACCTATAGATTCTATCGAACATGGGTTTGGAACTTATGAAGAGGTTGTTCCTAAGATTCAGATGGAACTAAAGAAACCAGTGATACAAAGGAAGACAAGGAGAATGATTGAGAAGTTGACGAAGATTGTTGAAAATATAAAAGTTGGTATTTCTAGTACTAAAGCTATTGATGTTGATGAACCAACACAAGTTACTCCCATTACATCTACAAAGGAAGAGGAGAAAAAATAAGAGGAGACACTAGCAGTGAAGAAAACCTATAAGAGGAAGAAAGGAAAATATGGTAAGACTAGTGAGGTCAGTAAGAAGAAAGAGACAATAGAAGTTGAAGAAGCCAAAACTAATTTAGACAAAGAAGTGAAGAATTTGAAGGAGAGCGGTAAGGAGAAAGCCCCTACTATTGATTTCATTGTCAAGGACATAATGGAGAGGGTAGAATGGGTAATGTTACAAGAAGATATGAATTCTACAATGATGAAGACAAGAAAGTTAGAGGAGGAAATCATATGGAGCCTACACAAATCATGCAAAAATCCAAGTGAACTATACCATGTCCTACCTAAAGAACTCTTTAAATCAATTGATGTAAGATGGAAATAAACACTTAAGTTGGATAGAAAGATCATGGAGAGAACACTTATGCAAGTAACTTTTGAGTTGAATCTTGAGGATACAAAGATAATGGTTGAAGCTTACCATCAAGATTTCAAGATCAAAGACCGAGCTACAAGAATACGTGTTGGAGAGGCAAAAAGTGTTCATGATGAGACTATGGAGATATGGAGGAAAAATATGTAATCATATAAGGAATAAAAACAAGAACAAAAGGAACAAGAATGTACTAGTGAACAACAAAATGTTGACGAGCTAGATATTGAGCAAGTTGATGACATATTTACTCCTGCAGAGATAATAGATGATGTCATTTCTAATATTTGTAAGCAAGTGCATGATATTAAAGCACAATATGTTAGCCAAACTAGTGGAGATGAAGTATTTATTGAAGATATTCCTACGGAAGAGGTTACACCAAAGGTTTAGGTATAGGCTAAAGAAATGGTGATAAGATAGAAAGTAGAAAATCTTAAAGAGGTAGAGGATAGAGTCTCAATGTGAAGGAGGTTGAGTTTAGGAGAAATAAGTGGAAAGAAGAAACTCAAATTGATGACTGAAGAAGAAGAGGAAGAAGAAGAATATTATGAAGATATTCAAACTCCTATTGATATGACTAAATTAAACACTAAGGAATTACTTAAATTTTTTGAAAAGCTAATCATAAAGGCATAAAGGGACAAGGATAAAGAGAAGAAGAATAAGGCTAGAGTAATGAAGGTAGCTAGAGATATTCTATCACA
Organism: Chamaecyparis obtusa; assembly: GCA_027943335.1. Taxonomy (NCBI): domain Eukaryota; kingdom Viridiplantae; phylum Streptophyta; class Pinopsida; order Cupressales; family Cupressaceae; genus Chamaecyparis; species Chamaecyparis obtusa. Next base: position 99,363 of record BSBK01001023.1, on the reverse strand, counting down.
TCTAATTCTTGATGTAGAATATGACACATGTGAAATAGAGATTGATTAGATGGAAACATTGATTAAGGCTATAGATGATCAAACTTATGATAGTGAGACTACAATAATGAAGTTGGAAGAGTCTCATTATGAGAAGAAAAGGATAGTAAAGTTGGTGGAGAAAATTGCAAAAGATAAGGAGACACTTTTAGGACTAGTGGATGAAACTAGGGTCACACTAAAGGAAGTCGGTCAGTTAATGACTAAAGTGTCTAAACTTTCAAATTTTACAAAGAATCTAGAGGTGAGTAGAGATTGTAATCACCTAAAATTAGGATAATAGAACCTAAGGCCCTATTTTCCCTAATTCAAGAATAATATCTTAATTATGTTAATTTGATTTCGATTGTTGACATAATTCTTAAAATTCAATAAAATCAATTTAATCTCAATTCAAGCATTTATCATCAAGATATCAAGCAAAATCAAGTCAATTACCTCTATGCCCAATTAATTAAATCAATCCCATAAAATACATGGCTAGAGTAATTAATTAAAGGAAATAAATAAATCCCTCTCAAATTAGAAAACACAACAAACACACTTTGAATCATTGAGAGGTAATCACATGGATCATGGATCATGGATCAAGCTTGGATGGATCTCAACCACTCCTCACAGATGCATCTCAACTGTCCAAAATCTCATAAGTTCTATAAAAGAGAATTCTCAAATGCTCATTCTCCCCTTCCTAGCTCTTTGATTTTAGCACTAACTCTTTGATTTTGATAGTTGATTCATGCTTTCATGTTGATTTCATATGCTTTTAGATAATTAGAAAATATCTCAATTGGGTTAATAGTAAGGAAATTCATGATCTAATGGCTAATTGTGATGCATTTTCTAGTTTTAGCTTCATGCTTACATAATCAATCTTGAATATCTCATTTTAGCATTGCATTGTCATTGTTTAGGCTTAGATCTGAGAGCAATCTTTAATCCTTCCCATACTTGTGCTAACTAGAGTGAAATAGGATGATTTCAATTGTTTATTTACTTCATTTTGGTTTAATCTTTCTAACAATTGATGCAATGTCCTATTGAAGTGTTGTGTTGTAGATTTTCAAGTCCATAAATCACACACCATATTTCTAGCACCCACCATGGGGCAAAGCCCCAAATTTCCTATTTTTCTAGCTTTTTCTACTAATTTTTGTCGTGTTTTCTCTTTGCCAGGGATCGCATACAAGAAATAGAATCGCATCCAGGAATAATAGTCACACCCCGCATTTCCTGGATCGCATCTGGGATTTCCCAAATCATATCTGGTCAGGTATCACATCCTGTCAAGTTCAGAATCCCATCTGGTGATTAGGGTTGTATTTGGATAATAAAGTCACATATGGGAAAAGGGATCGCATCTGGTCAAATCTAAGATCGCATCTAGGGAAATTTGTTGAATTCTTGGTTTTCCTGACCCCTAACAATTTGGTTTGATGTTTTTTTGGTTTTAAAACAACTTAACTATGGTTTGCAGGATGAATTACAGAGACCAAAGTGCTTCAAACTACTAACCATTGCTTCTAGATTGCTTTAAAAGATTAAAAAGACATTATTGCTTTGATTTTTAGGAATTAAGTGTAATTTAAACTCATCTTGTAAATCAATTAGAGGATTATGATCTTTTCCCCTTGAGGGAAAATAATAAACTCAAAAATTGAATTGCATTTTGAAGTTAAATTGGGAAATGAATGATAAATCTTGCCTAATATATCTTAGATTTGCAATTCGAGTTAGGAGATTATGCTCTTCTCCTTCAAGGAGAATTAGAAATCTAGACCTTAAGTTGTTTATCTATTTTCTTTAAAAGAATTCCCCTTAGAGAGCTTGAAAATTTGAGATTTCTAACAACTAATGGGTGAATATTGTGGGTTTTGCTTGATCTTTACAGCTTAACAGTGGTTTGTAGGTCGATTGTCCAAGATAAACATTAAAAAAAAAGACTACTAATGCTTGTCTTGCAGGTTGCCTAAAAGAGAAAAACTAAAACTTCATGCCTATTTTTCTAGGAACTTAATACAATTTGAGGTCAATTTGCAAACTAATCAGAGGAATATTCTCTTTTCCCCTTGAGGGAAAATTAGAAACTCAAAAGTTAATTTGCAATTTGGGGTCAAATTGGAGTAATTGGGTTAAATTTGCATGATGTGTTTGGGTTTTTTGGTGTGAGTTAGGAGATTATGCTCTTCTCCTTCATGGAGAATCAAAAATCTAGAGCTCATTATCACTTATCTAATTTCTTTATTGTACACCTTTAGAGAGCCTACCGGTTGAGGAAAAAAGCTCCCGAGAATGACCCAAGTGGGGACAAGTCTTAAGCCAACTCTTCCACCCCACTATAAAATTTGACACTTCCTTGACATCAAAGCCTTGAAGGACATTATCTATATTGTCTTGGGAGATTGATGATCAATCCCAATGACAGACTTGGATTTTATGTAGAGTGAAGCTGCTTGAATCTTGCTTGCAAGACTACACACTTTCAAGTTCCTATAGGGCTTGTGGTCTAAATTCTGCTTGCGGGACTATGGGAGATGGTTGTGAATGGATTCCTTTATTAAAAACCTTATGTTAGATGCTACCTAGATCACCCTTGAAAGGGTGTTATCACTTGTGTGAGGCAAATAGTAATTTCCCCAAGACATTCACCATATCGAGCCCTCATCAACGTTACCATTCAGCTAATATGACCTCCAATATCCATTGTGTGTTATTGGACTGCCATATTTTGAGGATTCTTTGAGTGTGTTCCTAAGTCAGTGAACAAGTGGTTTCAATTTCTACGTAGCATAAGGTAGGTTAGGTGGGTCTGATTAAAATGGTTGCTTGATGTGTTCTAAGTACAAATTTAGATAATTACCCTCAAATGAACAAACACAAAGCATTTACAAGCACTTACAAATACCTACCAATCACTGGAATCTAACAGATATGACCCACTTTCTAAAAATTCACTGAAACTAAAAAATTCCTGACATCATTGAATCACAACCCATATTCCGGATCGCATATGTTCAAACTTGGATCACATCTGGTATCTACACATTTCTCGGATCGCATATGGTAACCACTGTATTTCCTAAGTTGTATCCCGTATTTCTCAGATCACATCTGGGGTCCAAAAAGTTTGCCAAACACCTATAAAAGATCGCATCTGGGATAGTGAGCATTTTTTTACTTTCCAAAACCAAAATTTTTGCACTTCCAGATACCCATTTGGCCCAATAGTAAGGTTTTGTTGTCAAAATACATCCATCTGATAACTTGGAAGTGTCATCCTTGAGAACATCTTGTTACCTTGCATGGTCCAATCTTCATTGTCCAAATCATGGAGTCATTTTATCCTATTAGTTACAATTAAGTTTCTAGCTCATAAATAGTGCACTTTGATGCCCTTTGATGCTAGAACTTTCACTTTATCAGACCCAATTACATTTTTGGCTCCCAACTCACTATCAGGGCACTTTGACACCCTTTGATGTTGGATCCATAAAACAATTTCAAACCCACTATTGCATCCTTGGATTCACAATCATACATTGCAAACATTCAGACCCACTTTTAACATAAGACACTCAATGATCCCTTAATCAAGTTTTCTTGGTTAATACAAGACAAAAATCTTATCATTTCGAAAAGAACCTATTCTCAGACAAAGTACCATTGCTCAAATTTGAAATAGGAGAAACTTCAAGACTTAATCCATTATTTGGAATAACACCAAGTACCACATATACAGTGACACCTGAAGCGGCAAAAATGAATAATCAAGAAGAATATTTCCATTGGGATGAAAGACAAGATGAACAAAATGACCAAAAAAATCAAGAAGTTCAACAACAAGAAGCCCATTACGATTCAGATGATGAAGAACCCACTAAACAACAATAACAAAGAGCTATAAATAGCAAATGATTCCATAAAATCCTTGAGAGAACTTTGGAAGAAAATAAGGAGAAATACTTACTAGAACTCGCCTCTCAAGGAGTAAAACTACCAAAGGACTATGATGTGAACCAACTTAAACAAAAAGAAGATCTTAGTCCTATATCCATTTTAACAAGATGAGTGCTTGCTATGCAAAATGAAATCAAAGAACTCAAGAAAGAGAAGGACAAACCAACAAAACAATATTCCTTGGAGCACATATGTCCTTTCCCTTTTGACAAGGGACTAAAGATGATTCCATTTCCCAAGAATTTCACAATTCCAAAATATGACAAATACATGGGAAATTTTGACCCTCAAGACCATGTGAGGGAGTTTTTCACAACCAGTATGGAATTCATGTACGAACAAACATATCTAATGAGATTATTTCCATGAAGCTTAGGTGGACAAGCTATGGATTGGTTCTCAAAGTTACCCATAGGAATCAAGACATTTGATGAACTAGTGCAAAAATTCATACAAAAATACTCCTACAATATCCAACACACAGTGAAAATGTTGGATTTATGCAATACCAAATAGAAAACAAGAGAACCATTCTTGAATTTCCTACAACAATGAAGGAAAATATTTGCACGATATGTGTACAGTTTCACAATAGATGAAGATAATCACACCATTGTTTCTCCTTCAAAGATAATATATCTATGCTAAAGATTATCTATTCGATCATGAAATACACTTGAATTGTCAACCCAGGGACGTACGACTTGAAATGGACCAGCATAGTTTGTGCACTAAGTTCCTTTAGGAGTCATAACACCTATGCTATAGGAAAGTAAAAATGCATTGGAAAAATCTATGCTGCTACTACAAAATAGTAAACACACCTTGGCTAACAAAAAATAATTGCAAGAAGCTTCAAGAATGAATTTAAACTAATTAACAACTCAAAACATCCACTATGATCATTTTCTGCAAGTGTTGCAGGAACTTCATAGTAACAATGCTGCAGGACTAATACAGTAAATCCATCTGAAAATAGGAAACTACAGGAAATGAATCTATTCTACCTAAATCTATTCCACCTCCCAAGTGGGCCCCCTTGGTCGGTTTCAATTAACTAAAAACACAACAAATGCTTCAAAATCTTTTTTCCATTAAAATCCTTCTTTGATTACATAGAAACTGAACAATCCATGAAGAACAGGAAAGTAACTTCTGAGTCTAAATCAACACTATCTATTTTCTCATTAGCCTCTTAGGATAATCCAAGATCCAATATATATAGGATTGGATTCTTATTAAAAACATTCATAAAATTCTTAAGCAAACATCACCAAAAAAGAAGGCAGAAGAACAACCATGACATAACACATTTACTACCAAGCAATAGAATAACAACTTGCAATAAATATAGCAAGTTGTATCCCCTATATTCCTTGGAACTCCTTTGCGGGCGTGATTTATTCAACGCAACTGAACTGTGCTTTCTCTACCATGATCAGTCTTCATTGTCTTCCTCCTTGAATGCAGTGATCACCACTCCTTGCGTCGCTCCTCATTTTCCTGAAAAGTTAGCAACATCCAGAATATAGATGCAAGATAACATTCCTACTTTTACTCAAATATTAGAGCATAGCTTAAAACAATTATATGAAATACTGCATAATATGTATAGTATTAAGCAAAACATGTCATACACACTACCCATAGGTTTAGTAGGTTCTAGCTATTTCTGGCATAAGTTCACAAGATAATTACAACAAGTGTTCAAGAATGTTTTATCAAAGCACAAAGAGTGTGTCCACATTATAAAAACTTATATTAAAATCAAGACATTAATATGCCTCATCATCTGCCCCCCACTATCCAAATGCTTGTCCTCAAACTTCTTTTCCATTTCTCTGAAGTCTCCGACTGAGGTTCTCCCCATTTTCCCACTTCTGAAGGTGTAGTAGAATCCTCTCTATGCTCCCAATGATCACCTTTGTGCTCCTCAACCAGCAGGTCTAGTTTAGTAGAACTATTATCATAGAGAGGCCAAAGAAGAGTAGGAGGTTGAAAGAATAAGGGCATCCATAGTTCCTTTCTAACCTATCATCCCAGTTGTATATATTTAGCCACCCTGTGAACAGCTACCTCATAATTGATAGGACTATGTGGTTCTGCCTTTCTGAAGGCATCTGGCAGTCGGCTCCACCTGTTCCTAATTCCTAAGAAAGCTCTTTGCTATGTGAAATTTGGGAGTATTTGGTAATCTCTATAAACCTTTTCTCTTTCTACAAACACTTTAGCCCTGATTTTTGGTTTTGGCTTCCCATAGGTTAATTTGAACCAATCTCTTAAAAGATCATCAGGCTTATGTATTCAGCCCGTAGTGGCAAAGGTTCAAACTTTTCAAGATCCCTGTAGGCATTTAACTGCTGGTCATAGTTTGTCTCATTGTGCATCTAAGACATTAAAGCCCTAAGGTGAACATCTCCTATGTAAAGTAGAGGATTCCACTTTGTTTCATGTGGAATTATGAAATTATGCAAATAGAGTACACACAACAAATTCTTCTGCCATGCGGGCAGAGTCTGATACACATTATAGAAATCTTGAGTAGTTTTAAATTCATAGTCAATATCCTTGATTGTCATCATTAATTAAAATAATAGAAACTATTCCTTGCGACAAATAGAATACACCCTTGGTGGTGATCTATAGGTCATGACTTGGCTAGTTATCTTCAGAGCCTTATTCATCTTTTGTTTCTATTTTCCAAGCTGTTCCTTGAGGGATTCAATTTCCTTGTCTTTATCAGATATTACTTTCTACATTTGGTCTCTCTCTTGTTTCCACAAGGTCTTTTGAAAGATAAAGTGATTGTACAAACCAAATAATACAGATTGAATTGTAGACGGAGGAAATTCTTGAGCCATGGCTTTCTTCTTTTGCTCCTTAGCAACTTGTTGGAAATAATGGGTGTACCAGGAGGATTTATAAGGGATAATAGAAACATTAGTGTATACAGGGACTGGTGGAGAAGTAGGTTGAACACTTTTAGGGGCATTTTCTAGAACTACAGTAGGATTTGGCTCACACATTTCTTGATCATCTTGTGGTATTTCACTGTCAGGCTTATTTTCACATGCCTCCACATTTTGGGGTTCCAACTGTATAGGAGAGTCATCTGGAATATTCTCAACCTGTTGTTCTATGTGAGGTTTTGAGACTTGACCTCACATGTGAGGGCTTTGATGTACAGGAACCTCTTTAACCTCTACTATTTTGCGGGCCTGTTTTGGTCTAGATGGTACTTGGGTAGATGCTGCAAGATTAGTTGCTACAAGAATAGACCTCTTTCTCTTTGTCACTTGAATAGTATGGTTTTTGTCCTTCCTCTTAAAACTAGGGCTTCCTTCATCAACCTTATGTTTTCCTTTATCCATGGTAGAGCTAGGTATATCACCTTTTAAAATAGGCTCAACAATTTTATCAGTAGGAGGTAATACCGGTTCTTTGTCTATTTCAGCTGGATTTTGACTAGGCCCCTCAATTTCTTCCTCATTCCCTAAATTTTGCTGGACAAGGTTGGCTTGAGGTTGCAAGGTTTTAGATTCAACAAATTCTTCCCATGATACAGGGGAAGAATCCCAAAGAGACCTTTCAACTAAAAGTTTAACTAGGGCATGATGAGAAATAGATTTTTCACTTCCTTTTTGAGTTTTCTCAACACTTATACACAACATATTGTAAAGGAAATTTGGGACATTAAATTGAATGTTATGCCTTACATAATTGAGAGCTTAAAATGATGAGCGTGTAAGTTTGAAAATCTTCCTTCGCAGGTCAAATACCTGATGATATGGTTTGCCAATTCTGAATATGGCACTGGAAGAGAGAGTCTCTTACACCCTTGCTTTGAGATTTCCAATGGAGGGTCACCCGGCTGAGAAAACTGTGCCCGCGATGACCTGGCGTCATGTTCATTTGGGTAATGCTCTCCACTAATTGGTAGTCCTATCACTTCTTCTATCCACTAATTAGTAGCAACCACTTTCAATCCCCATATTGTGGCTTCTCCTTCATCAAATGTCCTCATAAACTCCATTGCTACTTCGTCATTGTATTCTGTTAACTGTAGGAAGTAGCCAAGCCATCCATAGGCGTTGAAAGTACAGACTGCTTCCACATCTGCTAGTAGAGTTCCATGGTTAACCAGCTCATGTCTCTGCAATTGACCTCCCATCCTCAAAATGCCTAGTTTTAAATTTCTCTATTTCCACCACCCTGATAACACTTTGCAAATACCTTCTTCTCAGAATTCAAAATGATTTTTTTTTTTCTAAGAAATGTCGATACCACATTCTCTTAACACAGCTCCATTATGTTTGGCATGCAAAATAATTATGAAGGACATCAATGTTTTAACTAGGAGTGTTCTTTGCATAAATGATAGTCCTTTTAAGTCATGTCAAACTGAGGAGATCTTTCCCAAAATTAGAATGACAAGGTACGACAAATACAATAAAGATTTAAAAATTAAAACATACCACAGCCAAAGTACAACATATAACGTGGACATGACTAGGGTGACCTAGAGATGACACTTGAAAATAAATACACTTTCCCTACCCCCCATGAAATTTTGACAAGTGTCCACACTTAAAAAATTTCACACAGGATTGGGAAACTGGCTTTAGGCTTATACGATACATTTAATGCAGTATTATATATAATTATTGAAACCTATGCGCTAAAAATGAGAAAAAAAGTAAAAATGTGTACCTCAAACTATTAAATCATGCATCCGCATGCAAGTTGATGAGTTGGTGAAGTTTGGTGATCATTGAAAAGGTGTTGACGGCATGTTTTATTGAAATCATTAAAAATAGAATTTGTAGGTGACGTGGAGGGTGAGTGGATGATAGACAAAGAAATGAGATGAATTGATAAGAAGAAAATGAAAAGTGAGTGAAAGAATGGACCCCATATGGAATGAGGTTTTATTATGTGTTGTGCATCGAAGGCTTGCTATGGTTTGGCTGCAGGAAGAAGGCATGCACCTTCCACTGCAGGAACTGTGTCCATTAGAGTTGGTAAATTTCTTGGTTGTAACTGCTATAGGAACTCATCCTTGGTATGTGGTTTATGATAAAGTTGCAATCGGTGGCCATTTACAAGCAACTTGAACTGGACTAGATCAATGGTTGTCAGCTGAATGGCTCCATTGTTGAATACATGCTGAATTTCATAAGGCCCTAGCCACTGAGTTTGCAATTTTCCTGGTGTCTCCTTATATCGAGAATCATATAGTAGAGCCCAATCTCATACTTGGAATTGTTTATTCCTAATATGTGCATCATGCCATTTCTTTATTTGTTTCTATATGATCTATGTTCTTTCCAAAGCTATCTTTCTCATCTCATGCAGTGAGTTCAAGTGGAGAAGTCTTTCTTCTTGTGTTGCAGGAAGATTGATGTTTAATTTCAGAGCAATGCGTAATGTTTTATGTTCAAATTCAATGGGCAACATTGTTGTTTTTCCATACACAAGTTCAAATGGGGTAAATCCAGTTGTTGTCTTCCATGTTGTTATGTAAGCCCAAACGGCTTCAATTAATCTGCTGCTCCAATCCCTTCTATGTAGTTGCACTGTCTTGGTTAGAATAGCTTCAATTTCCCTATTGGTGACTTTTGCTTGCCCATTTGCCTGAGGGTGATAAGGGCTAGATTTCTGGTGCCTTATGTTGTATTCTTTCATAAGTTCAGTTATCAAATTGGATGTGAACTGGGCTCCTTGATCTGTGAAAAGTTCTCTGGGAACTCCGTAGCATGTGAATTTATCTTCATATAAGAATTTAAATACTTTTTCATCTCTTGCATTTTTCATCACCCTGACTTTAACCCATTTTGTTAAATAATCCATACATACTAAGATGTAGGATTTACCATTTGATGGTGGGTCAATTGGCCCTATGAAGTCCATACCCCACTTGTCAAAGGGTGTTACAACAACCTATGGATTGAGTGGCATCTCATCTGATCTTGTTGGCCGGCCCATCCTCTGGCACTTGTCACACTTAGTGGTATAAGTTGTTGCATCCTTGTGTAGTGTTGGCTAGTAATATCTAGTGGTAAGTATCTTTAATGTTGTTCTTTTTCCTACAAAATGGCCTCCACATGGTTCATCATGTCAGGCATGTAGTATGTCATATATTTCATCTTCCCTGACACATCTCCTCATGATTTGATCTAGTCCAGTATAGAAGAGATTGTTATCAATCCATGAATAATGAAAACTTTTCTCTACAAGCTTCTTCTTGTCTTTTTGGGAGAAGTGTGGTGGCATTTTATTTGCAGCAAGATAGTTTGATATATCTGCATACCATGGTATATGGGTTGTTGTATGGAATAAATTCTCATCTAGAAATGTATCTTCAATTGGAGTTGGATCTTCATCAACAAGTTGAAGTCTAGACAAATAGTCAGCAACTACATTGGCCTTTCCTAGTTTATCAACAATGGTAATATCAAACTCTTGCAATAACAGTAGCCATCTTGCCAATCGGCCTGTTACAACAGGTTTGTTCATCAAGTACTTTATAGCTGAGTGGTCAGTATGAACAAAAATAGGATAGCCAGTTACATAGTGTCTAAATTTATTCAATGCATAAACTATAGCTAAAAGTTCCTTCTCAGTTACTGTGTAGTTTAGTTCAGGACCATGGAGACTTTTGCTAATATAATAGATTGCATATTCAAGGTTAGCAAGCTTTTGTCCTAATATAGCACCTACAGCATAGTCTGATGCATCAATATGAATATGGAATGGAATAGACCAATCTGGTCCCTTAAGAACTAGTGCTGTGGTGAGGAGTTTCTTAAGCTACAGGAATGATTCATTACATGTTGGTGTCCAAATGAACTCAGCTTCTTTAGTCAGCAGCGTATATAAAGGACTAGCTATTTGACTAAAATTTTGAATGAACCACCTATAATAGCCAGCATGACCTAGAAAAGATCTTACATCCTTTGGTTTAGTAGGTATGGGCAATATTAGGATTACCTCTATCTTGGCTGGGTCCACTTGTATTCCTACTGCTGATATAAAATGACCAAGCACTACTCCTTCCTGCATGAGCATGAAACATTTCTCACTATTAAGTGATAGGTTACATTCTTTGCATTGGACAAGAACATTTTCAAGATTTTTCAAAGCCTCCTCAAAGGTTACTCCAAACACTGTAAAATCATCCATGTATATTTCCATACAGTCATGTGAGATGTCAGCAAAAATACTTATTACAACTCTTTGAAATGTTGTTGGAGCATTACACAGGCCAAATGGCAATACAGAATATGCAAAAGTACCCCATGGGCATGTAAATGTAGTTTTATCCTGATCCTCTAGAGCTATACTTATCTGATTATAACCACTGTATCCATCAAGAAAAGAAAAATATTTCTTACCAGCCAGAGTATCCAGAACTTGATCAATAAATGGTAAAGGAAAATTATCCTTCTTTGTTGCCTTATTCAATTCTCTATAATCTACACAAATATGCCATTTCCCTCCCTTTTTAGGTACTATAACCAGAGGTGATACCCACCGGCTATCAGATATGGGGTATATGAAACTAGCATCAAGCAATTTGTGTAGTTCACTTTTAACTATTTCCCTGAGTGTTGGATTAATCCACCTCTGGGGTTGACGGAGTGGCAGGCACCCTTCATTGATATATATTCTATGAGTACATAATTTGGGGCTTAATCCTTTCATATCTCCATAATCCCATGCAATAGCCTTTTCATATTTTTGGAGAAGTTCTGTTAACTGTTGTAATACCCCAAAAATGGGCTATAAGTTCATTAACCTCCTACATCGACAAATCAAACAAAATCGACATCAAAGTCCTAACCTAAGGCACATCTAACATCATCGAATCATAATTGATTATCTTAAATTCTGCATCGGGGAATATTCCTAGTAATATTCCTAATTATCTTAATTATCTTTAATTTAATGATTATTTGGCGATAAATCACATTTATCCTAAGTTTGATTAATTGAATATTTTCATATTTAATTAATTAGATTTAATATTTGCCACTTAATTGTGTAATTAAATTTAATTCTATCTATTATTAATTGTATTATTTAATTTTGACAATAAATCAAAATTCCTATCTTTAATTGATTAAATTCTTATTTAATTAATTAAAGCATGTTGTTATTATTTAATAATATAATTTTTAATAAAAGTTTGGTAAAATAGTTAATTAACCCATAAATTAATTATTTTATTTCAAAAATCAGTTGAGTTGAGGATAAATCACTTTATTTATTTATTTAATTCTTAATTATTATGCATATTCAAAAGAAACAGTTAAACTCCAAATCAGAAAATCAATGCAAGTTATTGACTTTTTGGAACTCAACATCCTTTTGGAGTTCAAAAAGCTGATCTAAACTCTAATTTGAGTTAAAAAGCTGTTTTTGCATGTTTTTGCATGATTTTGAGAATTAACTATCTTTCATGATCAGATAACTCAAAAATCAAGATGAGTTAATTTGAGTGATTTATGGCCTTTCCCCTACTTCCTCCAATACCCATACATTTCCTAAAGCTTCCGAGTCTTTCAAATCTTTCACAGAACCTTCATCTGACACAAGCCCTAATACTTTTCATGCGGTTCCCTATAGTTATCCCCCAGGGCTACCTCTTAAAGAAACTCAAGCTAACCTTCACTTGGCTGCAAAGACTTTCAATAATGATAAATCTAAAGAGCCTAAGCCTTCATATGCTATAATCCCTATTTCAGCTAGTCCTCCACCATCTCTTCCAAAGTCATCCATACAATCCCAACATGCTTCCTTGTCCTTAGAAGTGGCTCCATGTCAAGAGGACTCTAAAAATGATAAAGAAAAGAACATAAAGAAAGATCAAGATCAAGAACCCTCCATGTCATCCACTCCTTTTCCCAATGTCTCTTATCCACTTCATGGTTCTTTTGATCCTATACACCCTTTTTCATGCATTCCACCATGTCTTAAGTCTTCTCTTAAGCAAGATCAGGCTACTACTTACACTAATGAGCTTATTGACAATCAAAATGACCTTACTACGCTTGCACTTTCCAAAGATGATACTTCCATTAAGGTTGGTAAAAATGGTGTTCCTTCCAATGTTAAGCCTATTGAAAAACAAGAAAAAAATTATGTGCTTATGCTATCCAAAGATCCTTGTCAAGATTAAAGTCTTTCATCTTCTTGTTCTACCACTCCATGTTCACTTCAACTTTCTACTCTTCCTAAGTCTTCGCAAGCTTTGAATGATCCTATCAAAGAAAATGCTCTTATTCAAGATGTCCATGATTTTATTGAAAATTCTAATGCTCACTCTAAAGATGCTGATATCCTTGGTTGTCATATAGATGATGATGAACTTATTGATTATCCTTTTGCATCTTCTACTTCCATCCTTGGACCTCTTCCACCACTACTAAGGGCTTCATGCCTTCCTTCCATGTTGGGTCTTTATGTCCCTTCACTTTCCCCTCCTAGCTCTCCTAATTTTCCATCCATCTTAGGTCCTTACATACCTCCATCTCCCATCTTTCCTCAAGATCAACATAGATGCATACCCTTGAATCCTTTTCATCCACCCACCCATCTAAACCAGTCGTATCCTCCCTCTTCCACAAATCCCAAGTCTTTTGGAAGTAACTTGAATGTTCAATACAAGAAAAAGAAGCAATACAAGAATCCATCAAAAAGAGAAGATCACCATGTCTCCTCTAATCGACACGGAGGCATAAAGTCAAAAGAGATATCTAAGAAAAAAACTACAAGACAAGTATGGGTTCCAAAATCCATCATTAAAGATATTCTCTCTAGATCATCAAAAGGAAATAAAAAGCCTACGGCTATATGGATTCTAAAGTCTCTCTTGAAAGAGTCTAGTGTTGAGAAAAAAGTGAAATTGACATTCAAGCTTCCAAAGGCTTCCACTTCATCTCCCTCCAAAAATATTCTTCCATTTCATGCGCCTAAACCTCAACCTCTGCTATCCATTCGCCATATTCCTTCACGTATTCCTTCATTCACGTTTCCTCCACCCTCTCGCCACCCTTCAAGGTGTGTGTTTACATTGATCTTGTCTTCCTTTCCATCTACCCTTTCAAAATCCTTCCATGCATTATCTTTCTACCTTCTATCATTTTTCCTCATTTGCCTATTCCTCCTATCTTCCAACCTCACTCGCTTACATAAAACCTTATCTTCCATTTTTCTCTTCCATCTCCCTTTCCCTATCAGCATCTTTGAGCATGTCATTTTGAATCCTTGGCATATCATGGTTTATCCTTTCAAAGAGAATTATCTAAAAAGCTTGCCTTCTTCCAAAAAAGAAATGAAAAATAAAATAAATTGAAAATGTGCCTTGGTGAAAACCTGGAAATAGGCACCTTGGTAGCAAAAGTAAAGAGAAATTTTTTTTCATCCTAAGGTGAAAACCACTCCCTTGTGGCACCTTGGATAAGTACCATGATGAAAACCTGGCAATCAGGCATTATGTGTAGTTCTTCTACATATTTCATCCATTCCATCTTCTCTCTTTGATCTTGACAATGTTGATCTATACACGAACATTTGGCTATTTTGTGAGCTATCTTACGATGACCTTGTTTTCATTGCTTCCATGTTTAGCCTTCATATCCATCTTCCTCCATTCATTTTCACCTATGGCTATCCTTTTCCCCTTTGGTCTTGATCTAAGAAAGAAAGAGTAAAACACGGTGCTATGAAGCCTCTTGACATGTCTACTTCTTCGGAATACATCCTATCCTTCTTTGGCATTACACTTTTGTGACTTATCCTATGCTAGCCTTTCATTGCTTGTCCAAATGTGCTTTACATGATGATTTTTCCTTAGCTTGAGTATTCTTGAGGAGTTTTCCCTTGAGGATTTCTTCCCTTCATTCTCCTTCATTCTCTTGTCTTCCATCTCTTCCACCAGCTTGCTAATCCCTCTTGTTCTCCACCTTGCTAGACATTGGGACTGCACGATATGATCTTGCTTGGGAGTTGCAAATGGAAAAAGATGCTATCAAGTATACCAAGTATCAGAACAATTATCAGAATCATTATTAGAATCAGTATTAGAACCAGTATCAGAACAATTATCAGAATCAGTATCAGAATCAGTATCAGAACAGAACAATTATCAAAATTAGTATCAGAATCAGTATCAAAACCGGTATCAGAACAAGTATGAGAATGGGCCTACAAAACAAGTATCAAAACACCTATTGGGGCTACACCTTTCGCTTTAGTTTATGGGTCTGAAGCAGTACTACCTATTAAGGTTGAAATCCCATCACTTAGAATCAGAATGCATGGACTTGTCACTGATGAAGACTACAGAATGTCTAGGTTACAAGAACTGGAATTACTAGATGAGCACAGGCAAGTAGCGTATGATCATCTCAGAGTGTATCAGAAAAGAATGTCTAGAGGCTACAACAAGAAAGTCTGACACAGAGAATTTCAGGTTGGTGATCTAGTGTTGAGAGAAAATCCTAAAAATCAATCCCATCGAGAACGCAAGGGGAAGTTCAAACCCAATTGGCTGGGTCCCTTTGTTATCACTGCTACTTTTGGCTCTGGTGCCTATCAACTCTCAACAACTGAAGGAGAACAACTCCGAGAACCAATCAACGTTCTCCATCTGAAGAAATTCTACGCCTAAGGCATTCAGTGCTTGGTAAAATATCCTAAAAAAATCTTAAAAATCAGAAAAAGTCCTTTAAAAAATGAACATCTTGGTGAAAACCTAGCAATAGGTGCCTTGATGATTCACAAAAAAATAAAAAAATATCAAAAAAAAAAAATTGAAAAAATGAAAAAATACAAAAAAATGAAAAAGAAGAAAAAGTGCCTTGGTGAAAACCTGGAAACAGGCGCCTTGGTAGCAAAAATAGAATCTCTACCAAGATGGTGAAAACCTGGCAAACAGGTGCCACTTGTTCCAAAATGCTCCATCTATCATTGCCATCTTGGTCTTTCCCAGCTTTCAGTCTTGCTTTAGTTTGTACATATCTCCCGGTTTGTTTCAGCATTTCCAGTTTTCAATAAGTCAGTCTGTATACCAATCAACTTGAGCGTTTGTATCCTATCATTGTTCAAACTTGGGGGCAATCAATGTCATATCCTATGGCCTCCAATGTATCTTAGACGTGTCATATCTAGCCAGAGTCCTTTGAAGCTTCATTTGAGTCAGTCAGTCTGTCTTGTCTCCAGAAAGGATTTTGCATTTATAACAATGCAATCAAACATCAAACTCAACTGAAAACAATTTGTGCTTTTCATGCTTTTATCTCCTTGTAGGCTTACTGATTCGCATTGAGATTTTTTCATATTGTGTCCCTTCGAGCTCTTCGATGATGTCCTTTATAGGATTTAGAGAGTGATGACTGGGGGCATAATCTTTTCTTTGTCTTCTACTTGTATGTGAAAATCTAACATCTTTGAAACTTCTGGATTGAAATGGTGTCTGACTGTAAGAGCCTCTATCTCGAATTGGATGGCCACGCGTACCTCGACCATTGATACCCAGACAATTCGAGGAAGTTTGATCTAACTATTATCTTTTTGAGTAAGTTCTTTCTCCTACTGTGGAACACAATCTTGCCTAAGGATGTGAACGATAAAGGGTCACTACGGGTAATTCACATTGGATTTAGAATGATCTCTTGACTGTTTGATGTGTTTGTAATGCAAGGTGTATTTAGGTCATCACGACGTTCATGTTTTGATGCTTGTACAAATTGCTATATCAAAATGGACATGATATTCAGGTCATCCTGGCGTTTGTGCCTTAGTGCTTATATCTGATCCAACATTCCAAAAACAAATCAATATTCATATGTCCATGGTTGTATAACCAGTGGGTGTTGTATTGATTCTTGCGCATACAAATCGATATTCATATGTCTATGGTTTCATGGCTAGTGGGCATTGTATTGATTTATCCGGTTACCTAAAAGTTCAATGATGATAACAAATCGACATATGATCAGTGACTAGGTCCTAGGTCTTAGGTTGCATTTTATTTTGCATGTCTCATTGCATTTTGCATGTTTGCATGATCTCACAATGATTAAACGAACTTCAATGCTTAAATGATTCTTCAAATCGCATCTTCAAGTCTAACAAGAACTGCATCTCACATGAAGGTTCCTCCAATGAAATAGCAAGTAGAATCCTTTTTCGGGATCAAAATTCAAATCTGAGATCATTCATATTATTAATTGCTTGCATAATCAACCTTCAATCATCACAGAAATCTAGTATTCAACTTAACTGATTATCTTACATCACACTATCAAAATTTCAACTTGGTCAACCATGGTCAACTCATGGTCAAACCTAGTCAAACTTGGTCTTTTGGGACCTTCCAACGATGCAGAATGTGTTCTTGAATGTGTTTCACCACACTTCTCAAATCAATTTACATACTTCTAAACTATAACGCTGACTTTTCTTGTCAGATTTCAATTTTAATCCCGAAGGGGGCATGGTATTGCACATCATTCAAAGTCTGTAAATCAAATTCTATCAATCTTTCATCAGTGATCAAGACAAACAATCACGTCTAGTTACTGATTCATCAAAAGTTTTATCGCTCAGGGCAAATCTATCATCACTTGGGGCATATCAAATTCATCGATCCATATCAATCTGGTATTCTCCTAATCTTGTAAACTGTATCAGTTTTTGCAACCATCAGATCATAGTGTTCTTTCCTTGGTTCTTCGGCAACTGAAGGATTCGGATGTGATACTTGCTAGTTCTGCTAAGACAATCGAGTCTAGAACAGGTCACTCACTTCTTATCAATCCTAAGGTTCAAAATCAAGCATTTTGACACTTTTTCGCAATCATAGGTTCATTTGCTGCTACAGTGAACATTATCTTTGGTCATTCAGGACCTATTATCTCCATCTAAATTCAATATCAATCAACTCCTATCTCAATATCTTTCAATCGGTTTCTATCTTGAGATCGGTTTATCTTTTGAATCAGTTTCATATCTTTATCAAACACAGACTATCTTTGAACCACTGTGCTTCGCACAGTAATTCAAAGAGGGGCAAAATGTAATACCCCAAAAATGGGCTATAAGTTCATTAACCTCCTACATCGACAAATCAAACAAAATCGACATCAAAGTCCTAACCTAAGGCACATCTAACATCATCGAATCATAATTGATTATCTTAAATTCTGCATCGGGGAATATTCCTAGTAATATTCCTAATTATTTTAATTATCTTTAATTTAATGATTATTTGGCGATAAATCACATTTATCCTAAGTTTGATTAATTGAATATTTTCATATTTAATTAATTAGATTTAATATTTGCCACTTAATTGTGTAATTAAATTTAATTCTATCTATTATTAATTGTATTATTTAATTTTGACAATAAATCAAAATTTTAATTGATTAAATTCTTATTTAATTAATTAAAGCATGTTGTCATTATTTAATAATATAATTTTTAATAAAAGTTTGGTAAAATAGTTAATTAACCCATAAATTAATTATTTTATTTCAAAAATCAGTTGAGTTGAGGATAAATCACTTTATTTATTTATTTAATTCTTAATTATTATGCATATTCAAAAGAAACAGTTAAACTCCAAATCAGAAAATCAATGCAAGTTATTGACTTTTTGGAACTCAACATCCTTTTGGAGTTCAAAAAGCTGATCTAAACTCTAATTTGAGTTAAAAAGCTGTTTTTGCATGTTTTTGCATGATTTTGAGAATTAACTTTCTTTCATGATCAGATAACTCAAAAATCAAGATGAGTTAATTTGAGTGATTTATGGCTTTTCCCATGCACCTCCAAAGCCCTGGATTTCTATAAATTAAAGCTTTAGCTCTTCACAAATCATCTCATATTTTGCACAATCACGCTGGAGAATTGGAATTGAAGAATCAAAGCTCTTGCAAATCGACATCTTTGTGAGATCAATCTTATTTTTGCATTCATATTACATATCATTGTTAGATTCATAGCATATCAATTTCATCTAGCATAGATTCATATCGGTTTTTATCATTCTTATTGCATAGAAAATATCAAAAAAATAGATTAATTGTATTCATATTTCATATCTAGATCAATTGCATTCAAATCCTTCATTTAGGTGTCGTCTAGGTTACTGATCTCGATTACAATCTGAGAACATTAATCTCGCACCTACTAGAAGGCAGTAAATCACTTGGTTAGATAGCTTTCAATTTTGCACGATTTTGATTATAGCTAACCTCTAGTGTTTTACTGAGTGTTGTGTCTATAGATCAGGTACAATTTTCACACACACAACTGTTCCAGCTGTTTGGGAGGCAATTTGTTATTGACACGGATATTATGACCTTTTGACAACTCAATAGTAGTTGTGAGATTAACCATTGCAACTTCAAAGATGGGACTTGTATGTAGTTCACATGGTAAAAGCTAATCGATAATATCTGGTTCCTTAGGTAGAAAATAATTCTTAGTATGTTCCTCATATCTAGTTAGTTCCCACACAGAGCTGTCAAATATATCCTTTTCTACCACACAAGTATTATTAAGAATACTTTGAATGACTGAATCTTCCTCCTGCAGCTTGAGAAAGGACTATCTATGTAACATCATAAGTTGTACTACAAAATTTAACTCTCCCTCTCCATCTCCTAAATCTAGCCATACAAGTGTGCTTAAATCTGGTTGGGGTTGTGCTGGAGGATACAGGAAAAATTTCTTTGTTGCTTGTCCATCCGATATGGTCATATTTCCTGACCTATAGCTTATATTTTCATCAGCTGTAGCTAACCATGGTCATCCTAAAATGACAGGGTAACTAGCTAAGTTGACTTTTGGAGATAGAATCATAAAATCTACAGGGTACTCTAGAGAATCTAGGGCTACTACTATGTCTTCTATCATTCCATCAGGAGTGACAATAGAATTATCAGCAAGTTGTAGAATTTTTGGGGTAGCCTATATTCCTTCTATGTTCAACTTTTTCATAGTATCCTTGGTCATTACATTTATAGCAGCACCAAGATCAATCAAGGCATTTTTTACTGACTAGCCATTTATAATCACATTCACAATTGGACTTCCTGGATCAAAATATTTAGGAATAACCAATTTTCCTAACATAATGTCAGCCAATTGCCCTATAACATGGACTGTGGTTGGGTCCTTTTTCTTCCTCCCAGGCTTTTTAAGACAGGCTTCTCTGATTGCTTTGCCATAAAGAGATACATCTTTAATAGCTTGGAACAAAGGAATCTGGACATGCATGTTCTTCAATTGGTCAATAATATCAAAGGATTTCTCCTCTGTCTATGTAGGTTTACTTTGTATAAGCTTTTGTGGAAAAGGAGGTTCAACTGCAGTTTGATTTTGAACTGTACTAGTTAGATTTGTTGGGTCAACCACTTGCGGCAGAGAAGTTGTTGGTGTTGATGCTGCGGGAGGATCTAGTATTTCAGTTATTAAAGGTGGTTCAAATGCTGGTAAGGTTGTACTAGATCTCAAATGTATATCTGCAACATTTAGAGCATAAGCGGGATACTGTTGAGCATCAGCAGCATACATTGGTTGTTGTGGTTATTGGTTATTTGGATTTGGCTGAGGTTGTGCAGGCAACTGAGTCTATATTTGAGGTCTAGAATTTGTAGGAGGTGGCATTATTGTAGGTGTATTTGCTAGAGGTGGTAAAGGTGGGTATCCACTATTGTTAGACCATTGCTAAGGTCCTCTCCATTGATTTGTAGACTACCAATTCCCTTGGGGTGGTTGCCATTGGTTTTGGAATTGTGGCCATTGGTTTTGGAATTGTGGAGGATACCATTGACTTTGTGGATTATTTTGCCAAGCATTATTCCAACTAGGCTGATTATATTGTGGAGGACCTTGGACACTACGGTTTTGTCATTGATTACTATATGGATTTGAATTTTGTAAAGGGTCTTGTGGCATACCTTGATGTGGTGCCGATGGCCGACATTGAGAAATGAAGAATACTTGCTCGTCTTCTCCTTCTATCTTTAGGTACTTAGTTGGGAGATGTTGGTTTTCCACATTAGCGACCAATTTGCAATGACAATCTTTCTTCTACTTCCGACAATGTGGACAATATTCAGCTAACTTCTCCTCAACGTCTGCATGTTTCTTTTTAGCAGCCATTATATCCAAATGTGTGGCGACATCATTGATGATGTCCTATTTGAAATCAAACAACAAATTTGAAATTTCCATCTTTGAAATACCAGAGCCACTTCCTTTGGCTATTGCTGAGTGAAATCCCCTTCCTTTCTTTACTGCTGACCTAGAGTAATTATGGCAAATCTTCTGAAGGTCATCCCATGAATATTGGGATATATCTCCTCCTACCATCAAATCCAATGCTTCAAGACAGTTCTCATTTACTCCTCTAAGAAAAATCAGCTTCTGGGACTCCACCTGCAGGGTGTGTTGTGGGTTCTTTTGTAAGTTGAATAGGAAGCAAGATATATAATCTTCTAATGTTTCATCTTCCCATTGTGACATTCTAAAAATGTCATCACCTTTTGAATCATTTCCCCTACAATATTCCTTATACTTGGTAAGAAACAGGCATCTCATATCATCCCAATTTGCTACTGCATTTGCCCCCAAGCCCATAAACCATTTTAAAGCTGACTCTTTTAGTGTGGCTGGGAATAATTTTAGCTTGTGACTATCATTATTATAGTCAAAGCTTCAGCACAAGATATCAAATTCAAATAGGAAAGTATCAAGATCCTTTGTGATGAGGCCATAAAACTTTGGTAATGCTAATGCAAGTATATTTTTGAGATTGGGATTATTGACAAGACTTGGTATTGGAAATGGAAATGTGGGAGCTGCCATAGCTGGAGTTATGGGATATTGAAACTATGGCTGAAAATTGGTAATTGTTGGAGGATTTTGCACAACAGGTGGTCCTGGAGTGGAGTTAGTATGGAAGCTGGCCAATATTTCCTCAAATGGATGAAGGTCAAATTTTTTCTGGATGTCTTCTTCTACTGAAGATGATGATGCAATAAACTCTGGGCTTGCATCTAGAAATGGCAGTTCAGGTTCTTCAAATTCCTCTTTTGCTTTCACAGGCTCCTTAGGAAGAAATCTACCATGGACATCTCTCCTTCTTTGATGCATGCAAGAAATTGGTGACTTGTTAATCAAGCTCACAACTTTGCAGTTCCTAACTAACAAACTAATCTGAAAATAAATGACTCATGAAGGTTCCTAGCTTGACACCATCCCCGGCAACGGTGCCAAAAATGTACGGTATCACAATAGATGAAGATGATCACACCATTGTTTCTCCTTCAAAGATAATATATCTATTCTAAAGATTATCTATTCCATCATGAAATACACTTGAATTGTCAACCCAAGGATGTAGGACTTGAAATGGGCCAGCACAGTTTGTGCACTAAGTTCCTTTAGGAGTCATAACACCTATGCTGCAGGAAAGTAAAAATGCATTGGAAAAATCTACGCTGCTACTATAGAATAGTAAACACACCTTGGCTAACAAAAATAATTGCAGGAAGCTTCAAGAATGAATTTAAACTAATTAACAACTCAGAACATCCACTATGATCATTTTCTGCAAGTGTTGTAGGAACTTCACAGTAACAATGTTGCAGATCTAATACAGTAAATCTATCTGAAAACAAGAAACTACAGGAAATGAATCTATTCTACCTAAATCTATTCCACCTCCCAAGTGGGCCCCCTTGGTCAGTTTCAATTAACTAAGAACACAACAAATGCTTCAAAATCCTTCTTCCATTAAAATCCTTCTCTGATTACATAGAAACTGAACAATCCATGAAGAACAAGAAAGTAACTTCTGAGTCTAAATCAACACTATCTATTTTCTCATTAGCCTCTTAGGATAATCCAAGATCCAATATATATAGGATTGGATTCTTATTAAAAACATTCATAAAAGACTTAAGAAAACATTTCCAGAAAAGAAGGCGGAAGAACAACCATGACATAACACATTTACTGCCAAGCAACATAATAACAACTTGCAAGAAATATAGCAATTTGTATCCCCTATATTCCCTGGAACTCCTTTGCAAGCACGGTTTATTCAATGGAACTAAACTGTGCTTTCTCTGTCGTGATCAGTCTTCATTGTCTTCCTCCTTGAATGCAGTGATCACCACTCCTTGCATCGCTCCTCATTTTCCTAAAAAGTTAGCAACATCCGGAATATACATGCAAGATAACATTCCTACTTTTACTCAAATATTAGAGCATAGCTTAAAACAATTATATGAAATGCTGCATTCTATGTATAGTATTAAGCAAAACATGTCATACACACTACCCATAGGTTTAGTAGGTTCTAGCTATTTCTGGCATAAGTTCACAAGATAATTACAACAAGTGTTTAGGAATGTTTTATCAAAGCACAAAGAGTGTGTCCACATTATAAAAACTTATATTAAAATCAAGACATTAATATGCCTCATCAATATGCTCGGTAGATACCTAAAAATGAGAAAATGGACATCTTCATTAACAACTTGGTTCCCGAAATGAATTTTCCAATACAATTACAAGGACCGCCAAGTTTTGATAAGATGATAGATAGTGTCGTCAAGATTGAAGAGGTCTTGATCAAGAAAGGGGAAATCACTATCAACAAGGAAAACAAAGACAAGTACTATCCGACAAAAGATAAGTACAAATATAGAAATAAGATCAAACATGTGGTCAATGATGGAGTTGTTGATACTCCTAGTCCAAAACCAAAATCAGACATTTTCAAATCTTACAATGAGCCTTCAAGCAAATAAGAATTTGAATTCTATAGTGACACCAATGGCTAACAAGAATTTCAATAAACCTCCTACTCGAACAGAGCCTTGGTTAGCAAGACCTAAGGGAATATTTACACTATTGGGAGATACATTAGAAGTGGTCTTGAAGTCACTATTGGACCAAAAAAATCATTACAATTCTTGATTCCAAACCTTGGGAACCAGAAGTAAAATCCAAGTGGTGGAATGATAACAATTACTATGATTTTCATCACAATAAAGGACACAAGACCAACAACTGTATGAAGTTAAGACATGTTATTCAAGACCTAATTGAAGAAGGTAAAGTCAAGGTAGATGGACATCACACAAATAATGACCATAAGGCATTTCAAACTCCATTACCTAGATATAAAAAAGGAGAATCTTCCAAGAGTAACAAAATTAACTATACATACACTGATGATGACAATGTAATTCATATGGTGGAACCATGTGAACACATCATCAATATGATCACTCTAAAAGGAGTTAAAAACAAAACTGAGTCTTCTAATGCTATAACAAGAAATCAAGCTGAGCTCACTCTCAAAGGAGCTTCAACATCCAATACACCAGCTACAACAACAACAACAATGTCTAAGAAAGCGGCATTGCCTCCAAAGTTTAATCTTGTGGATCAATTGCAAAGGACAATTGCTCAAATATTCATTCTAGAATTGTTGAAAATCTCTCCTAGTCATAGGGAAGTTCTTGATCAAGCCCTACTTAGCACTAATGTACCAAAAGATCTAGATGTGGATAGATTCCAAGCTATGGTTGGTCACTTGAATTCCTCGCATTACCTATCTTTTTTCGAAGAGGATGATAAATCATTGAATCAACCACATAACCAACCTCTACATTTAGAATTCCTTATTCATAAACACTGATTCAAACATGTCTTGCTAGATGGAGGTGCTAGTTTGAACGTCTACACGTACAACTTGGTAAAACAATTGGGATTCTCAGAACATGAAATTGATTCTAGAAGAAAGATAACCATCAAGGCTTGTGATGAAGAAGAAAGATCCTCTAAGGGATTGGTTGTCTTACCTATTAGAGTGGGACCAGTAGAACAAGATGTCCTATGTCAAGTTCTTGATTTACCACTTGCATACAATCTTCTTCTTGGAAGGCCATGGATACACTCAATGCAAGTTGTGTCTTCTACTTACCATCAATGCCTAAAATTTCCTCATAATGGAGTGGAGGTGACTATTCCAATAGATAAAACATATACTTACAATAATCTCAAACAAACATAAAGCATGGTTCCTCAAAACAAGGAAAGCTCTAATAAGATGGAGACATCTAAGGAAATGGTCTTGAAAAGATTTGCTAAAAAAATCAACATCCAAGAGAGAAGTATGGGTGAATACAAGATAGATCCCACAATATCTTTAATGGATCTTCCCATATCTCCTAGAACACAAGGAAGACCTTCATCAACATTTACACTATCCAATGGAAGTGCTCTAACTATACATGAAGGAACCAGAATGGTCAAAGCTAAAGTATCTCTTGAAGAAGAAAATGAAGAAAAAGATATTTTACAGTGGCTCTATAAAGAAAATGAAGAGGATGGAAATATCAAACATGTTGAGATAGCTCCAAACAAATATGGGAAGGGGTATGAGATCATGAAACAAATGGGTACAAAGGAAAAGGACCCTTGGGAAAAAATAAACAAGGACTTGTGGAACCTCTACCTATGGATTTCAGAAATCCTAAAGACAAGACTGGACTAGGCTTTAGGGAAGAAACATCACATCCTATAGAAGAAAGGGGTCTTGTGATAGATAAAGAGACTCAAATGACAAAGAAGAGGTAGAAGGACAACCTATTTCTTATGAAATTTTTTTGCTCTTACAAGGAGACCCATTATCAGAAATTGGTACCAATCTTGGACAAGAACTAGAAGAAGAACAAACAAAGGAACTTGAAGAAGAACAAGAGCAAGGGATTCCCATTTTTGATACACCTCACTTAAATGAGGAACTAGAAATGATAACTCCACAAGAACCATTACAAGAAGAAGAGAACCATGCTAATGAAGAAGATGAAGTACCCATGACTATTGCCCACTTCTTGGGAGTTTTAGATTATAGTCAAGTGGACTCACATGAATATGAATGGGACATCCTTTTTGATGCTACCATGGAGATATAAATTGATGTGATACACAAAATTTCTTCTAGAGCCTTGATTGAAGAAGGAGAGAGTTCTAATGCTAGACCATTAGAGTTAGATTGGCATAACATTAATGTTAACTATAATAATAATGAACATGACTCTAATAATCCTAACATCTATTTGGAAGAAAACTTAATAGAAGACATATTGCAAGTTAATAATTTTGATAATAATGTGGTACTATCTCTTGAACCTACTGAATCTTTGTCCTTAAAATATCCTGAACTGATAGACTGGGATGAGCCTACAAACACAAGCCTATTATATTTTGACAATGACCATTCCATAGGCTATTATCTAAATGCTTGTGAATCCTTCCTTTCTTCCACCAGTGTAAAGAGAGAAACCATGACTGAGGAGGATATCAAGTTTCTAGGTCTCAAAATGAAAAACAAAAAGAACAAGAGATTTGATTGTGAAAACCACCTAGTGGCAGTATCAGATCCTAAAAGAGAAAAAGAAAAAGACATATCTGATGGTGAAAATATCCTAGAGGCACCAAAGGATGGGATTCTTGATATCCTCCCAGATCACTTTCGGGAAAGATCATCAGTTCCGATTGAACCTACACAACCCATTAATTTGGGAACAATAGAAGCTCCTCAGCTAGTCCACATTTCTCAGTCATTGATAGAAGATGAAAAGATCCAATTCACCAATTTCTTCAAAGAAAAGAAGGTCAAATTTTCTTGGTCTTATTTAGATATGCCTGGATTGGACACAGAATTGATCATGCATCACTTGTCTATTTCACCTGATATAAAACTAGTAAAGCAAAAAATTAGAAAGATGAATCCACATGTGGGATTTCTAGTAAAAGAAGAATTGGAAAAACTATTGAAATTTGGATTCATTAGAGCTATTGATTATGCGGAATGGATCTCAAACATAGTTCCTATTTCTAAGGCGAACAAATCCATAAGAGTTTGCAAAAACTTTAGGGATCTAAACAAGGCTTGTCCAAAAGATGATTTTCCACTTCCCAACATAGACATGATTGTAGATTTGATAGCAGGCTATGAGATGTACTCATTAATGGATAGATTCTCTAGATATAATCAAATCAAAATTGCTCCTGAAGATCAAGAAAATACTGCATTCACATGTGCATGGGGAACATACTATTGGAATGTGATGCCATTTGGTCTTAAAAATGTGGGTGCAACTTATCAAAGAGAAATGACCACAATATTCCATGACGTGATGCATAAGAACATGGAAGAGTATGTAGATGACACATTGGCTAAGTCAAAGATAAGGACTACACATATAGAAGATCTAAGAAGAATCTTTGATAGAATGGAATAGTTCCAATTAAGACTTAATCCTAAGAAGTGCGCATTTGGCATGTCATCTAGAAAATAATTAGGATTCATAGTCTCAACAAAAGGAATTGAGGTAGATCCAACAAAGGTGAAAGCTATTCTTGAAATACAACCACCTAGAAACATTAGTCAAATGAGGACACTGCAAGGAAAGCTACAATCCATAAGAAGATTCATATCTCAATTGGCGGATAAAGCACAACCTTTCACAAAGTTGATGCGTAAAGGAACTACATTCACTTGGGATGAGCAATGTGAAGAAAATTTTTCCCAAGTCAAGAAATATTTGATGAATCCTCCAATCCTAATGGCACCAATTAATGGAAAACCTCTATTTCTCTACATATCAGCTACAGATACATCATTAGGAGTATTTCTTGCGCAAGAAGATGAGACTAAGAAGGAAAGAGCTATATACTATATCAGTAGAACTCAAGTCACATATGATTTGAACTATTCAATGATTGAGAAAGCATGTTTAGAAGTGGTGTTCGCATCCCAAAAGCTTAGGCATTACATGTTAGCACACAAGGTGAATCTAGTTGCTAAGATTGATCCACTCAAATATCTATTAAGTAAAGTAATGCTGACAGGAAGACTAGCAAAGTGGGTCCTAATTCTAAGTGAATTTGACATTGAATATGTGGACAGAAAAGCTAGTAAAGGAAAAGTGATTGCTGATCAACTTGCAAAAACACCATTAACAGATGACAAGCCATTACTTGTGGAATTTCCAAATGAATCTATCATGCACTTAACAGAACATCCCTGGAAAATATATTTTGATGGCTCCTTCACACATCTATGGAGATTCACAACTCATTATCAATCAGGTGAATGGTGACTATCAGACAAAAGATGGTAAGCTCATGCTTTACAAAAGAATGGTGGAATACTTGAAGAAATACTTTGTCTTCATCACATTTCAACAAATTCCAAGGTCAAAAAATAGAGCAGCTGATGCGATGGCTACTTTAGCATCCATGTTACAACTGGAGGAACAACAATTTGGCTATAACGTCCTGGTGGAAGAACTCCCATTTCCCACTTATGACTCACTTGAATCCCAAATTGTTTGTGCCCTTGAAACCCAAGTATTATCCCAATATGCCCATATCTATTCTTATCTAAAGAACCAAACAATCCATGATGGCTATTCCAAAAATGAAAAGAGATCCCTGATAAGAGTAGCATCACGTTATATAATCATCGTTAATGACTTGTTTAGACATAGTATAGATGGTACGCTTCTTAGGTGTTTAGAACATGAAGAGTCTAATCGTGCATTAAAGGAAGTTCATGAAGGTGTGTGTGGATCACACTCGAATAGTTTTTCATTAGCTAAGAAACTTTTAAGAGTTGGATACTATTGGCCCACAATGGAAAATGATGTTATCCATTTTTCAGAAATATGCAAGAAATGCCAGATCCATGGTAACCTGATACATGCTCCAGCTAGGGAGATAATTCCTTTCATAACACATTGGTCATTTCAGCAATGAGCCTTTGATTTAGTTGGTCAGATTTACCCTAATTCATCAAGTGGACACAAATACATCATTACTGCAATTGAGTATTTCACAAAATAGGTGGAAGCTGTCCCACTATCCAATGCAACTGGAAAACAAGTTTCAATGTTTATCCTGAATTACATCATCTGTCATTATGGAATACCCTCGTCGAGTGTGACTGATAATGGGGGTAAATTCAAAAACAAAGACATAGATGATTTGTGTCTTCAATTCAAAATCACTCAGCATTATTCCTCGATCTATTACCCTCAAGGTAATGGACAAGCTAAAGCATCAAACAAAACTATTATGAAAATCTTGCATAGGACAGTCAACAAAATAGGAAGGGACTAGCATTTACAAATCAACCTAGCATTATGGGCTTACAAAACTAGTATTAGAACACTAACTGGTGCAACTCCTTTTGCGCTAGTTTATGGATCAGAGGTAGTATTACCAGTTGAGGTAGAGATTCCACCACTGAGGGTATCATTGAAACATCTAGTCACTGATGAGGACTATATAATCTCTAGACTGTAAGAGCTTGAATTACTAGATGAGCACAAGCAAGAGGCATTTGATCATCTTAAAGCCTATCAAAATAGAATTTCAAGAGGATAAGAAAGTAAAACCAAGAATTTTTCAGATAGGGGATCTAGTCCTAAGAGAAAATCCTAAGAATCAACAGAATAGAGAACAAAAGGGAAAAGTTAAACCCAACTGGCTGGGTCCCTTTGTCATTACAGTAGCATTTGGATTAGGAGCCTATCATTTGGCTACACCTAAAGGAGATTTTTTACTAGATCCAATCAACACCCTACATCTGAAAAGGTTTTATGCCTGAAATTCTTCATAAGGCTCCTATACAGTGAAAAGAGTTCCTGAAAAAAAAAGTTCAAAAATAGCAAATATGGATCCTAAAAAAAATCAAAAAGCAATAGAAAAAGTCCTGAAAAAAATGACCATCTCAATGAAAACCTAGCAAATAGGCACCTTGGTGAGCCCAAAAAAAATTGAAAAATAAAAAACTACAAAAATATTTGGAAAAGAGAAAAAGTGTCTTGGTGAAAACCTAGTAAACAGGTGCCATGATAGAAAAAAATAAAAAAGGTTTGGCCAAGTGGTGAAAACCTGGTAAACAGGTGCTACTTTTAATGAACACTCTATCTATCAAGAAAATGCTTGCACATTTGGCCTATGTAAATATTATTTTGTACATATCTTCCAGTCACTTTCGTGATGTGCCAAATCCTAAAATGAACTATCAGAGAGATGTCTTCCTAAGGTTGGAATCTATCCACATTAAGGTCCTAGGTAAACTATTTTCCTTAGGGGGCATTGATCAAAATCGTATATGTTGGCAGGATATCGAGTCTACAATTGACAATAAACTATGAACAATGGTATTTTTCAATACCACCCTAGTCCGCAATAGACAATAAACTATGAAAACAATGATATTTCTAAATACCAACCAAACAGTATTTCTCAATACTTGGATCTAAATGTTTTTCTCAACACAACATCATGATGAAAAGAGTGTTTCTAAACACTAAATAGGTAAAACACTTATGGATGAAAGAAAAAAATTGATGATTGATAATAGTTTCTATGTGTGTGTTTGTACGATTAATCAAAAGTATTTTTAAACACTACAATCACAACTGTCTGTTTTGAAGAAAATACAATGATCACATAAAAGGATGATGAACTTTTCTTATTATCAATGTTTTATTGTTATGATTCCTTGAGTGACTCGTTGATGTCTACATACTAGAGAAACAAGGACTGGGGGCATAACGTTTTCTTAGTCTTCTATTTGTGGTAATAAATCCAATGATCTAAGGTGATCATGGGGAATGGGTGTCTACAATAAGTGCCTCCATCATGATTAGAATGCCATGTATACCTTGACTTGTTTTCTATAAAAACTTTGGTGATGTTGGATTTATTTCCTTGTCTATTTTAAACTAAGATGAAAAACTACTTCCTATTAAGGTAAATAGTAAAATTGGACATATACCCAAGGATATGAATACAAAATGAAAGGTCATTGTGAGTATATATTTACACATTATGCACCAGAAAAGAAAAGGTTTATATCAAACAGGAAATAATTGACAAGACATTCTAGCTATATGCTTTTAGTGTTTAGGTTATCTTTCAACATGACAAATAAAAAGGAAGTATTCATATTTTCAGGATTGCTAAATCTATCAATGAAAATTGTACTTTCCTAATGAGGTCTCGTTACAAACACTCAGTGATGACAATTAACCCACTTTGAATAAACAGTGACTATCCTAGGTGTCTTAGTCTAGGTGCATTTCATTTGGTTAATTGCATTAAGGTTCATTTTAGTTGCATATCATAATAATTTGCATTAGGTTAATTTAGATGCATTTCATGTCTTTAGTTGCATTGAAATTCATTTTAAAAGTGCATTCATTTTAATATAGTTGCATTCATTTTAAATTGCATAAGCATGAATGTGTGAATTCAATTATCTAAAACATTAAGGTCAGATGAAGATTCTGAGAACATTAATCACTTTCCATGTTTGACCAAGTACATCATGAAATCATAAACAACTGAAACTAAAATGACTGAGTATAAATCACTGATATTCATTTCCATTCATCCATTTCATATCATAAAAATGCATCCATAATCATCCATACACAAATAAAAGTGAGATGTACATACATCTCATACATCCATATTCATACATGAAATAAAATTTGCATCCATACATTCATAAAAGCCTTGAAAAACACAAAAACATAAGCATGTATTAGTGAAATATATCATGACGTCATTTTATCACTGTCTAATCTAATCATGATCAAATATGACCATCACATGAATATCCAAAGCATAAGATAAATATCAAATATCCAACATGTGCAGAAATCAAAAGCATCAGATAAGATAAGATAAATTAGATGAGACATCCACATCAAAATTAGTAGAGGCATCAACATATTAGTAACATGTGAATATCAGAATATCAGAGCAGTATATTAAAGCATAAATAACACAAGCATCAATATATTAGAGCATGGATAAAAAAAGTATCAGTATCCCATGAAGCAATGTATCTGCAATAAACAGTCCAAAGGACACAATATAAAGAAAAATAATATGTGCCTCTGACCCTGGTGAGTGGATGTATGCGCATATCTATCTCACTCTACCCTCAGCTAAGATAACTAGGTGTCTCGCTCCACTCTCAGCTGAGATAGCTGGCTATCCCGCTCTGCTCTCATTTGAGCTAACTACACATCTCACTCTAATAGTTGTACTTGGAGGGTAGCTACCTCTAAACACAATGTGGCTCTCTCCCACTCACACTATGATAGCTGATCACCATTGCCACCTGGAGGAGGATCTCTAGGTGTCTTCTCATGTGCTTGTTGTTGTGCCTGATCATCCCTCTTCCTGCTACCCTCTGGCACAATGCATGCTCATCCCCATGGAGTAGGGGCCCTATATCTCTCTAAGGAGGGGTAACCTGCAGTCTCCTCTACCTTTGCTGACTAGTGTCTCCTCCTGAAGCTTGTCATTTTCTGCTCTCACCTCCCCCACCCCCACCCCTATCATCTCCTCGATCTCCACCTCCCCCATGAGCTCCATCTCGCCCTCCAACTCTCCCCCTATCCCTACCCCAACTCTAGAAGCTTGGCCTCGGCCACCACCATCATCAGAAGGATCATATTCTAATGTGTCCTCTATGTGAGGAGCCACCTCATCTGGAGCAGTGAATCTTGGGTATGGATGATGGATATAATGTGCATGATAGCCATTAGTAATACCATCATCAAGGATCTCTGGGTGATACTCCTAGTCTACACATGCAATCTGTGAGATCTCATGCACAGCAGTCTCATATATCAATTTGGACCCCCACTGGGCCTCCTCATCCCTGATACAGGCATAAATGGATGTCTCCTAAGAGAGACCCTATACTTGACCATACTACTTGGATACCCGTGTGATCAAAAATCTCTCCACAATATATCAGGTCTGGCCCATAAGGTACCTGCTCTGAAAAAAATAAGGCATATGCCTCATGTCTGATGGCCACCCCTCACAGTCTAAATAGGGTCGCCAAACAACATCTGTAATGTCATCAAAAATGCAACACCAATACTCTAACTTACCCAGATGGGGCTACTGTATCATACTTGAGTACATATAAATGTATGGGAGGTTGACATTATGGTGCCTCTCCACAATGGGCTATGTGATGGTGATATGCTCCCACGTCTAGACTTGAAGAACTAAGCTACCCACTGTCATAGTCTTTGAGTGCTGGTAGACTATCTCATGGAGATCCCTATATAAGTGGGTCAGGATGCAACTCCCCCATGCAAAGTGACCAAACGATCGAATCATCTTCTCAATAACCCAGGACTAGCCGCACATAAAGCCATGCTAACCCTAATCAGGCATCACAAGTCCACCAATTAATCCAGCTAGATATACAAGATGTGGCACATAGATGGCCACCATGTGGTCCCAAATTAGATAGCGCATGGCTATGGTATCATCCCTGAACAATCTCTGAGCATCCTCCATCACAGCAGGGCTAGACACCTCGTACTCCACCTGAGTGCCCATCACCAGAACATGTAATATCTGCCAGATGTCCTCTGGAGTCACTGTCATCTCGCAAGTGGGTAGGTGAAAGGTGTTACGCTCATAATGCAACCTCTCTGCCAGCGCGGTCAATAATCCCTGATTCACCTGAATGTCAAGAAAATCTACTAAGCTACACAGACCGCAACGTACGATCACACACTGATCCTCTATAGAGAGTTGTCGATGCAACTCTAGGACCTGGGTAGGTCGTGGGTATATGAACGTGAGCACATCAAAATGGGTCTACATAACAGAAAATAGGGGCACTATGTTAGCATTAGACAAAGAAAATCGATGAGAAATTGCTTAAGGAATGCAGAACAAACAAGCAACTTGGCTAAAAATTCTCAAAGAAAAAATCAACCTTCAAATCCTAGACGTGATCCAAGAAATCCAAGATGTGATCCTTTAATGGGATGCAAGCCAAGAAATCCTGTATGCAATGTAGGAAATACGAGAAGCGATCCGAAAACCGTATGCGACCCTATTTTGACCAAAAATTATCAAAGGACAAATTTGACATAAAATGGCTTGAATTTGACCGAATGTGACCCAACGGGGTGCGATCCTAGAAATCTCAGATGCGATCAATAATTTGGTGAAAACTGGGATGCGACATGCGATTCACCATGTGCGATCCCACATACGAGGTGCGATAGAGAATTAAAATGGCTATAAAATGAGCAAAAATGCTTGAAATTAAAATTTTCAAATTTGACAAGGTACGTTGTCAAGTACTCACAGGTGCTGCATAATGGGGCGATCAGTCGTGTCACCTTGCCAACTCAAATTGATGCTTCTCCACTAGGAACACCATTATCGCTCAGAGCTCAATGAAAATAAGAAGTTAAAAAGTGAAAATGAATAGTAAAAATGGACTTTTTGACCTATTTGAGCCTCCCGGGGGCCCCAGAGCCTTAAGGAACATTCATTTTCAAACATCACAAAAGCTTCATATCGGGACCAAAATCAAAACAAGTCATCTACATCACTAAAATACAATAAAAACATGGTTACAAAGAAAAGTCAACTGTCAGAATTCAAAAGTCAACTATCATCAAACTATAGTCAAACAAGGCCAAAATGAGCTAAAATGATGTTGTCAACATGGTAAATTAGTTCAGAAATAAATTTTACTCAGATTCATGGTCAACAAAAGTCAAAGTTAAGTCAAAAGCACTTAATGAGGGCCAAACATAGTGCAATTAATGCACAAAAAGCTTGCCAGAAGTTATACAAAGTGATTTTTCACAAATGCATTAGATGTTTATGCTAGGATATTAATTCAACACAAGTCAAACTTGGTCAACTCTCTCATTTTCTTGGTCAAACAGTGTTTCTTTAACACTAGAATCAATTTGAATTGCTTGATAACAATTCTTAAATGATCTATGCTTGATCTAGATTCATTTCAATCACTACAATTCTTTCTAAATGCTTGAAAACAAATGATTTTATTTGAATTTGTTCTAATTTTAGTCCCGAGGGGGCATAATCATACTAAAATTCAAATTCTTTGAATCAAATTCTTCAACACCAGGGGCATGACAGTTTCTTCAATCAAGTTGATGTTAATCTTTATGACATTGATCAATTTCATCACTTCAAATCAAATTGATTATTTGTCAGCATGTTTAGTTACTACAAACCAAATTTAACTAAAATTTCTTTTCAGAATCTCTTATCAATCTTCGTTCAATCAAGCTCAGAATCAATATGGTCAATTCTCATCCAATCAAGTTCAGAATTGATGGTTTCTAATCAAGTAGGATTTCATTTGATCAAGTTCGAAGTTCTCAAATTTAGAGTGGTTCTCTTTACTGCTCTCTAAATCTTTCAGAGTGGTTCTCTTTACTGCTCTCTAAATCTTTCAAAGTAGTCCTCACTGCTCTCTAAATCACTTGACCTTAGAGTAGTTCTCACTGCTCTCTAAATCTCCTAAATCTATCAGTTTCACTGAATCGTGCTTTAAATCAGATTTTCTTTGAATCTATGTGCTATTTGCAAAGCAATTCAAAGAGGGGAAAATGTAATCACCTAAAATTGGGCTAATAGAACCTAAGGCCCTATTTTCCCTAATTCAAGAATAATACCTTAATTATGTTAATTTGATCTTCGATCGTTGACATAATTCTTAAAATTCAATAAAATTAATTTAATCTCAATTCAAGCATTTATCATCAAGATATCAAGCAAAATCAAGTCAATTAGCTCTATGCCCAATTAATTAAATCAATCCCATAAAATGCATGGCTAGAGTAATTAATTAAAGGAAATAAATAAATCCCTCTGAAATTAGAAAACACAATAAACAAATTTTGAATCATTGAGAGGCAATCACATGGATCATGGATCAAGCTTGGATGCACCTCAACCACTCCTCATAGATGCATCTCAACTGTCCAAAATCTCCTAAGTTCTATAAAAGAGAATTCTCACATGCTCATTCTCCCCTTCCCAACTCTTTGATTTTAGCACTAACTCTTTGATTTTGATAGTTGATTCATGCTTTCATGCTTTCATGCTTTCATGTTGATTTCATATGCTTTTAGATAATTAGAAAACATCTCAATTGGGTTAATAGTAAAGAAATTCATGATCTAATGGCCAATTGTGATGCATTTCCTAGTTTTAGCTTCATGCTTGCATAATCAATCTTGAATCTCTCATTTTAGCATTGCATTGTCACTGTTTAGGGTTACATCTGAGAGCAATCTTTAATCCTTCCCATACGTGTGCTAACTAGAGAGCAATAGGATGATTCCAATTGTTTATTTGCTTCATTTTGGTTTAAATATTTCTAAGAATTGATGCACTATCCTATTGAAGTGTTTGTTGAAGATTTGCAGGTCCATAACTCACACACCACAGAGATGAAGCACAAAAGGAGCTTGACATATTAGTTGACAAGTTTGATCCCATCACAACCTTTGTCTTAAAATACAATGATAAAGTGAAAATGATCACACACAAGATGAAGAAGTTTCAGGCAAAACAAGACAAGAGGGTCATCACACTACTTGAGTTACAATCATACTTAGCCTCTACAGTAGAGGTGATGTATCAAAATGTGAAGAATTTAGAAGCCATAATTGGATTACCAGACATGAGTACTTTAGATGCCATGGAGGAGTTGGCATATGATCTACATGGGTAGATATTTATAATGTATCATTTGAAGAAGTCATTGGAGATAAAACAAATCCAAACTTCAAAGATGTATTTGACAGAATGTGAGACTGGTATGCTATTCATTTGAACACATTTCAATTTGTAAACCTTTGTCATTATTGACAAAAGGGGGAGAGTAAGGATAGGTGAAAATATGTGTTTGTAGATATATGTTTGAATATGAGTTTAAGATGTATAGTGTCATGGGGAGTCATTAAATATATACTTTTTTTTTTCTCTAATCAATGTTAACATGAATTTGGGGAGATAGACATATTTTTTCCCAATGTTTTCCAATATTTTCCATTAATGCCAAAAGGGGGATATTTTTAGCATTGTGATGATTTTTGTGTGAGGTCATATGTGATTTTGGTTTTGGTTGTCATTCATGAAAACTTAGTCATATAATATGATTAGGATAATTGGTAAGGTCATTGTTCAATTAGTAAGAAGGAATCAACTAAGTACAGTGAGCAGTGTATAGGAAGAACAACTACAAAAGGAGATCTTGGTATTGGTGATATTTGAGAAGGAATTAAGTGGAGCGGTCTTAGACATAGAATGGATATACTCATAAAACTTTATAGTTGCAACTAAAACTCATTTGGACAATCGGTGTGCAATAATATTAGTGGAAAAAGAGGCTACAAGTTTATGAGTTTAAGTTTATGAGCTACAAATGGTAGATCTTAGATTGGTGACCAGTATGGATATTATGGTGAATATAGTTGTTATGGTGACGTGTCTTAGACAATAATGTTTTGATGAGATGTCATTTATATGCTCAAGCAAAGAAATGAGGTGTATTTAGGGTGATGCATTGGAGAAGTTAAAAGGTGTTTGACTACCTTGGAGATATAACTTGCAGATATTATTTTTGGTTGATGTGGTCATGGTAAAACATGTTTAACATAAAGATTTTCATTTTGGCCCTTGGCACCTGAGAAATAAATTATTTGAATTTCATTTTTGGTATATTTGATGTCTATGTAAGTTGGGTATATAATTAGTACTACTCTTATTAAAAATGATGATGAAGTTTTTGCTGATGGTTGGTTGTATGAAGTGAAATTTGTGATTGCAAGGGTTGTGATTAGGGAGAAGAGGAAGATTAGAGAGCAGTTACAGAGATTAGAGAACATATTGGATCTAATATTAAAGTGGTGCTACATCAAGATCATTACTTGTTGTTCCCTACTATTTGCAACAAGAAAAATCCCTTAGCCAGGTGGACTTTAATAGGTTTTTATATTGTAAATCCCTTAACTTGGTGGACTCATAGAAAGATTTGTAAATCCTCTAGTGAGGTATATCTTAACTAGTCTCATTATACTCCTAACAATGTACTAGACAATCTTAATAGGGTGAACCCTCATAAAGGATATTTGTAGCTCCTAATAGGGAAAACTTTTTTATTGCAGCGAAGGGCTTGTGGGTGACATCTTCACTATGGTTTTCTCCCTCTAACCGAGGGCTTCCATGAGAAAAATCAGTCTATTATGTGTGATGCATGTGTTGATGTCTAATGTTATTTACTTTTATTTCATTGCATTATTTATATATTTTGTTATTTAGAAGTTTCTACTAAAGGTATTCAGATCCGTGGTTGAATTAGTAGGATATCTATTTATGCTAATTCACCTCCCCCCCCCCCCCCTCTTAGTACCATCAAATGCTAACTGAAATAACAATAAAACATGACAGTTTTTTTTTTTACATTGTATTACACTATAAGAAGCATATCATAATATCAACACAACATCCTTTTAGGTTCCTCGACTTCGCTACTTAGCAACACATATTTAGTAATATAACATAACCATAAAATGAAAACATCAGAACAATAATTCAATATTTATCATAAATCTATTAAGACGTTAATCAATACATGAAGATATAATAATAATAATCAAGTACATAATCTGCCCAATGATACATCTCAACAATAATAAGTACATATGGTAACAACTGTTACATGAGCATCTATTTACAATGTCAAATAACTCTTTTACATTATATGATGTAATAATACAACAACTATCTGTGTACTAGAAAAAGTACCTTCATAGGGTTAGTATCATCACTAATTCAAGATAAACACTAAATTACCACAAATAGCAATCTATTTAAGCAAAGAATTGATAATTAAGCACTCTATGGATCTCTATTTAGGGATGCTAATGATAAAACTCTTAGCAAGCCTCCATTAGTGACAGTCCTAAAATGAGAATGATAAGCAAAACTAATAAAAATATTAATTCCAAATTGAAATACTAATTAGCTTCTATATTTGCCTTTCTAGCTCTAATTTGCAAGAGGTTTGATGCTATTCTCAGATTTTTGGATGATTTATGAGTGAATTATGCCTTTCTTTTATAGATTTTGGCAAGGGTAGGGCGTGTAGTTGAGTTGATCAAGGTTAGGTGAGAGTCGATTCCATGGTTCCACCTTTGGAGACAATTTAAATATTTTGTCCTCAAAGCTTGCGACAAGAAGACAAAATGATTGGACAAGATATTATTTCCAAATGAGTGATTGAGATTCAATTTAGGCTTGATCCATGTGAGCTTGGTTCTCAATTTCTATTGGTTGATTGATTTTTCTCCCATTTGGTGGTCGAGAGAAAATAGGAATTAATTAATTGAATTGATTTAATTTCTTTAGCCATGTATACCCCTTGAATGGGTTGATTTGATTTAAATTAAACTATGTAATTAATTAGATTAATTACACAATTAATTGATTTATCATGATTTATTCGATTTAAATTGATTCTATGGCTTTTGATTTTTAATTATTATTAGATTTAGGTTCAATTTTAATTTATCTTTGATTTCATCTTGATTGGATTTAATTGTATTTAATTGTGTGTATCTTTGTCTTGATTTCTCACTTAATTGATCTTGTCCATTTTTAGGTGATTACAAATGCCCCTCTTTCAGTTGACATGCACAGCGTGTCGATTTAAAGAATGTCCTGATTCGCCTGATATAAGGTCCTGATTCTGTCGATGTTCGATGTAAGATGTAGATTATGATGATAGGATTGATTTGATGTCCTAATTGATTTGATGTCCTACTAGTTGATTTGATGATAGATTATCTGATATGGTACCTGGTTCGATCTGATTCGATGTTTGATGCCCTTTTCGATTGATAAGAAAATTTTCTTTTGATAAAAGATTGCACTCTGATTTGATGGTCATGCCCCTAATTTGATGATCTTGTTGTTGTTTCTGATTATCCAAGTGTATGCCCCCTCATAAATGAATTGAAATTTGATAGATGTTTGAAAAAGTTGACGATTTAGGTCATTTCGCATTAATTAGGCCAATTTTATATTGAATTTTGATTTCATTTCTAATAATGATTTTGCATTTGTGTGATTAAAAAAATGCCCCTAATTTGGTAGATTTGGTGAAAATTTTGGGTCCCTGGGCATTTTCTGGTCAAAGATGCCCTTTTTAGGTCAAAATGGCCTATATAAAGGGGTAAAAAGTTATTTTCATTATTTATTTTCACTTTCAAAGTTGACTTTTTCTCTATGACCTATCCGAGCTATTGACGATGGTGATCCTGATTAGAGAGCACAGATTCGAACGTGGTCGACGATATCATTAGCTACTGACCTATGGACCTCCGAGAAGAGCTTAATCCTCTTAGTTTTCAAGTTAATGCATTTAATTTCAAGAAAATTTGAATTTTTCTTGCCAGAACCTTATTTTTTTGCATTTTTTTACCTAAAATAGCATGTTTAATCAATTTAATAGCACGTTTAACCTTTATTTAGCACTTTTCTCTTTGAAATAGTGCATCTGCACTTTTAATTAGCACATTCACATGTTAGAACTAGGGCTTGCTCTACTTTTAATTTTTTTCCTAGTGCATTTAAAATCTTTAGCGCTTTTGATATTTTTAATGGCGCATCCAAAATTTTCTTTAGCGCTTTTACAATATTTTAGCACTTTCACCTTAGAATAGCACTTTTACCTATTTTAATAGCACTTTCAAAATTTTGAGTTGCTGATGCAGGAGCATCCTGGGTGTAAGAGCAATCTTGCATCACCCAAAAATATTTCTATTTTTGTATTCAATAAGGGCTATTTTGTGCAGAGCTGCTATTTATGGAAAGTTACTATTTTTGGTAATTTTTGTATGTGCTCAGAATGATCTTATTCCTTTCTTGGAGGTTCATTTTGGTCATATAAGTCTGCCAGTAAAGTTTCATTGCCAGATCAAGTGTATATTGGAAGATATTGAAGATTTTCGGTATTGGCAGTACAGTACAGAAACTTTGAACTCAGTTTTGAAGGCTTTAGAGGCCCCGGATGAGGTCAAAAATTTGGGTGACGAGCGCTTGCGCCGGTCAAGCCTGTAGAGCGCTTCGTGGCATTTCTGAAATGGGGTTATAATAGCCGATCGGGTCAACTGGTGATGACTTATGGTCTTCGAAAGTTGGGTCACCTGAAATGGTGGAAAATAATATTCTTCAAAATTTCTGTTCAGGTTTCAAAGGTTATCTTGAGCCGACTATGATGTAATAAAATGTAAAATAAAATAATTCTAAGTTTGGTCGGCCTTATTGGCTAAAATTCTGGAACCTTCCCAGGCGGTGGAAAAATTGCCTATATAAGGAAGGCTGTATTATTGTCTTAGGCAGTTCAGAATAGTTCTGGGTAGTAGATCTGAGCAATAATTCGAGGCTTTGTCCTACAGAATATTGTAAGGGAATGCCCATGTGGCTTTCCATATTGTAATTCTGAAAGTTTGTAATTCCACATTTGTGGAGATAATAAGAAGCCAATTTTCTGTTCTTGCATATTGTTGTTGTTTCTCTATTTCTGTTATGTGTTTGTGGTATTAAGGGGAGCACCCTTCATCAAGTGGTATCAAAGTAGGTTTTCTTGAGTGTGTAAACAGATCACCGACTGTGAGGTAGTTTGCACCAGGACCGTAGTTAGGGTTTCAGCGTGCATCGTGAAAATGCCTCGACGAAAGGAACGTGGCGGAAGAGCTGGTGTTGTAACACCTGAGGTTAGAGAGCTGCAGAGACAAGTGTGAGCATTGCAAGAAGAGATTCGCAGAGGAATGAATCTTAATGTCAGAGATGAAAGCGAGGATGAAGCCAAAGAAGAATATCAAGAAGGAGAAGCTGAAATTGTGAACCAGGAGGAAGAAAGACTTTTTCGGACGATTTTCAAGATTG
Source organism: Chamaecyparis obtusa (assembly GCA_027943335.1). Classification (NCBI taxonomy): domain Eukaryota; kingdom Viridiplantae; phylum Streptophyta; class Pinopsida; order Cupressales; family Cupressaceae; genus Chamaecyparis; species Chamaecyparis obtusa. The sequence continues at coordinate 57,474 of BSBK01001023.1, read as the reverse complement.
GGAAAAGACCTAAGATTGAGGTTCCTACATTTTCTGGAAATCTTAACCTAGAGGAATTGATCGACTGGATCAACGAATGTGAAGAATATTTTGAGTATGAAGATGTTGAGGATCCTGATAGGGTCAAATTTGCGAAGGCCAGACTAAAAGGTCATGCAAAAATCTGGTGGAAAGAAATTCAATTGGAGCGAAATAGAAGAGGGAAAGATAAAATCACAAGATGGGATCGGATGGTGGATAAATTGAAGCGACAGTTCATTCCTGTTGATTATGAGCTTGATCTACTAAAGAAAATACAAAGTTTGAAGCAAGCAGGAAGATCTGTTCAGGAGTATACAGAGGAGTTCTACCGACTTCTCATCAGAACAGGCCATGCAGAAGCTGATAAGGAAAAAGTTGCCCGATACCTCAATGGCTTAAGGCCAAGCATTCAGGAGGAGCTGAATCTGGTTCGAATGAACAGTATTGAAGAGGCATACCAGTTTGCCCTCAAAGTAGAGGAAAAGATGAACAAAAAGTTTGAGAGCAGACAAAACGGAAGAGGTCGCGGTGGACGATCTGGTGGACGATCATATGGTGGTCGAAATGAAGATCCGAAAAAGAAGGATGAGGCCAGTAGTAGTCAGAATCAGTGAAGAAATAATTCCAATCGCTTCCAGGATCAGAATAATAGAGATCAAAGAGGAAGAGGAAGAGGACAAGGATCTGGAAGAGGAGGCTTCCGTGGAACATGTTTTCACTGTGGAGAAGAAGGTCATAGGGCATTTGAATGTCCTCAGCACCAAGGCAGAACAGACAGAAGAAATGAAGGCTAGGCCAGAGTTGCACATGTAGATGAAGATGCCAGATCATCAAATTCTGAAGATGCTGAAAGAGGAGAAACGTTGATTAACAGAAGAGTCCTGTTGAGTGGTGAGAATGAACCTGAGCAAAGGAGGAGCCTGTTTCGCACCAGGTGCAAGTGTGAAGGTAAATGTTGTGATGTGATCATTGATAGTGGGAGCACTGACAATTTGGTGTCAGAAAAGATGGTGACAAAGTTGAAGCTCAAGAGACAGAAACACCCACATCCATATCATATTGTCTGGGTACAGGATGACCACAAGGTCATGGTCAATGAACAATGCCTGGTGAAGTTCAAGATTGGCGGATACCAAGATGAGGTATTGTGTGATATCATATCTATGGATGCATGTCATATGTTGTTGGGTAGACCATGGCAGTTTGACAGATGTGCTGTACATGATGGTCGTGCGAATACCTATTCTCTGACAAAGGATGGAGTGCGACATAAGCTAAAACCATTGAAGGAGACTGAAGAAAAGGTATGTGGTAATGCAAGGATAACATTTGTTGATGGAAGAAAATTCCTAGATGGTATGAGGCATGAGCATGTGTGTTTTGCTTTAATTCCAAAAGTTGGTAAAGAAGAAGTAGAGGATGTACTTGTAGAGGTTGCAGATTTGTTGAATGAGTTTCAGGATATTGTATCTGATAATGTACGTGATGGATTACCACCGGTAAGGAAGATCAGTCATCAGATGGATTTGATTTCAGGAGCCAGTTTGCCAAACAAGGCAGCACATAGAATGACACCAGCAGAAAGTGAAGAGTTGAACAGACAAGTACACGAGTTATTGCAGAAGGGGTTGATTCGAGAGAGTCTGAGTCCCTGTGCTGTACCTGCGGTATTAGCACCAAAGAAGAATGGAGAGTGGAGGATGTGTACAGATTCCAGAGCAATAAACAAGATCACAATCAAGTATAGATTTCCATTGCCACGAATGGATGATATTATGGACTGTTTGAGTGGAGCTGTGTATTTTTCAAAGATAGATCTGAAAAGTGGATATCATCAGATTCAGATCAGGGAGGGAGATGAATGGAAGACTACCTTCAAGACAAAGGAAGGACTGTATGAGTGGTCAGTCATGCCTTTTGGGCTAACCAATGCACCGAGCACTTTCATGCGGCTCATGAACGAGGTTCTGAAAGAATTTTTGGGTAAGTTTGTTATTGTTTACCTAGATGATATTTTGATCTTTAGTAAGACATTGGATGAGCATATGATGCATATTCGTATGGTATTTGAGAAGCTGAGAGAAGAGAAATTGTTGATTAATTTAAAAAAGTGCAGTTTTGTGAAGAAAGAGTTAGTGTATTTGGGATTTGTAGTTTTAGCAGAAGGTCTAAAAATGGACCCAGAGAAGGTACAAGCTATCCTTGAATGGCCTACTCCAAGGAGTGCTACCGAGATAAGATCTTTTCATGGTCTAGCTAGCTTTTACAGAAAGTTTATCAAAAATTTTAGGAGTATTTGTGGACCCTTGACTGAAACAATGAGAGGGGATAGAAAAGAGTTTAAGTGGACTAATGGGGCAGAAAAGAGTTTTCAATTGTTGAAACAAAAAGTTACAGAACAACCAGTTTTAGCACTTCTAGATTTTAATAAGGTGTTTCACGTAGATTGTGATGCTAGTGGTACTGCAATAGGAGTTGTTATGAGCCAAGAAGGTAAACCTGTTGCTTATTTTAGTGAGAAATTAAATGATGCCAAGAGAAAATATTCTGTTTATGATCAGAAATTTTATGCTATAGTTCAGGCATTGAAAAAGTGGAGGCACTATCTGCTTCCTAAGGAGTTTGTTTTGTATACTGATCATCAAGCTTTGCAATATTTGAATAGTCAAGAAAAATTGAATCAAAGGCATTTGAAATGGGTTGAGTTTTTGCAGAGTTATACATTTGTTTTGAAACACAGGAGTGGAAAGTCTAATAGGGTTGCAGATGCTCTTAGCAGAAGGCAACTATTGTTGACAGAAATGCATATTAAAGTGATTGGGTTCAAGGAACTCAAGAATTTGTATCCAGAGGATCCTGATTTTGGTGAAGCTTGGAAAGCTTGTACAGAACCTGTTACTCTAGACAGGACAAAATGGTTGGATTTCATCATCGAGGATGATATGCTATTCAGAGGGAATCAGTTGTGCATTCCACGAAGTTCTATGAGGGAGAATCTCATCAAGGAGAAGCATAGCGGAGGATTGGCTGGACATTTTGGTCGTGACAAAACCCTTGGTTTGGTTAGTGAGAATTATTATTGGCCACAGTTGCAGAAAGATGTGAAAAAGTTTGTACAGAGTTGTAGAGTATGTCAGATGGCGAAAGGAGTGAAGTAGAATACAGGGTTGTATCAGCCATTACCCGTACCACAGAAGCCTTGGGAGGATATCAGCATGGACTTTGTTCTTGGTTTACCAAGGACACAGCGGGGACACGATTCAATTTTTTTGGTAGTTGATAGATTTTCAAAGATGGCACATTTTATTCCCTGCAAGAAGACTAATGATGCTGTTCATGTAGCAGAATTGTTTTTCAGAAAAGTAGTGAGACTTCATGGTTTGCCAAAGACCATAGTTTCGGATCGGGACACTAAGTTTGTTGGATATTTCTGGCGTACATTGTGGAAGAAATTAAAGACAGACTTGAAGTTCAGTTCATCACACCATCCACAGACTGATGGACAGACAGAGGTGGTGAATAGGAGTTTGAGAAATTTGCTGAGATGTTTGGTTGGAGATAAGCCAACAGGATGGGATTTGATTTTACCACAGGCAGAATTTGCATACAATAATTCTGTCAATAGGAGCACTGGTAAATCACCATTCCAGATTGTATATGGAAGTAGTCCAAGAAATGCATCTGAATTGAGGAAGATAGATAAAGGAGAAATAAGTAGTGCTGAAGCTGAGGATTTTGCAGAACACTTGAAGAACATCCATGGGGAGGTGAGGAAGCATATTACCAAGATGAACGCACAGTATAAGGCTAAGGCAGATGAGAAAAGGAGGTATAAGAAATTTCAGGTTGGTGATGAAGTCATGGTTCATTTGCGGAAGGAGCGGTTTCCAGTTGATACATATAACAAGCTGAAAATGAAGCAGTTTGGACCATGTAAGATACTGAAGAAACATGATTCAGGAAACGCATATGAGATAGAATTGCCTACTGAGCTAAATATTTCATTAGTGTTTAACATTTCAGATCTGATAGAGTATCATGAAGGCGGTGTTGAAGATGAGATCACAGCAGCACAGTGGAGTATTCCAACAACTAGTTCAGATATTATGGAGATTGAAGACATACTGGACAGTCGTGTTGGCAGAAGCACAAGGAACAGGACATATGAAGAGTATTTGGTCAAATGGAAAGGATGACCTATTGAAGATTCATCATGGCTAACAAAGGAGGAGGTTAACCGTCTTGGTTTTCCTCTGCACACCTGAGTCGTGACAGGGTCACTTCTCAAATTACCCCGGGTGTCTGATGCAGGAGCATCCTGGGTGTAAGAGCGATCTTGCATCACACAAAAATATTTCTATTTTTGTATTCAATAAGGGCTATTTTGTGCAGAGCTGCTATTTATGGAAAGTTACTATTTTTGGTAATTTTCGTATGTGCTCAGAATGATCTTATTCCTTTCTTGGAGGTTCATTTTGGTCATATAAGTCTGCCAGTAAAGTTTCATTGCCAGATCAAGTGTATATTGGAAGATATTGAAGATTTTCGGTATTGGCAGCAGGGTACAGAAACTTTGAACTCAGTTTTGAAGGCTTTAGAGGCCCCGGATGAGGTCGAAAATTTGGGTGACGAGCGCTTGCGCCAGTCAAACCTGTAGAGCACTTCGTGGCATTACCGAAATGGGGTCATAATAGCCGATCGGGTCAACTGGTGATGACTTATGGTCTTCGGAAGTTGGGTCACCTGAAATGACGAAAAATAATTTTCTTCAAAATTTCTGTTCGGGTTTCAAAGGTTATCTTGAGCCGACTATGATGTAATAAAATGTAAAATAAAATAATTCTAAGTTTGGTCGGCCTTATTGGCTAAAATTCTGGAACCTTCCCAGGCGGTGGAAAAATTGCCTATATAAGGAAGGCTGTATTATTGTCTTAGGCAGTTCAGAATAGTTCTAGGTAGTAGATCTGGGCAATAATTCGAGGCTTTGTCCTACAGAATATTGTAAGGGAATGCCCATGTGGCTTTGCATATTGTAATTCTGAAAGTTTGTAATTCCACATTTGTGGAGATAATAAGAAGCCAATTTTCTGTTCTTGGATATTGTTGTTGTTTCTCTATTTCTGTTATGTGTTTGTGGTATTAAGGGGAGCACCCTTCATCAAGTGGTATCAGAGCAGATTTTCTTGAGTGTGTAAATAAATCGCCGACTGTGAGGCAGTTTGCACCAGGACCGTGGTTAGGGTTTCAGCGCGCATCCCGAAAATGCCTCCACGAAGGGAACGTGGCGGAAGAGCTGGTGTTGTAACACCTGAGGTTAGAGAGCTGCAGAGACAAGTGCGAGCATTGCAAGAAGAGATTCGCAGAGGAATGAATCTTAATGTCAGAGATGAAAGTGAGGATGAAGCCGAAGAAGAATATCAAGAAGGAGAAGCTGAAATTGTGAACCAGGAGGAAGAAAGACTTTTTCGGGCGATTTCCAAGATTGAGAAAAGACCTAAGATTGAGGTTCCTACATTTTCTGGAAATCTTAACCCAGATGAATTGATCGACTGGATCAATGAATGTGAGGAATATTTTGAGTATGAAGATGTTGAGGATCTTGATAGGGTCAAATTTGCGAAGGCCAGACTAAAAGGTCATGCAAAAATCTAGTGGCAAGAAATTCAATTGGAGCGAAATAGAAGAGGGAAAGATAAAATCACAAGATGGGATCGGATGGTGGATAAATTGAAGCGACAGTTCATTCCTGTTGATTATGAGCTTGATCTACTAAAAAAAATGCAAAGTTTGAAGCAAGCAGGAAGATCTGTTCAGGAGTATACAGAGGAGTTCTACCGACTTCTCATCAGAACAGGCCATGCAGAAGTTGATAAGGAGAAAGTTGCCTGATACCTTAATGGCTTAAGGCCAAGCATTTAGGAGGAGCTGAATCCGGTTCGAATGAACAGTATTGAAGAGGCATACTAGTTTTCCCTAAAAGTAGAGGAAAAGTTGAACAAGAAGTTTGAGAGCAAACAAAACGAAAGAGGTCACGGTGGACGATCTGGTGGACGATCATATGGTGGTCGAAATGAAGATCCGAAAAAGAAGGATGAGGCCAGTAGCAGTCAGAATCAGCGAGGAAATAATTCCAATCACTTCCAGAATCAGAATAATAGAGATCAAAGAGGAAGAGGAAGATCACAAGGATCTGGAAGAGGAGGCTTCCGTGGAACATGTTTTCACTGTGGAGAAAAAGGTCATAGGGCATTTGAATGTCCTCAGCGCCAAGGTAGAACAGACAGAAGAAATGAAGGCCAGGCCAGAGTTGCACATGTAGATGAAGATGCCAGATCATCAAATTCTGAAGATGCTGAAAGAGGAGAAACGTTGATTAACAGAAGAGTCCTGTTGAGTGGTGAGAATGAACCTGAGCAAAGGAGGAGCCTGTTTCGCACCAGGTGCAAGTGTGAAGGTAAATGTTGTGATGTGATCATTGATAGTGGGAGCACTAACAATTTGGTGTCAGAAGAGATGGTGACAAAGTTGAAGCTCAAGAGATAGAAACACCCACATCCATATCGGATTGCTTGGGTACAGGATGACCACAAGGTCATGGTCAATGAACAATGCCTGGTGAAGTTCAAGATTGGCGGATACCAAGATGAGGTATTGTGTGATATCATATCTATGGATGCATGTCATATGTTGTTGGGTAGACCATGGCAGTTTGACAGATGTGCTGTACATGATGGTCGTGCGAATACCTATTCTCTGACAAAGGATGGAGTGCGACATAAGCTAAAACCATTGAAGGAGACTGAAGAAAAGGTATGTGGTAATGCAAGGATAACATTTGTTGATGGAAGAAAATTTCTAGATGGTATGAGGCATGAGCATGTGTGTTTTGCTTTAATTCCAAAAGTTGGTAAAGAAGAAGTAGAGGATGTACCTGTAGAGGTTGCAGATTTGTTGAATGAGTTTCAGGATATTGTATCTGATAATGCACGTGATGGATTACCACTGGTAAGGAAGATCAGTCATCAGATGGATTTGATTCCAGGAGCCAGTTTGCCAAACAAGGCAGCACATAGAATGACACCAGCAAAAAGTGAAGAGTTGAACAGACAAGTACACGAGTTATTTCAGAATGGGTTGATTGGAGAGAGTCTGAGTCCCTATGCTGTACCTGCGGTATTAGCACCAAAGAAGAATGGAGAGTGGAGGATGTGTACAGATTCCAGAGCAATAAACAAGATCACAATCAAGTATAGGTTTCCATTGCCACGAATGGATGATATTATGGACTGTTTGAGTGGAGCTGTGTATTTTTCAAAGATAGATCTGAAAAGTGGATATCATCAGATTTGGATTAGGGAGGGAGATGAATAGAAGACTGCCTTCAAGACAAAGGAAGGACTGTATGAGTGGTTAGTCATGTCTTTTGAGCTAACCAATGCACCGAGCACTTTCATGCGGCTCATGAACGAGGTTCTGAAAGAATTTCTGGGTAAGTTTGTTATTGTTTACCTAGATGATATTTTGATCTTTAGTAAGACATTGGATGAGCATATGATGCATATTCGTATGGTATTTGAGAAGCTGAGAGAAGAGAAATTATTGATTAAGTTGAAGAAGTGCAGTTTTGTGAAGAAAGAGTTAGTGTATTTGGAATTTGTAGTTTCAGCAAAAGGTCTAAAAATGGACCCAGAGAAGGTACAGGCTATCCTTGAATGGCCTACTCCAAGGAGTGCTACCGAGGTAAGATCTTTTCATGGTCTAGCTAGCTTTTACAGAAAGTTTATCAAAAATTTTAAGAGTATTTTTGGACCCTTGACTGAAACAATGAGAGGGGATAGAAAAGAGTTTAAGTGGACTAATGGGGCAGAAAAGAGTTTTCAATTGTTGAAACAAAAAGTTACAGAACAACCAGTTTTAGCACTTCCAAATTTTAATAAGGTGTTTCAAGTAGATTGTGATGCTAGTGGTACTGCAATAGGAGCTGTTATGAGCCAAGAAGGTAAATCTGTTGCTTATTTTAGTGAGAAATTAACTGATGCCAAGAGAAAATATTTTGTTTATGATCAGGAATTTTATGCTATAGTTCAGGCATTGAAAAAGTGGAGGCACTATCTGCTTCCTAAGGAGTTTGTTTTGTATACTGATCATCAAACTTTGCAATATTTGAATAGTCAAGGAAAATTGAATCAAAGACATTTGAAATGGGTTGAGTTTTTACAGAGTTATACATTTGTTTTGAAACACAGGAGTGGAAAGTCTAATAGGGTTGCAAATGCTCTTAGCAGAAGGAAACTATTGCTGACAGAAATGCATATTGAAGTGATTGGGTTCAAGGAACTCAAGAATTTGTATCCAGAGGATCCTGATTTTGGTGAAGCTTGGAAATCTTGTACAGAACCTGTTAGTCTAGACAAGACAAAATGGTTGGATTTCATCATCCAGGATGATATGCTATTCAGAGGGAATCAGTTGTGTATTCCACGAAGTTCTATGAGGGAGAATCTCATCAAGGAGGAGCATAGCAGAGGATTGGCTGGACATTTTGGTCGTGACAAAACCCTTGGTTTGGTTAGTGAGAATTATTATTGGCCACAGTTGCAACAAGATGTGAAGAAGTTTGTACAGAGTTGTAGAGTATGTTAGATGGCGAAAGGAGTGAAGCAGAATATAGGGTTGTATCAACCATTACCCGTACCAGAGAAGCCTTGGGAGGATATCAGCATGGACTTTGTTCTTGGTTTACCAAGGACACAGCGGGGACACGATTTAATTTTTGTGGTAGTTGATAGATTTTCAAAGATGGCACATTTTATTCCCTGCAAGAAGACTAATGATGTTGTTCATGTAGCAGAATTGTTTTTCAGAGAAGTAGTGAGACTTCATGGTTTGCCAAAGACCATAGTTTCAGATCAGGACACTAAGTTTGTTGGATATTTCTGGCGTACATTGTGGAAGAAGTTAAAGATAGATTTGAAGTTCAGTTCATCACACTATCCACAGACTGATGGACAGACAGAGGTGGTGAATAAGAGTTTGGGAAATTTGCTGAGATGTTTGGTTGGAGATAAGCCAACAGGATGGGATTTGATTTTACCACAGGCAGAATTTGCATACAATAATTCTGTCAATAGGAGCACTGGTAAATCACCATTCCAGATTGTATATGGAAGTAGTCCAAGAAATGCATCTGAATTGAGGAAGATAGATAAAGGAGAAATAAGTAGTGCTGAAGCTGAAGATTTTGCAGAACACTTGAAGAACATCCATGGGGAGGTGAGGAAGCATATTACCAAGATGAACGCATAGTATAAGGCTAAGGCAGATGAGAAAAGGAGGTATAAGAAATTTCAGGTTGGTGATGAAGTCATGGTTCATTTGCGGAAGGAGTGGTTTCCAGTTGGTACATATAACAAGCTGAAAATGAAGCAGTTTGGACCATGTAAGATACTGAAGAAACATGATTCAGGAAACGCATATGAGGTAGAATTGCCTACTGAGCTAAATATTTCATCAGTGTTTAACATTTCAGATCTGACAGAGTATCATGAAGGCGGTGTTGAAGATGAGATCACAGCAGCACAGTGGAGTATTCCAGCAACTAGTTCAAATATCAAGGAGATTGAAGACATACTGGACAGTCGTGTTGGCAGAAGCACAAGGAACAAGACATATGAAGAGTATTTGGTCAAATGGAAAGGACGACCTATTGAAGATTCATCATGGCTAACAAAGGAGGAGGTTAACCGTCTTGGTTTTCCTCTGCACACCTGAGTCGTGACAGGGTCACTTCTCAAATTACCCTAGGTGTCTGATGCAGGAGCAATCTGGGTGTAAGAGCAATCTTGCATCACCCAAAAATATTTCTATTTTTGTATTCAATAAGGGCTATTTTGTGCAGAGCTACTATTTATGGAAAGTTACTATTTTTGGTAATTTTCGTATGTGCTCAGAATGATCTTATTCCTTTCTTGGAGGTTCATTTTGGTCATATAAGTCTGCCAGTAAAGTTTCATTGCCAGATCAAGTGTATATTGGAAGATATTGAAGATTTTCAGTATTGGCAGCAGGGTACAGAAACTTTGAACTCAGTTTTGAAGGCTTTAGAGGCCCCGGATGAGGTCAAAAATTTGGGTGACAGGCGCTTGCGCCAGTCAAGCCTGTAGAGCGCTTCGTGGCATTTCCGAAATGGGGTTATGATAGCCGATCGGGTCAACTGGTGATGACTTATGGTCTTCGGAAGTTGGGTCACCTGAAATGAGGAAAAATAATTTTCTTCAAAATTTCTGTTCGGGTTTCAAAGGTTATCTTGAGCCGACTATGATGTAATAAAATGTAAAATAAAATAATTCTAAGTTTGGTCGGCCTTATTGGCTAAAATTCTGGAACATTCCCAGGCGGTGGAAAAATTGCCTATATAAGGAAGGCTGTATTATTGTCTTAGGCAGTTCAGAATAGTTCTGGGTAGTAGATCTGGGCAATAATTTGAGGCTTTGTCCTACAGAATATTGTAAGGGAATGCCCATGTGGCTTTGCATATTGTAATTCTGAAAGTTTGTAATTCCACATTTGTGGAGATAATAAGAAGCCAATTTTCTGTTCTTGCATATTGTTGTTGTTTCTCTATTTCTGTTATGTGTTTGTGGTATTAAGGGGAGCACCTTTCATCAGTTGCGCTTTTGAATATTAAAATAGCACTTTTACCCTAGTAGGAAAATTTTTAAAATACTTAGTCAGTTGTCCAAACTGTTTAGTATCGTCGATCAGTTGATTGGCCTAGGTAATAAACCTAATTTGATAGCGAGTCGTAAGATGTCAGTTTGAGTAAATTGTAGTTTGAATGTTTGATTGTCAATCTAGATTTAGATGATGAATGCTGATAAATTTTTCATCCTCTCTGAATAGAATTAGGAAAATTGATTGTGGTTTGATATTTTGTAAATGTTTGATTGACTTAGGATAATTTAAAAAATAACCGATTTCAAAACTGATGTGATTGAACTTTCTTTTTGCAGGAAGTGCTTAAGTCACTAGTCATTCAAGGATTATATATGTTGCCTTTCAGTATGATTGATGACCTGAGTGCACTGGATCGGAGACATATAGGCAAATGCGGCCTTTCTTTCTTGCTCGTACTACCTCAATTCTGAGTGAATCGAGAGTTGATCACTACTATGGCCAAGAGATGGCACTTGGACCATAACACTTTTTACTTGTCAATGGGTGAGATGACAATCACCCCTGAGGATGTATACCGCATCCTTTTTATTCCCACATGAGGAGAGTTAGTATTTTATGATCAAGTGTATGATGGTGCAGAATGTCATCGAGTATTCCAGGATCCCATGATCGGTGATGACCATATTTAGTGGTCATAGTTCCATTCTTTTCCCATTCTTCCAGCTATATTGGGTGCCCTGATTGGAGGTTTCCTCATTCTGGATCACCGAGGTCATGGATTTGCAGTTGGTTGGGGTCATATTCTTGAGGACTTGATGACTCAGCCACATCAGCCTGATTGGGGGTCTTGCGTTCTATCATAGCTCTATCATGAGTTGCATATAGTGGTATATAGGCACTCTTCAACTTTATCCATGGGAGCTATTCTTTTACAGCTATGGACATGGGAGCATCTCCTAGTGATGATACCTATTGCAGCGCATCACCATGATCTAGGATGGCCATTTGCCTGGATATATGAGGGTATGGTTGTGTAGGCCCACATGGGCAAGCTAGATTATTAGCATCATGTCATTAATGATATGGATCAGGTTGTTTGGTGACCATACCTAGGATGTAAGTTGTGGCCTGAGGATGCAACAGAGCTTCCTTTCATGTGTTGTCCACGCTAGATGATTGGTCGTACACCACATATCATTGAGATATTTTTCTTCTGGTGAGTACTACAAAAGTATGGTCATACTCAGGGCATGTCGCAGGGTGTAGCCATGTATACCCATGTTCAGGCAAAGAGATCATTATGGGGTCCTGTGGTTGATTTCAGGATAGCTTGTCAAGAGGTTTAGGACCTAGGTCATTTGCCATGGGATATAAGAGAGTATGTGATGGATGCAGACATGACCGATGATTACACTGATTGGTTCACTCATAGCCCTTTTCTAATATTTACAGATCTAGTTGAGAGGATATTAGGCATCGATGAGGATTCCAATGATGACAGTAAGGATGATGGTGGAGATGGGGATGGTGGTAGGGGTGGTGGTAGGATGCGGGCTCATCGAGGATGACCGGGTCGTAAAGTAGCTAGAGTAGGACAAGTCTTAATTCTAGTTATTGTTGTTGCTCCCATTCCTCCTAGGGGTGGTGGTCAGGTGAGGGGTGTGGATAGGGCATTGCATCAGGTTTCTGTAGATCCTGCAGATAGAAATGGTTATTGTAGAGCCAGACGTCAATGATAGTTGGATGCTCAAGAAGCACAGGCATTATTAGATCAGGCTCAAGGTAGGCCAATGCAAGCTCCTCCTCAGGTTCCTCCATAAGTTATCCTGTCGGTTATTCCATAGGCTCCTCCAGCATAGGCACCTGCTTCTGCTTCTATGCCCTCTTCTTCATCTCATCCATCTTCTTCTTCTTTTGTTCCATCGTTATGTGTTCCATATTCTTCCATGCCTTCTTCTTCTATGCCATCTTCTTCCATGCCTCCACCACAGACTCCTTCTACACAGGTTCCTAGTTCAGAGGCTTTGGCAGCCTCATCATAGGTTCAAGCATTACAGTTGGATGTTTTGTAGATCAGACAGCAGGTTAGCCAACTTAGTAGTATGATGCAGGCTATTATGGTCGCTATGAGTCAGCATGGGCTATAGGCTAGTTTGAGTCATCCTCCTGATACTGGTCATGGTCTTGATGGTGTTGATGGTGTTGGTGGCTCAGCCAGTTGATCCATATTGATATGATATTCTTTCATTTGTTGATGTATATGATGATCTCATTTTTTATATCGAGACATTGGACTTTGTTGTATTCTTTTGATCAGTTGATTTTCTTTTATATGTTTGACACTTGTTGATACTCTGATGGACTTTGATTTCTAGATGTTTCATTATAATATCATGGACTTTGATATTCAGTTTTGATATATTTACTTTATGTGATTTCATCATGTGTTGGACCTCATTTTTTAGGTGTTTTACTATGATATGCAGATCTATATGGTTCTATCTCCTATATGCTTTGTTTTATGCTTTTCATAATGCAGTTTTATGATATGGATGCACATGTTCTATTTATGCTTAAATGGTTGTCTTACGTATGACATAGAATAGATGAATGGATGCAATATGAATTTAATGATTAATGATATGCTATTTTAATGCTTTATGAATGCAATGGTAAATTCACTTAATGGATTGATGTGAATGATTTAAAGAATGCATACTAAATGAGATGAAACTTTAAAATGAATGCAACCTAATGCAATGTTACTTTATGAAAGCTTAATGTTTAAAATGAATGCAACCTCATGCAATGTCACTTATTGAATTGGATTTAAAATAATGAATGCAACCTAATGCAAAGAATCTAATAGGTAATTTAGGGTGGAAAGTCCTAAATGAATGCAATATAACATGGATCTAACAAATTCTCATGAACTAATGTAATGCACCATTGTTTTTTATTTTGTATTCCCAACACACTTGATCACATATAGTTTTGATGTTCCTTTTGATTTTTTATTTGACTACACCCCCTTTCTATTTTCCTCTTGCAATTTAGATTTTAGGATAAGAAAGGCAAAATATGTTAAATGCATTTAATCCAAGATGTATGCAACTAACTGTCACTATTCAAAAATTTGGAGCTTATATTCATCATTGACCAGTTTTTGGAATCCTAATTTAGTACAACCATTACTAGTTCAACCATGATAATATGAATACTTCTTTCACCTCTTTCATTTCTTTCCCATCCTGTGGTATGACTTTCACTGATTGAAGTCAATCATGAGAGTGTGAATATCGATTTTGTCAGATTCTATGTTGCAAGTGGACTTTGGTATTATGATATTGAACATCAAAATATCCAAGGTATCCTTTTGCGCAAACAAAAAAAAAATCTTAGTTTCATCATATGTACAAGTCCTCGATGATTATTTGATGATCATGTCCTTAGACAAATAATACATGCTTTAAAACTTTGATCTTAAGACAGTTATTCAGAAATCCATAAAATATCATGCTTTCATCATAGCTTGTCTAGTTTAAAAACTTCCATCGATTCACTAGAAAGACATGATTTCATCAATCAAGTCAACACTTTTAAAAAAAATTTGCATTGTTTTTCAAATTCATATTTCAAGTATAGTTCCATCCATTTCATACTTTTAATCCTGATAAAGATAGGGTCATGTAAGATCTTGGATCAAATTTTGCGTTTTGTTCAACTTGGATTAGGGTTAAGATTTGATTGAGCGTTTCACTTGCATTTTGATGAATTGATTCGATGAATGATTGAAATTTTCTTTTGATGAATCCTTCCTCCTTTAGAGTAGATTTCCCCCATTTTGATATTGATTACATTTGTGGGACTTAGGACAATTTGTAGATTAGGTGACCAAAATCCTTAGGTAACTGTGGGGTTTTATTATGAAATATATACAAATGCTAGCGAATGCAATATTTACAAGGATGATTGTTAGGTATGCAACTGACTTGGACTTTCAATGGCACTTGTTTGCCAGGTTTTCACCGATTGAATGGATCTTGCTTTCTTTTTCTATTTTTAAAGCTTTTTCTTTTTTTTGCTACCAAGGCGCCTATCTGCTAGGTTTTCACCAAGGCACTTTTTCTCTTTTTTTTTATTTTTTTGTATTCTCTTTTTTCAATTTTTTTCTTTTCATATCATCAAGGTGCCTATTTGATAGGTTTTCACCAAGACAACATCTTTTTGAGGATCATATATCAATGTTTTTGTCTTTCTTCATGCTCAATTTTCCACTATTTTTTATCTTTTTTGCATTTTTTATTTGTTTGCTCTTTTCTTCTTTTCAATGTTTTTGGTATTTTCAAGATCTCTTTTGACTATGTACAATAAATAGGATGCTTTCCATCTAATATTTTTTATACTCTTTTTTTCTTTATCCCTTCATCTGCTTCATGTGTAGAACCTTTTGAGATGAATGCTATTGATAGGTTCTTGCAACTCTTCTCCATCACAATCAGCTACCTTATAGGTGCCTATCCCAAAAGATGAAGTGACCACAAAAGGTCCTAACCAGTTTGCTTCCCATTTCCCTTTCTTTTCTCTTTCTGCTTGATTCTTGGGATTCTCTTGCAAAACTAAGTCACCTATTTGGAATGTTCTTGACTTGATATGCTTTCTATAATTCCTTGACATTTAGTTTTGATATACTTTCAAGTGATCAAAATCTTGTTGTTGTTTCTCATCTAGCAGTTCTAGTTCATGCAACCTAGCAACTCTATAATCTTCCTCACTTATCAAACCATGTAGAGATGCTCTTAAGGATGGAAGTTCTACCTCCAAAGGTAAAACTGCTTCTATTCCAAAGACTAAGGAAAATGGTGTAGCTCCAGTTGGCATTTTGATGCTTGTCTGATAAGCCCATAAGGTCAAATTTATTTTCATATGCCAATCTCTCCCTGAATTGTCCACAATTCTCTTCAATATCTTTAAGATATTTTTATTCGTTGCTTCAGCTTGTCCATTACCTTGGGGGTAATATATTGAAGATGAGTGGTGTACCATTTGAAACTTTGTGCATAACTCCTTTAAATCCTTATTTTTGAAGTGCTTTGCATTATCTGTTATAATGGCATGAGGGACGCCATATCTACATATTATGTGGTTTAGAATAAAAAAGGATATCTACTTTCCTATTGCAGTTGATAAGGGTATAGCTTCCACCCATTTGGTAAAGTACTCTGTTGCAGTGATAATGAATTTATGACCATTTGAAGATGGTGGATAAATCATTCCTATTAAGTCTAGACCCCATTGATAAAATGGCCAAGGTGTTGTCATAGGATGAAGCTCTTGTGCGGGTACATGTATCAAGTTTCCATGATATTGACACTTTCTACAAGTTTTAGCAAAGTGACAAGTGTCTTTCTCCATCGTAGGCCAAAAATATCCTATCCTAAGAAGTTTCTTAGCTAGGGTTAAACCATTTGAATGTGACCCATAAATCCCCTCATGAATTTCTCGTAAGGCTACATATGATTCCTCTTTCTCTATACATCTAAGAATAATTCCATCTAGAATCGTACGATACAATGTGTCAGATATTAAGGTATAACGAGCGACTTGTTGAATAAAGCTTTTCTTTTGGTTCCTAGTTTGGTCCATGGGTAGGATTTGGTGTTTTAAGTAAGTACAAATGGCTCCATACCAAGGTGATTCATGTCTGGTTAGAAAAAAAATGGTATGAGGATGGGTAAGGTCAAATGCAGGTTGTTCAACTTCTTCTACCAAGAATTCATATCTAGTGCTTTGATCTGGTATTTGGAGAAGTGATGCCAAAGTATCCATTGCATCTGCTACTTTATTCTTCTCTCTTGTTACTTGCACAAATATGATAAGAGTGAAGTATTTCTTGAGATTCTCAACCATATCCTTGTAAGGTATCATCTTGTCATCTTTCATTTGATATTCATCATTAATTTGATTGATAACTAATTGTGAATCTCCATATACTTGTAGTTCTGTCACTTTCCATTCTAATGCCAATTTTATTCCAATGACCAATGCTTCATACTCGGCTATATTATTTGTGTGTAGGAATAGAAATTTGTATGATTTTGGAATTGTAGATCCTTGAGGAGTAATCAAAATTATGCCTCCTCCTGATCCATGTTGTGTGTAGGAACCATCAAAATATAGTTGCCATGTTTTTGCCTCCACATTCATAATTTTAGAATCTGGAAATTCCACTTGTATTGGGTGGTCATCTTGTAATGGTGATTCTACTAATTGATCCACTATGACTTGGCCCTTGATAGATTTATGATCCACATATTATATGTCAAATTCACTTAGCACCATGACCCATTTGGCTAGTCTTCCATTCAATGTTGTTTTGCTAAGAAGATATTTCAAGGGATCTATCTTTGCGATGAGTCGAATCTTGTGGGACAACATATAGTGGCGCAATTTTTGGGAAGCAAAAAATATGGCCAAACATTCTCTTTTGATGAAGGTGTAGTTCAACTCATATTTTACCAAAGTCCTGCTGATGTAATATATGGCCTTTTCTTTTCTTGATTCATCTTCTTGTGCCAAGAGTGCCCCTAATGATTGTTCGATCATTGAAATGTATAGAATTAAAGGTTTTCCTCTTATAGGTGGCATCAAAATTGGAGGATTCATTAGATATTTCTTCAATAAGTTGAAAGCTTCTTCACATTTCTTATCCCATTTTAAAACTATGTCCTTATGAAGGACTTGAGTGAGATTGTGGCACTTTTCTGCTAATTGAGAGATATACCTTTGTATGGATTGGATTCTACCTTGAAGAGATCTCATCTGAATTATGTTTCTAGGTGCTTCCATTTCCATGATGTCTTTGAATTTGGTGGGGTCTACCTCTATTCCTTTTGCTGAAACAATGTAACCTAGTAACTTTCCTGATTGAATGCCAAATGCACACTTCTTCAGATGTAGCCTTACTTTGAATTGTTCCAATCTTTCAAAAAACTTCTCTAAAATAGGTAGATGTTCTTCACTTGAGTGATATTTATAAATTATATCATCTACATAGTCCTCCATGAACTTGTGCATCATGTCATGAAATATCATTGTCATGGCTCTTTGATAGGTTGCTCCAGCATTCTTTAGACCAAAGGGCATAACATTCCAACAGAATGTCCCCCATGCGCATGTAAATGTTGTTTTGTCTTGATCTTTAGGTGCTATATTTATTTTATTATAGCTAGTAAACACATCCCTAAGTGAGAACATAGAATGTCCTGCTATCAAATCTACAATGGTGTCTATGCTCGGTAAGGGAAAGTCATCTTTAGGACAAGCAAGCTTGAGATCCCTAAAGTCCATGCAAATTCTGATGGACTTGTCTACTTTTGAAACTGGCACAATGTTTGAAATCCATTGGGCATAATCAATGGCTCTTATAAACCCAACTTTCAACAATTTTTCTAACTCCACTTTTACAAGTAAAGCTATGTGTGGATGCATCTTTCTCAATTTTTGCTTTACTAGTCTTACTCCTTTTATGTTCAAATGATGCATGATTAAATTTGGATCTAATCCTGCTATATCATCATAAGACCATGCAAAATTGATTTAATTTTCTTTGAAAAAATTGATGAAGTCTTTTCTTTCCTCACTAGATAGAGATGTTGCTAAGTGTATGATTCTTGGTTCTGATTTTGATCCAATATTTACCTTTTCTGTTGGTTCAATCAAGATAGGAGATCTTTCCTCATATTGCTCGGGTAAAGTATCCAAACTCCCTTCCTTAGGTCCCTCAATTGGGTTTTCACCTTTGGAATCATTTTTTATTTCTTTCTCTTTTTTATCTAATGTTGCCACAATGTGGTTTTCAACATTAGATTCTTTCAATTTTTTATTTTTTTCATTTTTTTCATTTTTAATTGAATTGAGAGTTTGGATACTTTCCTTTGTCACTCCTTCCTAATATTCCATGGTAGAAGAAGGTTCAACCGCATTTAGGTATTGGGACACCGAGTTATCATTCAAAAATGTAGGGAGCATGGTAGGCTAAATGGAATCCCATTCAATTAATTCTGGATAGATTAGGGTCAAAGGATCAATGCTTTGGTCTAGTTTAGTGAATTTTAAGGACAGGGCTTCATTTGAAGGTTCAAACATTGTATCGCTTAAATCTATAATATGTGCCTCTTCAAGATGTTCTAGGGAACTAGGGTCAAAATCTTCCTCACTATAATCCTCTAAGGTTTCCATTGGGTAAAAATCTCATGGATTAAACCTAATATTATATTCTTCCATAGAAGGTCTCCATGATGGTATGTAGAGTTCTCCTACCCATTGATTTATTTCAATTTCTTGAATTAGGACATTATCTAAGACCACTTGACTAGAACTTGAGGGTTGATTTTGCAATTGATTCTTCTCCTTTGCTAGGAGTATAGGTGTGGATAACATAAACTTCCTTATCTTGACATGACTCACTTGAAAATGAGTCCCATTCCCAATTTTTGGAATCCTCATCACTTTGAGAACCTAATTGTAAAATTTGGTCATAGATCTTAGGATAGTTCTTTTGAGTGTACCCTTGTTCTAGGTACCCTAATCTTGTCTTTTTCTTGCTATCTCTCCATGTCATTTTAATGGGTTCAATAAGTCCTTCATTTCTTGTTCCTAAAGGTCCTTTTCCTTTGTATCCCATTTTTTGCATGATTTGAAATCCTTTCCCATATTGATGTGTGGGAATGCTTTCATTTTGGATGTGCTTTTCATGTGTACTTGACTCATCATCCTTATATATCCAATTTAGGATTTCATTATCTTATTCCTCCATGAATGAAGATGTATTTTCCCTCACAAAGTGATCATTATATTTATGAGGTAGATTAGATGGCTTTCCATATGATTTTGGAGATAAGGGTAGGTCTATCATGGATAAGGAGTATTCACCTATACCCTTTTGTTTGATTTGACATTTCTTTTCAAAGTTTCTCATCATATGGTCTATCTTTTGGTAATGAGCATCTTTGGTGTAGATTTGGATAGATTTATCTTTGTCTTCTTTTTTCTTCTCATGAGTACTCTCCTCACTAACCTTTTCTTTTTCTTTTGTCGATGTAGCTAGGTTAGTAGGACTTTGGATGTTTTCAACAACAACTTCTTTTTCTTCCTTTTCTTTTCCCTTCAAAGATGGAAGATCTTTTGAACTTTGACCTTGCTCTATTCTTTGAGGAATAGACCCTTATGCATTGTGTAGGACTAAGGAATCATTGATAGGCTTCATGCTATTACAATATTGAAAGGGGTTTGAATCCCCGCTTACCATGCTTTATTATCCTAGATAAGGGAATTTGAGACATTGGTGATAAGTCGAAGGCACAGCTTGCATTTTATGAATCCAAGGTCTCCCTAATAAGATATTGTAGGTCAAATTTAGGTCTAAGACTTGGCAAATGGTTTCTTTCTACATTGGGCCAACTCTGATAGGAAGTACTATGACACCATTAGAAGCTCTCTCTTCATCATCGTAGGCTTTTATAGTTATCTTTTTCTTTGGGTCAATAGCCTCCTCAGAAAATCCTAAGGCTTTTACCAAGTTTAGGGTACAAATATTCAAGTTGGCCCCTCCATCAATAAGGACTCTTTTTACCCTATGCTTGTGAATTAGAACCTCTATATGCAAATGAAATTTTTGTGGGTGATTTAATGACATGTCATCTTTCTCTGAAAAAGATAGACAATGAGGTGCAATAAGATGCCCTACCATGTTTTAAAATTTGTCGGCATCTAGATTTAGAGGCACATTAGTCTCTACCAAAGCTTTTTCCAGAATCTCCTAGTGAGTTGGTGAGAGCTTAAGAAATTATAAAATAGAGATCTGAGTAGAGGTACGTTGTAATTGGTCTACCAAATTATATTATTTTGATGATGAAGATAAGGTTTGATTTGGTAGAACAATTATTGGAGCATTTCTAGGTAGAGTATTTTTTTATGCTTGCCCCCTAGTTACAACATTAGATGTTGCTTTCCTTGGCTTTTCTTTTACTACAATAACAGTTATGGTATTTTCATCACTATCTAAATTATTAATGATGTTATCATAGGTATGAGCAAAGTTTACTTTCTCATTACCTCTTTTATTATTTTGATTGTTGTTTGATGACTCACCCTTTTCATGGTTTAGGAAAGGATTTTTGAAGGCCATATGATCTTCATTATTTTGGGGCCCTTCAACCTTTATCATCCCATCATCAATTAGGTCTTGCACAAGGTGTTTCAATTTCATGCATTCATTGGTTTTATGACCTTTATTATGATGGTATTCACAATGGTGAGAATCATTCCACCAATTTGGCTTAATTTGGGGTTCATATGGCCTTAACTCGGGTAAGGTAATGATTTTGTTGGCCACCAACATCCTTAATGCATTTTCCAATGGCTCACCTAAGACAGTGAATTTTCTCTTTTCATAAGTCGAAAAGAAAGGCTTAGGTTTGTTTCCATTAGCATTATTGAAGGGATTATTATTAGCATTATTGTTGTTGTTGTTGGAATTGGCATTATTGATAGGAGCTTTATTTGTTTGATTTACATTGTATGTAGAATCTTCTCCACTTGATAAATTAAAGGGGGTAGCTTTTAATTTGTGTGCTTCCACAACTCAATCATTCACAAGATTTTTGTTATTGTTTTTCAACCATAGTTTAGGTTTATCATCGTGATTATTAGCTCCTTTATTATTGGTATAACTAGATACATAATGATTATTATTATTAGTATTGGTATAGGGTTTATTGTATTTGAACAATTTGATATCTCCCCTTTTGACCAACACATCTTCAATTTTGATCCCATTCTCAATAAGTTTTTTGAATGTAGGGGGACATTGAAGTTGGATCCTATAGTTCATCTCTGCATTTAAGTTGTTCATAAATATCTCCATTTTCTCCTTCTCGAAAAAATGGTCCTCCACCTTTGAAGGAACCCTAAGAAAGATTCACCATCTTTTTGTTTTGTATCATATAGTTTTAGCATGGTAATCTCATGTTTGATGTTGTAAGAATAATGGGTTACAAATTTGGAGGCTAATTTCTCAAAAGTCTTTATCCCTTGTGGAAGTTTGGAGAACCATTCCATGGCTTGCCCTTCCAAACTTCTTGGAAAAAGTCTCATTAGGTATGTGGTGTTATGCATAAATTCAATGCTTAGAGTGCAAAACTCTCTAAGGTGATCTTGTGGGTCTGATTTACCCATGTATTTATCATATTTAGGAAAGATTGTATTGATAGGAAAAGGTGCCATGACTAAGCTTTTGTCAAAAGGGAATGGGCACAAGGCCTCAATAGAGAATGGCTTAGGTTCAGCGGCCTTTTTCATTAAGTCAATTTGTGCTTGGAACATTTTCAGTTGTTGAGTCATAGCATTTATCAGGTTTTCCTCTTCTTTTCTTTTCTTGAGTTGATCCACATCGTAATCATGTGGGAGCTTTACCCCTGCATGGGCTAGAGTTAGGAAAAACTTCTCCCTATCTCTATCTATTATTTTATCCATGACTTCAAGAAAATCAGTATCTTGAGCCATTCTATTAGCCCTTTCTTCAAGTTTTTCCTTATGCTCTTGGTTAGTGTTATTGATATTGTTATTGTTTCCTCCATGATGGCAATCACGAAACATGGAGTTTCTATCCATTGATTCAAGTCTCTTTTCAAATAGATTTGGGAGACTATCCCCTTGGTCATGATTATTGAAAAGACTTTGATATTCAAATTTGGGGACCTCTTTGGCAATGCAAGTGTCTTCTTCTTGTAAAGATAGTTTAAGTTTATGAGAGTGTGTAGAAACCGACATCCAACAAGGTTTGATTTTGAATATTTTCCCCAATTTGGTAATTGTTTGTTTTTATGAAGAGATTTAAAAATATAAGGTGAATTTTCAAATGGATGTCTCTTACTTTTGCTATGTATTTTTAAAACACAACAACAAAAGATACACTTGTTCTTTTTAACCCTCTACACAAAAAGTGTTTGAATTTGTAAGGACATTATCATGGGTTTTTGTACAAAATGACACTTCAAGCAATCTACCTAGCTCAAGATTTGGTTTGTAAACATGGCTCTATTAAAATTTCATCCTCCAAGTATATTAAGAGGCTTCCCACCACCGGTATGTCAGAGTTTTGTGCAATCCCAAAGGACTACTCCAGGAAGTTCAAAAATTTAACACCCTTTTGTCACACACCCCATTAAGGATGCATGCATTTCATTTTGCAGTGGGTTGGATGATCGTGGAAAAGGTGATTGTATCCCACTTTGGGTTGTCCCTCTCACTGGCCTTATTAAGGTAAATCTCAGGAGGTGAGCCCACTATAGATCTAGCATATTCATTTGAAAGCAATAAAGTGGAATAAAGAGATAGGTTTTGGGAGTTTGATTCACCAAAAGGTGAAGAGCATATCCCTATCTATTTCTCAATCCCCAAACACTTTTAACAAGTTTCAATTACCAAACCCACTAACTAAAGAGAATCGAGTATTTCTACTCTTTTCTAGTAACAAGGGGTTGTTCAAATTTAGTGCTTGATTTACTTAGCCTTTCTTTTAATCAAGTAGTTTGACACTTTTGGCATTTTGATTCACTTAGAAAGTGAAGAGCATAGGCCTAATGTAAAATTCCTCAAACAATAATAGCCTACTTTAATTACTAGATTTTGAAAATGACAAAGCCACAATTTAAGCAAAAAAAATGACTAAGTTTGAGACTTACCTTAAATCGAAGCTAGCTAAGGCTAGGAGCATTTTTTATGAATTTTTCATTTTTATTCTCACCTAGTGGCAATCATTCTTTTCCACTTATTTCCCCTCCAGCAAGTTAGTCAACACAACCAGCCAAAATGAAGAAAATAAAGATAAAATTGAATCTAAGCCTTATTTATCAAATTTTAGCAAAACTTGATTAAGGTGAGTAAATCCAATTTAATGATATGAAATTTGCTTTATATGCTTCTACAACTTTTAAGTATTGCTCATATACCTTGCTTTATTGCTGAGAATCTTCCAAAACGAGCTTGATGTTTGCAATATTCTCCTCCTTAATCCTTTTTGTCAAAGCTTTTCTCTCACTATTAAATCTGGTCTCTGATTTTTTTATTCTTTTATGACCAGTCATCCTACAAACACAAAGAAATCATTTCCCACAAATTAGATTTTGTTAATTTTTAATTTAATCAAAAGTGCTACAGAATCTATTGAAAGTGTTATTTAAATGCTCAAACGCATTGTGGATCAGATTAAACGTGCTACAAAAAAATTTAAAAGCACTAAAACATAATTTAAAAGTGCTGAAAACTTAGCAAAGGTGTTTAAAAAGTAGTAAAAGCATTGGAGAATAATGTAAACGTGTTGTCTAGCCAGGGAAAAAGCATTGAAAGAAGATTAGACAGATGACAAAAGGAATTAAAAGCATTGAAACTCCCTGTAAAGGTGCAACACTTTGTCATAGACACGTTGTTTCAGGTCTCAAAAGTGTTGAAGAAACTAGTAAAAGCGCTGCAGAAAGGATCAAATGCGCTATTTCACCTGCAAAACAGAGAAGAAAACAAGATTTGCAAGAAAAAATTTACTTCTTCGAATTTATAAATTTATGAGGCCTAATGCCCCATGGTGGGTGCCATTTTGTGTACTAGAAAAAGTACCTTCATAGGGTTAGTATCATCACTAATTCAAAATAAACACTAAATTACCACAAATAGCAATCTATTCAAGCAAAGAATTGATAATTAAGCACTCTATGGATCTCTATTTAGGGATGCTAATGATAAAGCTCTTAGCAAGCCTCCATTAGTGACAGTCCTAAAATGAGAATGATAAGCAAAGCTAATAACAATGTTAATTCCAAATTGAAATACTAATTAGCTTCTATATTTGTCTTTCTAGCTCTAATTTGCAAGAGGTTTGATGCTATTCTCAGATTTGTGGATGATTTATGAGTGAATTATGCCTTGCTTTTATAGATTTTGGCAAGGGTAGGGGGTGTAGTTGAGTTGATCAAGGTTAGGTGAGAGTTGAGTCCATGGTTCCACCTTTGGAGACAATTTAAATATTTTTTCCTCAAAGCTTGGGACAAGAAGACAAAATGAGTGGACAAGATGTTCTTTCCCAATGAGTGATTGAGATTCAACTTAGGCTTGACCCATGTGAGCTTGGTTCTCAATTCCTATTGCTTGATTGATTTTTCTCCCATTTGGTGGTTGAGAGAAAATAGGAGTTAATTAATTGAATTGATTTAATTTGTTTAGCCATGTGTACCCCTTGAATGGGTTGATTTGATTTAAATTGAACTATGTAATTAATTATATTAATTACACAATTAATTGATTTATCATGATTTATTCAATTTAAATTGATTTTATGGCTTTTGATTTTCAATTATTATCGAATTTAGGTTCAATTGCAATTTATCTTTGATTTGATCTTGATTGAATTTAATTGTATTTAATTGTGTTGATCTTTGCCTTGATTTCTCACTTAATTGATCTTGTCCATTTTCAGGTGATTACACTATCATGAATAAAGAAGCTGACATGAAGATATGTAGAAGAAGCCAATATACTATGAAGATCATCCAAAAGCCACAAACAAAAACCATGAACCTCAATGGAAACATGTGCACCACCCAACCATGTGGAACCTTTTGGATCACTCCCTCAAGCTGGGAGATAGACTTCAAGCCCACACTTACCACACACACAAAAAAGAATAGATAAACACACGACAAAACAACATAGAAAATTCTAAGAAATCCAAAGGAAAAGCAACATGAATATAGACATAGGTAGTCACAAGGAAACATCTTATACCCGAGGTGAAACTAAAAATTTACACGAGGGAATCCTAGGGAAAATGTTAAAGGGTGTCATCACATAGCTACCACTCCTAGGTTACACTGGTAGTCTCTCTGGACCCCATCCCACATGTGGAACTCATGTGGAACCGCCAACCTTTTGTGAGGACAAGGTGCCAATTTTCCAGATTAATGCCCCATGGATGATGAAACCTTCTCCAACCCATCCTTGGTCTATACATACACTCAAGGCTATGGGTAAGGCAACTCAATTATCTTGTTAATGTTTATCTCCACCTGGTTCATTTTATTAAGTTTTCACTTTATTAAAAACTCCACAATGGAATGCCTTGAAATGACCACTTTGGGCCTTGACCCCCATTGTGAGAAACCCTCTAATCTATGCTCCTATAAAAATCCCCAAAACATAAAATCCAAATGAAAAGAAAATCAAATCACAAGGATCCACCAAATTATCTAATGGGGTGTAATAACCAAAATAATCAATATATCATGAGGTTAAACTTACAATGCACAAATGGTAAACCCTCTAGCCATATCTCGCATAATATGTCCAAGGTACAATCCCCTCACAAAATGTGGATCCAAATTCATATCAAAATAATCTTGGTCAAAAACATTCCATACACAAGATTAATAAAATTAGATTTCAAAAGACTAATGAAATTATTAACTAGTACACATCTTGATGCAAATCACATAACTATGTCATTTGACTCAAAGCAACACTCCAAAGAATTCATAAACCACATAAAATCCTAATTCAACATAAATCACCAAAAATTCACACCACATAAACTCAAAACATCACGTAGTCAAAACAAGGGTGTCAATGTAAAACACCACCAAGACTACAAGTCACCACCCTGCCTCTGGTAGACAAAACATTCCCCTCGAGCTCAATCTTCAAGGAAACCATTTAAAGAACACTAAATACTTAAATTCCATAATAAAACATCTACATAAAATCATATTTCCTCATATTATTAGAAATATAAAAGTGGCATCACATTCATCATATAAATTTAACAACCACATAGATAATGATAAAAAATAATAATTTAAAGATCCATAATAATCCAAACAACCAACTTTTAACAATCATAATATATATCCTATATCTCTAACTTTATTCTGTTGATTATGTTTTTATTAAAATTATAAGCTAACCATAACAATCGATCAATCATATTTCAATTACCTTTATGCTAAAACCAAAAACAAAAAATTTGCATTAGTTTATGTCTTGATAAAAATTTCTTATCAAGACATTCTATACCCAAATCATTACCATAAAGCCATCCTACACTGATGCAGATCATAGAAACAGAAACATAGCAATTGGTGTGATAAAAAAATACAATGAAGAATAATGCATAATCCATCAAAACTATGCCTAATGCTAACATGGGCTGAAGGTATAAGAAGGCACAAAATTGTCATAAAACTGGGAGCATGGACAACTATCTGATGCCTTAAATTCTACTAAACAACAAAAAAGGAAAGAAAATTTACTATTTCAGTGCAATGGAATTAACGTCAGAAAGCTTGACCACAAACTAGCTCCTAAAATAGGTGAAATTCATGTAGTAATAACAAGGAATGTTCAACATCAAAACCAATGTCATATTTCTACTAACAGAAAACTAGAAGAAAGAATAAGTTTATGATTTAATACAAGGGAGGGAAGACACTTGACAAAGCCACATTGCAACCCTGATATTGGCATTAAAAAGAACAAAATTACAGCCACAAAGAATTGATGGTAAATTCAAGGAGATAAACTTGATAAAACAAAACAAATAGACTCATCACTACTATTGTGCCAAATTCCATGAAGAGCAGTGTCAAAAGTCCCATGAAGGAGATGTTGAAAATAAACAAGAAAGCCAGTATAAGAAAATGCTAGACTCCAGACTAAAGGTGACTAAAAAGAGGAATAATTGTTGGTTAAAAGACAATATATATACCATGACAAAAACTATGTTTTCCAATAACCTCCAAACAAAAATTCATGGACAACTAATAACACCTCAATAATCTTCCAAATTAACGATAGAATCAACGTTAATAACTAAGCTATCAAGAGACATAAGGCAGCATGAGGAAGAGGACTAAATCTATTTCCAAAATAGGGGGAATCAGTGCACATAGAACATTGAGAGAATCAGAAAAGAAAATTGTTGTATCCCATTAAATAAAAATAACACACAAACCAAGCACATCAGAAGGGAAATGTGGGTCTGAAGTCTATATCCATCGACAACTGGTTTCTACTGAGTAAAGGCATACTCAATCGTGTCAATTCAAGGGAGATGATACCTAGTACTTGCAAGTTGCACCACAAAGATGAGATAAATATACATATACATAGATGCATAATAGAAAACAAGGAGAAGGAGCGAGACATCATCTAGACCTCTTGTAGGAGTAACTATGACTTCATCCCCATATCCCACACGCATACCAAACAGGATTAAAAAACATAAAGTAGTAATCAAGGAGTCAATATTGTTAGTACATCAACCATCAAATACATATGAGCATAATTAGAACATGTAGATAATCATCCATATAAATGCATAGACAACATATAAGTATTGAATCCATAATGCAAATATATCCATGAAAGTCAAGTGTCTCAAGAATACTAAAGTAGTCATCACATCATATGTAGCAGTATCAACTTAAATAACTAAAACCATAAACATGAGTGATCATGGAAAATCAATATAAGTATCAAGGTATGATCACATCTCAAACCAAATATAAAACCAAAACACCACATTACATATAGTCATACATAGGGGTACTACATTGGTGTTGATGTTTGATGTGGATGTGTCTAGTTTTAGGAATGAACAACTCGTATAAGACTGATATGTCTGGTTTCAAGTGTATCTTTCACTGTATAAGATAATAAATTGATTTATTGATTTGATTGATTGATGATATATTGGATAGTTATAAAGACGGTTTGTATGAGTCCATTGCCAATTTACGAAGCTCATTGTTTTGATATGAGTTTTGATGCTTGTTGTCACTTTCTGCTTGTCGTGATAGAGATGATTTTATTGCAAGGATTTTTTATTGTTTTGATGTTTTTGGGTTTTTTTTCCAGGACATTTTATGATTTTTTTGGTCTATCATAGGGTTCATATGTCTGGAGTCAAGGTATATGCAGTGTACCACATACGTGATAAATATGTATAGGATGTTATCACATAAATCCCAAACATAGTTACCCTTTGATGAATTTGTTATGATATTTTATTATTTTTAAGATTATTTTAGGATATTTTATGATGTTTTTGAAGTTTTGTTCAGGACTTTTTATAATTTTTTTGGATTTTTTTAGAACTCTAATACTTGCTTGAGAAAGATTTATTGAATTGTCCCCAATATCTAGAAAGGAAAGGAATTATGGATTTATGGATGTATTTCTAGATGGTTGCTTAATATGGCATTGGAGAAGATTGGATGCCAAGGACTATCCAAGAAATGAGATAATATATTTTTTCCAATCTAAGAGAATGACAAGATAGAATAATGATACTTTTTCATGGGATGGAATGAAATGCATAGAAATGGACATGTTAAGAGGTTTTTTTCAAAACATATTTTGCATTTTTTACATCCTTATATATCAAGACCAAGAAAGTGATGCAGGAGCATATCGGGTCCTTGGCAATCCTGTGTCACCAAAAACAATTTGGAGTTTGTCTGTGTTGCTCGATTTTTTCTTTGACCGATTTGGTCGGTAGTTGATCGGTTTCCTTTGGTTACCGAGTGTGGTCGATCATTTCCTAGGCAGTCAGTTGTTTCACTAGCACTCGGCATTGCTTGTTTGCTGCTCGGTTATCCTTGCTCACTGACAGGTTTAGTTTTGTTTTTTGTTGAGGCTGACTTGTGCATTTATATTGGATCATGGATTTAATGTTGGAATCCATCATTGGGAAGTGTGTGGTCCCAAATCTGACCATTCTTTCTGTTGATTATGGATCTGAAGGCCGACTCATTTCGGTAGCTTCTTGTATAAATGTAGTTGTTGGTTTAGAGTTTAGGAGGCAGTTTTTGTATAGGAGTTTGGTAGAAGATAGAAGTAGAGATTTTGATAGATCCTCGCATGTTTGAGGACTTTTGTATTTCATTGTAATATCTGGCCCTAACTGGGAAAGCCTTACAGCTGGGCATGTATGGTTCTATTTGATGAAAATATATGAAAGATCTGGCATTCTCTCTCTCACTATTTGCTTACGCATGTGTTGAGCATGCTTGGATCATTAGGGTGCACCATTGTTTGGCCCCTCTTTCTCCCTACCTTGCGTCAAGTGGTATCAGAGTGAGGTGAGATCTTGATCTAGGTTTTTAGGTTCCTCTTGAAGCCCTAGTTGATTATTGTGGGGTAGCATATTGTGATCTGACCTGCAATTGTAGAGGGTTATCAAGATGGTTCATGGGAGGCGAGATGCAAATCTAGGATTGGCAGATATGCTAAGGCAGATTGTTGCTAGGTTGGAAGCTGTTGGAATAGCCCAGAGAAGAGGCAAACATCTTGAAGATGTTAGTGATGATGAAGTTGAGGAAGAATAAATGAATGCAGAACCTACAACTGTTATGGATCAAGGTGAAGAAAGATTTTTGAAGGCTTTGACAAGTCTAAAGTCAACACCACATTTAAATCCTCCTGAGTATGGTGGAAAGCTAGATTCTGATGAATTGGTGGACTAGATCACCGAGATGGAAAATTATTTTGAGTATGAAAACATTCCTGAAGATAAGAAGGTGAATATTGTAAGCACAAAGTTGAAAAGTCATGCATCCTTATGGTGGGAACATCTACAGCTAGATAGGAAGAGGAAAGGAAAAGACAAAATCAAGGTATGGAATAAAATGGTGAACAAATTGAAAGGAAAGTTCTTTCCTTGTGATTATTAGATTAACCTAGTTCGGTGAATGCAAAGTTTGAGGCAGAAACATAGCTCAGTAAAAGATTATACTGAGGAATTCTATAGATTAGATATTAGATCTAGACATGATGAAGATGATGTGGAAAGAATTGGTAGATACCTAAATGGTTTGAGAGTTTTCATCCAAGAGGAATTTAGTATGGTCAAGTTGGAGAACATTAAAGAGGCTTATCAATTTGCATTGAAGGCCAAGGAGAAACTGAATAAGAGACATGAACAAAGACAAAGAGGTCGAGGTGGTAGATTCCCTAGAGGAAGAGGTAGATCTAATGGTGAAAATGGTAGATCTGAACCAGAAAAGACAAATTTGGATAAAGGCAAGACCGAGTGGAAAGGTGAAAGTTCATCTAGAGGTAGAGGTAGTAACTACCGAGGTGGTTATGGAAGAGGAAGTTTCTGAGGAGCTTGTTACAATTGTGGAGAAGAAGGACATAGATCTTTTCAATGTACACATACTAGTAAGAAGGTTGGTAGCAATAGAAATGCGTTGGTGCAAGAAGAGTCACCAAATGAATCAGAGAAAGAAAATAACTTGATGGTAAGAAGAGCACTGTGGAATGAAAGCAAGAAGGAAGATCTAGTAAGGAAAATTTTATTCAAGACCAGATGTAGAGTTTTTGACAAAGTTTGGAAGGTAATCATTGATAGTGGTAGCTTGAAGAATTTGGCATCTGAAGAGATGGTCACAAAATTACAGTTGGAAAGGTTGGTACATCCGAAGCCCTATCAAATTTCAAGGATCAAAGATGAGCATACACTCCTGGTAAGTGAACAATGTTATGTGAATTTAAAGATTGGAAAGTACTATGATAAGGTGTTATGTGATATCATGCCTATGGATTGTTGTCATATTTTGTTGGGTAGACCTTGGCAATATGATAGACATGCCATATATGATGGGAGATTGCATAAGTATACTATTGTGGCTGACGGAAAGAAACAAATCTTGTTACCATTGATGGAAGAACCTGTTAGTAATTTTTGCACATATGTGAAAGTTTGTTTGATGGAGGGAATAAATTTTGTTAAATCTTTGAAGAAGAATGATGTATGTTTTTTTGTGATTCCTAACAAACTGAGTAAGAAAACATAGGATAATGTCCCTGAGGAGATTGATAAGTTACTCACCGAGTATAGTGATATCATTTCTGATAATGTACTTGATGGTTTTTCACTGAAAAGAAGCATTGATCATTGTATGGATCTAATCCCTAGAGCTAGTTTACCAAATAAGGCACCTCATCAGTTGACACCTACAAGAATCAGGAATTGAACCTACAGATTTAAGAGTTGCTGGAGAAAGGTTTGATCAAAGAAAGTTTGATCCCTTGTGCAGTACCTATTGTATTGGCATCGAAGAAGAATGGAGAATGGATAATGTGTACTAATTCCAGAGCAATCAATAAGATAAAAATGAAGTATAGGTTTCCTATACCGAGAATGGATGACATAATGGACAGTTTGACTGGAGCAAAGTATTTCACAAAGATTGATTTGAAAAGTGGGTACATCAAATCAGAATCAGAGAGGGTGATGAATGGAAGACTTATTTCAAGACAAAAGAAGGTTTGTATGAGTGGTTGGTTATGCCCTTTGGTTTAACTAATGCACCGAGTACTTTTATGAGGTTGATGAATGAAGTTTTGAAGAAATTCTTGGGAAAGTTTATGATTGTATATCTTGATGACATTGTGATATTCAATAAGACCAAAGAAGAACATTTGTTTCATGTTAAAAAAGTTTTGCAGAGATTGAAAGAGGAAAAGTTGCTAATAAATCTGAAAAAGTGTTCATTTATGAAGAAGGAGATTGTGTATTTGGGATTTTTTATTTTAGCTGATGGTTTGAAGATGGATCCTGAAAAGGTTGAAGCTATTTTGAATTGGCCTACACCTATGAATGCTAGTGAGGTAAGATCATTTCATGGTTTGGCAAGTTTTTACCGAAAGTTCATAAGGAATTTTAGTTCAATTTGTAATGCTATGACTGAGACTATGAGAGGAGACAAAAGAGAATTCAAGTGGACACATGGAGCTAACAAAAGTTTTGAGACTCTAAAGAAGAAGGTTGTTGAATTACCTATTTTGCCATTACCTAATTTCAGTAAGGTATTTCAAGTGGAATGTGATGCAAGTGGAAGTGCAATTGGAGCTGTGTTGAGTCAAGAAGGTATACCTGTTGCTTTCTTTATTGAAAATTTGAATGATGCTAGAAGCAAATATTATGTGTATGATCAATAATTATATGCTATTGTTCAAGCACTAAAGAAATGGAGACATTATTTGATACCGAGTGAATTTGTGTTGTATACTGATCATAAGGCTTTACAATATTTGGGTAGTCAGAATAAGTTGAACCAGAGACATATGAAATGGGTTGAGTATTTGCAGAGTTACACATTTGTGATAAAGCATAAAAGTGGAGTCACTAACTGAGTTGCTGATGCATTGAGTAGAAGAAGATCTTTGATGATTGAGATGAAAATTGAAGTTCTTGGTTTTGATGAGATGAGAGATTCTTATGAGTTTGACCCTAATTTTTCTAAGCCATGGAGAAAGTGCAAAGCACCTATTCAAGATCAACAAGACACTAAATGGGATGAATATTTTATTCAAGAAGGTATGTTGTTCAAAGGTATTCAGTTGTGTATACCGAGAGGAGCAATGAGAACTAATCTAATAAAGAAGAAACATAGTAGTGGTTTGGCTGGACATTTTGGTATTGATAAAATATGGCATTTTATTAAGGAGAAGTACTATTGGCCGTAGTTGTATAAAGATATTCAAAAATTTGTGAAAAGTTGTGGAATTTGTCAAGTTGCAAAAGGAGTAAGTCAAATACTGGATTGTATACACTGATTTTTGTTCCTGAGAAACCTTGGATTGACATTAGTATGGACTTTTTTCTTGGCTTACCGAAGACAGTAAGAGGTAATGATTCTATATTTGTTGTTGTGGATAGATTTTCTAAGATGGCACATTTTATACCTTGTAGAAAGACATCCAATGCAGTACATGTAGCAGATCTTTTCTTTAAGGAAATTGTCAGATTGCATGGATTACCAAGGAGTATTATCTCTAACCAAGACAGTAAATTTGTTGGATACTTTTGGAAAACCCTTTCGAAGAAATTTGGCACTGAGTTGAAATATAGTTCTACATTTCACCCATAAATTGATGGACAGACTGAAGTTGTGAACAAAAGTTTGGGAAATCTTTTGAGATGTTTAGTTGGAGACACTCCAAGTAATTGGGATTCTGTATTGGCACAATCATAGTTTGCATACAATAATTCAATGAATAGGAGTACTGGAAAGACACCATTTGAGATTGTGAATGGCACACAACTGAGAGGAATATCTGATTTGAGAGACATTGCTGATGAGAATAAGAAAAGTGTTGAAGGAGTAAAATTTGCTGAGTACATGAAGACATTGCATGAAGATGGGAAGTTGAAACTAGAAGACAATAATCAGAAATACAAAGAGAGAGCTGATAGATCAAGAAGACATAAAACTTTTGAATTTGGTAATGAAGTGATGGTTCATTTGAAGAAAGTCCAATTTCCTATTGGAACATATGGGAAGCTGAAGATGAAGAAGTTTGGACCTTGCAAGATTTTGAAGAAATTTGATAGTGGAAATGCATATGAGATTGAGTTACCTGATGACATGGACATATCACCTATTTTCAACATTTCTGATTTGTATGAGTATCATAAACTTGATGAAGAAGTGACAGTACCAACAAAATATCCTAAGAAGCAGAATGATGAAGTTGAACAGATTTTGAAGGAAAGAGTTGGCAAGAGTACAAGAGGAAAATAGTATATGGAATATCTGGTAAAGTGGAAGAATATACCAATGGAAGATAGTTCATGGATTTCACAGTTTGAGTTGGATGCAGCTCAAACTAAACCTACCAAATGATTCAGAGATTCATTTCAAAATAACCCCAAGTGTCTGATGCAGAAGCATCTCGGGTCCTTGGCAATCTTGTGTCACCAAAAACAATTTGGAGTTTGTCTGTGTTGCTCAATTTTTTCTTTGACCAAGTTGGTCAGTTTCCTTTGGTTACCGAGTGTGTTCGGTCATTTCCTGGGTGGTTGGTTGTTTCACTAGCGCTTGGCATTGCTTGTCTGCTACTCGGTTATCCTTGCTCACCGACGGGTTTAGTTTTGTTTTTTGTTGAGGCCGACTTGCGCATTTATATTGGATCATGGATTTAATGTTGGAATCCATCATTGGGAAGTGTGTGGTCCCAGATCTAACCATTCCTTCTATTGATTATGGATCTGAAGGCCGACTCCGTTTGGTAGCTTCTTGTATAAATGTAGTTGTTGGTTTAGAGTTTAGGAGGCAGTTTTTGTATAAGAGTTTAGTAGAAGATAGAAGTAGAGATTTTGACAGATCTTCACATGTTTGAGGACTTCTGTATTTCATTATAATATCTAGCCCTAACCGGGAAGGCCTTATAGCCTGGCATGTATGGTTCTATTTGATGAAAATATATGAAAGATCTGGCATTCTCTCTCTCACTATTTGCTTCTGCATGTGTTGAGTAGGCTTGGATCATTAGGGTGCACCATTGTTTGGCCCCTCTTGCTCCCTGCCTTGCATCATAAAGGGATTTGGCTAGTAAAATTATAGGATATGAATAGGATAAGAAAGATCATGAATGGATAAGATAAGGGATATGGACTAAAGGATATAATAAGATAGGCAATATGGACCAAAGGGATGTGGATAAGATAAGAGATATAGATCAAAGAGATATGGATAACATGAAGCAAATAGGACTTGTGATGCTTCTAGGGAGATCTCTAGCTTTGTCAAGATCAAAGTTGGAAAAAAGGGAATATGGATGCTAATAAGATAAGGGATATGAGGTACATAGGATAATAGAGGAAATGAAATGGATATGATATGATAGGAAAACATGGATGAAATCTACCATCAAGTATAGAATGAAAGAAGTTTATAAATTATACATGACGCCTCTTTGCCAGGTTTTCATCATGGTACTTGTCCAAAGCATTTGTTTGCCAAGTTTTCACTATTGGACAAAATTATTTCTCTTTACTTTATTTTATTTTATTTTTATTTTTATTTTTAATTTTTTTTACTTCTTTTTGGATGATAATGGATGCAATACAATACATGGATGAAGGACTCAAGTACCTTGTTCTTTGGATGATACTCTTGATAAGATATGGAACATAACTATTGATGGCATGCTTAAAGATGTTGGTAGGGTAATGACAAAGGGATATGAAAGGGATGATTGGATCACGTGGGATAAGGATTTAGGAAAAGGATTGGCTAGGTTGGATGAAAATATGGAATATAGGTGTTGGATAAATGAGAGAGTGCCAAAATACTCTATTTTGAGTGGATGGAAATGTGGGCAAGATCAACATTGGCACACACCTTGAGGGTGATGGAATGATGGAGGAAAATGAAATTTTGGATTTGATGGAGGAATGGATATGAATTTTAAGACATAATGACCCAAAATAGATTTAGAAGGTGGGAAACATTTGGATGGAGGGATGGCAACTTGGATTATTCTCTGGGACATTGTGCTTTGAGAAGTCTCTTGGGAATCCACATGGATTTTAATTTTTAATTCTTTTGTGGGTCCTTGGAACACATTTTCTCTACAAGAGGTTTAGGAACCCATATTTCTTTTGACTTCATTTTTTTCTTAAGGGTTCTTTGTGGCCTTTTGGACTTTTCTTTTTCCTTTTGGATAATATCTTTACATGTTGATTAGACAGGACATGTTGATACTTGACTGTATGTATATTACTTGACTTATGGACCTTATACTTGGCATCCAAATTTCTTAGGAAAGGAATGAGATTCATGGATGGATAGGAATGATATAGAGGCTTTTTGGATGGGTGGAAAGTTCTCCAAGATGTGTACATTTTCTGACCTGATTTAGGAAATGATAAGTGAATTTTTAACTAGTGGATGAAGGAATATATGGACCTAATATGGATGGAAGAGGTGAAGGGGAAGGTATATGTTTGGATTATAATTTGGAAGGGATACCAAGTTATTGAGTTATGGAATTGAGGCCATGATCATTAGAATTTTTTTTTATATGAAAGAGTTTTAATATACCTTGTTCATGGAGGTCAACTCCTTTGATTTTATGATCCATTTGACTAGTAAGATATTTTCTACAAGATGCAAGTCCATTTTGAGGTGGATATGATATGGAAGACATAATAGGAACATGAAGTATTCCAGACTAGATGGAAGTAGAGGAACCCATTTTACATGTATGTGGTTCATGAAAAAATTTCACAAATGTGTTGGGATCAAGAGGGGGATTAGGAGGAATCATAGGATCTTGTGATGGAATAGGATGAAAGATAGGATCATTTAGTAGGATAGGATCTTGTGGAGAACATGGAGGATTAGGACATGGAGATGAATGAATGACAAGATCATGAGGAAGATCTAGAGGGATTGTGGGATCTTATGGTGGAGATGGAGATGAAGGGATAATTTGATCTTGACTTGTAAGGGATCATTTGAAAAAAATTTAAGGGTGGTTTTCTCTTGAATATGAATGGAATCATTTGGAAGAATGGAAAGCATGTCATGATCTTGCTTAGGAATAGGAAGTGGAAGGTTAATAAGACTTGGAAGGATACTTTTTTCTTTGGATAGATGGAAATCCTCATTAGGGTGGACATGGATGGTAGGATCATCATTAGATTCTAGGAAGATAATATCTTGGTCAACAATTGTATGAGATTGGTCATTCTTGGGATCTTAATCTTGGTTTATTTCAAGTTTCGTTTCTTCATGCTTTCCATCACCATCTTGGAATGGGGTATGAATTGGAATATGTATAAGATATTTGGGTAATTAATCAATGTCTTGACATATGAAAGAAGGCATCTGGAGGATTGGTCTCTCTAAGATGGGTTTTCTTAGGAATGGAGCATATGGTGGAATTGGTTATAGAATTGTTGAATTATAGAATGGAATTGTATCAAGGAAGTGATTAGCTTAAAAATCCATTGTGGATAGATCTTGGGAAGTCTCATTACTGGATATATCATTTGATGGAGATGGAAAATATTGCTCTTGTGACACTTCAAGAGATGGAGTGACGGGAAATATGGAGGCTTCTTGAGATAAAAATTCCTAATGGGAGGTGGATGTGTCATTAGTGTGATTGTTTTGGAATGTTCCAGTACTAGATATGGGTAGATGATTTTTATCAAGTGTTCAACAATAGGATGATGTCTGCAAACTACTTTTTGAAGAAAATGATTGAAAGTTTTAGATCAAAATATTTGTTGCTTGGGCGATCTTGTTGGTGATAACACATTGAATTTTTACTTTTGTAAATAATTCATTGATTAAACATGTGGCATAATGGTTTCTTATTGATATTGTTTGATTGATGTCCAAAGAATGACATATTTATAATTGTGTTTGTTTTGGAAATCCTCGATGGTGGATTTGAGGATATAAGAGGACATTCATTTATATGTGATATGATCGGAGGTATATAGACTGATTGATCATCAGGGTATGGATATATGGATATAAGTCCTCTGTAGTGTAATAATTTGGTTGAATCTAACTTTGAAGATCATATAATTGGGTTTGCAGGTCTTTCATTTGTTGCATGAGGATATCAATTTGTGATGGTTATTGTGCCATCTTGGAGAAAACTTTTGAATAGACAAAAGGGTTTGTGTCAACATAGTAGTTTGGATATTTTTCTTATTCATATGGGGGAAATGGATTTAAGTAAAATTCATCTAGATTTTTCCTTTTTTTTATATCGGATTATTGGTCTCTAACTAAAAGGGGGTCTCTAACTAAAAGGGTATGGTGGGAGTGACATCTTGCTACTAGTTTGAAAGATAGTGATGTAGAGAATCCATCATGACCAATGTTTTCCCAAGGATCAATTTGATCCAATCAATATTTTATCATTTAGACAACTTATTAGAGGCATCTAACAAGATCAAACCCAAAATCTTAATCAACTCATTCAACATCAACTTGCACTTAATCCATCCAATATCACACCCATCATGCATTGATTTCAAATTAACCTCTTCAATATCAACAAAAAAAATCATTAGTTCCAAAACCACTAAATAAATATAAACACTTACTCTTCAATCCATTAGACATCATTGATTAGCCAAAAAAAGTAATTCACTACTCAAATTTTTCAATTTGCTGTTCACACTTCCTTCTTTCTATACCTGATTATGTTATTCATAACATTTGTTTAAGAGATTACCTCGAAAATATCTCTGGTGTAATTTTTCTAAACTAGGCCTTTTAAAACATATCCAAAACTTATTCAAATATAACAATTCATTCAAAAGTTATGGTCTTTGTCCCAAGATCTATTTTACTATTCCAAAACTTAGAAATTCATAAGCTCTTCCTACTAGGGCATCAAATATCTTTCACAAAATAAAACCAAATGATCCCAAACAAATTGCATATGAAACCTTTATGGATCTAGTTTCATAATATGTAATCCATTAAATTTTTCAATGGTTAAATCATTATATAATCACAAACCCTTGCGTGCAAATCTCTTGAAGACAGTTTCAAACTTTCACAAATCTACATAAAAATGACTCAAACCAAAAGTAAATAAATGTTTATTCACACATATTTCAAATGAATAAAACTAGAGATCTTAAATATTCCATATGCATCCATACCAAATGCTACATTGTGACTTTTTTCAGAAGATCTCAAAACTGCAAACAACAACTTTCATCAAAACTTTCATAACTTCTTTATTTCTCAATAAAAAATCTCCAAACCAAAACAAGAGGAAACATTATTCATTATAATATCCATAAATACAATCTATACATGATTTTTAGGATGTGCATGGTTGTACAAGGCCTGTAAATAACATTAAAACATTAAAACCAATCAAAACAACAAGTTTGAATGTACCAAAATTGCTCCAAAGCATTTTCCTCTTCCCATTATGATTTAGAACAACCATTACAATTATTTTATAGTGGTTTTGATTATTTAAAACTTCCCAACCACCTTTTAGACTAATAATCCTCCCCTTTACAACATATTTGCAACTTTTGACAATATTTTATGTATTTTTTTGCATTACAACTTTTTATATCAACATGACAACTTTGCAATTTGATGACATGGATTTTCCTAGCCTTATATATTGATTCAATTTAACTCATAATATATTTAAAATACCATAAAGAATCATTATATTTCTTATATCCTCATGTAGCCTCTAGTATTTCTTTATGCATAGGTGCTCCTACACCATACTCCTGACCTTCAAAAGTTTCCAAGTCCTCTTAGAAACATGGAACCAATAACCTGCAAGAAAAAAAATTAGACCAAAATATTTTTCATTTTCCATCATTTACCTCTGCCTTTTCATGCCTCTATCGCCATCATATTTGTCTCTAAGGACACATGGTTGTCCTTTTAATCACCTTCTCAAGTACTCCCATCAGTGGAGCATTAATGGCTACAACTCCACAATGTTATACAGTCAAAAATACATCTTCCCTTTTCTGCTTCAAACTCACCACAACAACTCACCCTTATGCCTCACCTAGGAGTCCTATCCTTTCCTCTCACCCTAGTCTCTTGGCAACCAACTGGACCACTCCTCTTACCTAACAGTTGATCTTAGAATATGATTTCCTCTTTTCACCTTCTACCCAGCTTAATCTCCATTAGAGAATGGTCATGATAGACCTTCTCTTGTCTATCCTAAAACATTCTTCTTTGTGGCTAGTGGATAATCACCTGCAACCATAACTCATTAACAAAACTAAAATACAAACAACATGCTCAGCCCAGATATTTTGCTAAGATTTGATACTAATATGATGCATAGAATCCATCATAACCAATATTTTTCCAAGGATCAATTTGATCCAATCAAGACTTGATCATTTAGACAACTTATTAGATTCATCTAACAAGATCAAACCCAAAATCTTAATCAACTCATTCAACATCAAATTGCACTTAATCCATCCAATATCACACCCATCACACATTGATTTCAAATTAACCTCTTAAATATCAACAAAAACATAATTGGTTCCAAAACCACTAAATAAATATAAACACTTTCATTTCAATCCATTAGACAACATTGATTAGCCAAACAAAGCAATTCACTACTCAACTTTTTCAATTCATTGTTCACACTGCCTACTTTTAATACCTAATTATGTTATTCATAACGTTTGTTTTAGAGATTACCTTGGACATATCTCTAGTGTAATTTTTCCAAAATAGGCCTTTTAAAATATATCCAAAACTTAGTCAAATCCAACAGTTCATTTAGAAGTTATGGTCTCTATACCGAGACCTATTTTACTATTCCAAAACTTAGAAATTCATAAGCTCTTCTTGCTAGGGCATCAAATATATTTCACAAAACAAAACCAAATGATACCAAACCAATTGCATATGAAACCTTTATGGATATAGTTTTATAATATTTAAGCCATTAAATTTTCCAATGGTTAGATCATTATATAAGCACAAACCCTTGCGTGCAACTCTATTGAAGATAGTTTCAAGCTAGTTTTCAACAAAATCTTAATAAATTTCACAAATATGCATAAAAATGACTCAAACCAAAAGGTAATGAAATTTTATTACATGTATTTCAAATGAATCCAATTATAGTTCTTAAATCTTTGATATGCATCCTTCCCAAATGTTGCATTATGACTATTTTTTAAAAGATCTCAAAACTACAAACAACTTTCATCAAAACTTGCATAACTTCTTTAATTCTCCATAAAAACTCTCCAAACCAAAACAAGAGGAAATAATATTCATTTTACTATCCATAAATACAATTTATATAGGTTTTCCAAGTTGTACATGGCTATACAAGGCCTATAAATGATATGAAAAAAATAAAACCAATCAAAACAAAAAGTTTGAATGTACCAAAATTTCTCCAAAGTGTTTTCCTCTTCCCATAATGATTTAGGAAGACCATTACAATTCTTTTATAGTGGTTTTTGTGGTTTAAAACTTCACAACCACCTTTTATGCAAGGAGGGGATGATAAGTGGGGCCAAAGGCTCACCCAATTACCAGACCACCTTGCAGAATCACAATATAGAAGAAATAACACAAAAAGGGAGAGAAAGAACATAGATCATCTTCATATATTCATTCAAGATTCATACATGCCAAGTTGTGAGGTCTTCCTGGTTACGGCCAATACAATAGAAAATAAATTACAGAAATAGAACAATCCTCATGCATGCAAGATCCATGATCTCTAGCTTCCTATTTTCTTCCTATTCACTTCTCACTAAAACCTAAAATAGATCATTACATTTATACTTGAGGCTACCAAATAGGTCAGCCCAAAGAATCTTTAAGATCCAACATTGGAGAAAGAAATGACCCATATTTAGGTCCACATATTTCTCTGATCTAATCTTAAGATAATGACCAAAATTAAATACATAATTCAACCCAAATAAAAGATCTAAACTAAACCTGTCAGTGAACTAGGCCATCGAGCAATACAGAACACACCAAACCCACTCAGTGAAGAACACCACTAAGTAGAGACAAAACACAATAAATCCACTCAGTGAAAGGCACCATCGAGCAAAGATACGTAATCAAGATCACCAGTGAATAAAAAAGAACACTCCACCAAGAACTCCAAATCAGTTATCGAGCACATCTAACAAGCTACCAAGATACAGGATTTCCATTAACCCAAGATGCTCCCGCATCAGACACCCAGGGTTTAAAATAAATTATTCTTTGAGTCATGAGTGAGGTACAACCTGAGATGAATCTGAATCAAATTGATAAATCCATGTAGAATCTTCAATTGGTTTGTTCTTCAACTTTACTAAGTATTCCATGTAATCCTTTCCTCTTGTAGTTCTGCCAACTCTTTATTCCAAAATCTTTTCAACTTCTTATGTCTGCTTCTTAGGATAATCACTCAGTATTGTCACTTCTTCATCAAGTTCATGATACTCATACAAATATGCAATGTTGAATACTGGTGATATGTCCATGCCATCATGTAACTCTACTTCATAAGCATTTCCACTGTCAAACTTCTTTAGTACCTTACAGGGACCAAATTTCTTCATCTTCAACTTACTATAGGTTCCAATAGGGAATCTTCCTTTCTTCAAATGAACCATTACCTCATCATGAACTTCAAAAATGTTATGTCTTCTCAACCTATCTGCACTATCCTTTTATTTATGATTGCTATGCTCCAACTTATGTTTCTCTTTCTCATGCAATGACTTCATAAATTTAGAAAATTCTTCCCCTTCAGCACTCCTCGTCTCTTCTCTAGAAATATCTCAACAAGTTACCCAAGTTTATATTTACAACCTCTATTTATTCATCAGTCTATAGATGAAATGTCAAACTATACTTCAACTCGGTGTCCAACTTCTTCCATAGAGTCTTCCAAAAATGACCAACAAACTTATTGTCTTGGTCGAAGATGATGTTTTTTGGTAATCCATGCAATCTGAAAAATCTCCTTGAAGAAAATATCTTCTATATGCACTACATCTGATGTTTTCCTACATGGTATGAAATGTCTCATCTTGAAAAATCTGTCCACAACAACAAATATGGAATCATTACCTATTTTTGTCCTCAGTAAGCCAAGAACAAAATCCATGTTGATATCGCTCCAAGTTTTCTTGGGAACAAAAATTGGTGTATACAATCCAATATTTTGACTTGCTCCTTTTTCAACTTGACAAACTCCACAACTCTTCAAAAAACTTTGAGAATCCTTATACAACTGCAGCCAAAAATACCTTTCCTTAAGCAAACTCAATGTCTTATCAATGTCAAAGTGTCTAGCCAAACCACTACTATGCTTCTCCTTTATCAAATTAGTTATCATTTATCCTCTCGGTATACATAACTAAATTCCTTTTAACAACATACCTTCTTGAATAAAATAGTCTTCCCACTTACTCATTTGATCTGGAATATGTGCTCTGCACATTCTTCATGGCTCAGAAAAATCAGGGTTAGTTTCATCCAAATTCTTCATATCCTCAAAACCAAGAACCTCAATTCTCATTTCAGTCAGCAAATATATTCTTCTACTCAATGCATCAAAAACTTGGTTAGATACTCCACTCTTATGTTTTATCACAAATGTAAAATTTTACAAATACTCAACCCATTTCATATGTCTCTAATTCAACTTATTCTGACTACCCAAATACTATAAAGCCTTATGATCAGTATACAACACAAATTCCTTTGTCATCAAATAATGTCTCCATTTCTTCAAGGCTTGAACAATAGAATATAAATCATACACATAATATTTCCTTTTAGCATCATTCAACTTCTCACTAAAGAAAGTAATAGGTTTACCTTCTTG
The DNA here is from genome assembly GCA_027943335.1 of Chamaecyparis obtusa. NCBI lineage: Eukaryota > Viridiplantae > Streptophyta > Pinopsida > Cupressales > Cupressaceae > Chamaecyparis > Chamaecyparis obtusa. The sequence goes on along the minus strand of BSBK01001023.1, from coordinate 13,533 downwards.
ACTCAACACAACTCCTATTGCACTACCACTTGCATCACATTCAACTTGGAATACCTTATTAAAATTGGGTAAAGCTAACGTAGGCAATTTAGCAACCTTCTATTTCAAAGTCTCAAAACTCTTATCAACTCCATGTGTCCACTTGAATTCTCTTTTATCTCCTCTCATTGTCTCGATCATAGCATTGCAAATTGAACTAAATTTTTTGATGAAATTTCAGTAAAAACTTGTTAAACCATGGAATGATCTTATCTCACCAAATTTCTCAAGTGTAGGCCACTCGATTGTGGCTTTAACCTTCTCAAGTTCCATCTTCAAACCATCAACTGAAATAAAAAAATCCCAAATATACAATCTCCTCTTTCATGAAGGAACACTTTTTCAAATTAATCAACAACTTTTCCTCTTTCAATCTCTACAATATCTGTCTAATGTGCTACAAATGATCTTCTTTGGTTTTACTGAATATCATAATGTCATCCAAGTACATAATCACAAATTTACCCAATAATTTATTCGGAACCTCATTCATTAACCTCATAAAAGTACTTGGTTCATTAGTTAAACCAAAAAGCATAACCAACCATTCATACAAAACTTCTTTTGTATTGAAAGAATTTTTCCATTTATCACCTTCTCTGATTCTAATTTGATGATATCCATTCTTCAAATCAATCTTGGTAAAATATTATACTACACTCAAACAATCCATTATATCATCCATTCTCGGTGTAGGAAACTGATACTTAATTGTTATCTTGTTGATAGCTCTAGAATTGGTACACATTCACCATTCTTAATTCTTCTTAGGTTCCAACACAACTGGTACTACACATGGACTCAAGATTTCTCTAATCAAACCTTTCTACAATAACTCTTGAACTTGTCGGTTGAATTCCTCATTCTCAGTTTGTGTCAATCGGTGTGGTGCTTTATTCGGTAAACTAGCTCTAGGAATCAGAGCCATACAATGATTAATACTTATCATCAGTGGAAAATCATTAGGTACATTATCTAAAATGATCTCCTTGTACTTGGTGAGAAAATTCTCAACCTCTTTAAGAACTTTATCTTCTATTTTCTCACTCAATTTGTTAGGAATCACAACATAATAGACATCATTTCTCTTCAAATCCTTAACAAACTGTCTACCTTCCATCAAAAAAACTTTCAAAGATGTACATTTATCACCAATAGATTCTTCAATCAAAGGTAACAAGATTTTTCTCTTGGCATTGGCTCAAATAGTATATTTGTGCAATCTTCCATCATATACAACATGTCTATCATATTGCCAAGGTCTACCCAAAAAAATATGACAATGGTCCATAGGCATAATATCACACAACACCTTATCATAATACTTTTCAATTTTCATATTTACAAAACATTGTTCACTTACCATAAGTGTATGTTCATCCTTGATCCATGAAATTTGTTAGGGCTTTGGGTGCTTCAATCTTTCCAACTACAACTTTGTAACCATTTCCTCTGATGCCAAATTCTCTGAACTTCCATTGTCAATGTGTTAGATAACTAAGAGGGGGGGTGAATCAGTTAAGTACAATTATCCTTTAGTCCCAAATCTCCCAGATGTATATATTCAAACTTTTCAATCAAATTATCAACTCGATAAGCTATCAACAATATATTTTTCTTCATCTACCGATTGACAGTCAATTCAATACTATAATTATCGATTTGACTAGATATGAAATGTGTAAGTAAAATAACAATTCAATCACATAAAATACACATAACACATAGATTTTTAACATGGAAACCCATTTAGGAGAAAAACCACCTGGGACCGATAAGCCAAAATAATTCACTCTCCTAAAGTGAGCTCAGTTAGGATCCAACCCTGTCAAAGGTTACAAAACACATTGTAAGGTGTGACCTGGTTAGAGGTTTTATCACTAACAATTCTCCCTTGACCATCATTCACTATGGGATCAACAATAAAACCAAAAGCAATCATTGAATGCCATATTGAAATACAAAAATACTATTAAGTCCACTCGATTAAGAGATTTTGCTATAAAAATGGTTAAAATGATATAGTAATGATCTGATTCAAATACAACTAAGATTTTTAGATTTTCATATATATGCTAAGCTCAAAATACCTCCTTTGAACAATAATCAATTCAATTCTTCATATCCTCCAACTCATTCAACTCAATGAATAATTCTCTAACGCTCAGTAATGTTTGCAGTTTAGCTTAGTTATGTCTGTAACCAATTTGATCAGAAGTGTATGAAAATAGTCCTTTCCCATTAATTCTCTTGCAATGTCAATAATCCCATACTCAATAATGAATCCCATGTCTCTTTAAATAGATGTCATAAACTATTTTCTTATCATCCATTAGATTTTGCCTCTTAATCTCCATCATTCATTTTTTCACTTCAAGCTTCCTTGGCAATTATGTCTATAACATGTTTCATTCTTTTTCATCTGATCAATCTTCAATTTTGTCAACCATTAGATCATCATAACAAAATTTATCTCCTACCTCATAATCATAAGCAATTGTCCATCTCATCAATTCAGTCAGCTATTATAAACTTTATTTATTTCTTTCACTTGGTCAATACCAGAATGTGTCAGTGAATACCTACTCGGTTAATACTATACTTGGTATACACTACAATAGCTTAGTGTATACATAAATCTTCAATTATCAACCACATAAACTTGTTTAGTTATGATCTTCAATACATAACAAAATTATGTAATACAATCAAGTCATCAACATAATGCCATAGACTCATCAATAAGTTACCCAATGTATACCATAGCCATATCTTTCATATCCATCTCATCTTAATGTAGATATCTCATTCCTTTACCATTTTTCTTCTTCAAATGTTTGTAACCATCATGATAAGTATAGTCAAAACTAGGTGACATTAATGACAATACATTGACTGATTTAATTTCCTTACATATCACTTTAGTATCTCGGTGACCTTCAATCATTATCTTTTACTTGTCCATTCATTCCATCAAGATATTCAATTAGTTGTAGATTATCATAATGATCACTTTCCAAACTTTGTCTATGACTCTGCATCTGGTCTTGAACAAACTTTTTCTTACTGAATCTTCCTTAGTCTTTTCACTCCACAATTCTCTTTTGACCATCAGGTTTCCTTCCTTCTCATGCTCATTTGGTGAATCTTCATGCACCAAAGCATTTTTGTTGCTACCGACCTTCTTGATTTTATGTGTACACTCAAATGATCTATGTCCCTCTTCTCCATGATTGTAACAAGTTCCTCAAAATCCTCCTCTACCATATCCACCTTGGGAGTGATTACCTCTTCCTCAAAATGAACTTTTGCCTTTCCACTCAGTCTTGCCTTTGTCTTGATTTTTCTTGTCTTGATAGAATCTACTATTTTCACCATATGATCTACCTCTTCCTCTAGGGAATCTACCACCTCTTCCTCTTTTTCTTTGCTCATGCCTTTTATTCAATTTCTCCTCATCTTTTAGGGAAAATTGATAAGCCTCCTCAATACTCTCCATTTTGACCAAACTAATATCTTCTTGAATAGAAGTCCTTAATCCATTTAGGTACCTTGCTATCCTCTCCACCTCATCTTCTATATGTCCAGATTTGATATCTAACCTGTAAAATTCTTCGGTGTAATCCTTCATAGAGCTATCTTTTTTCTTCAAAATTTTCATTCTCCTAACTAGGTTAATCTGATAATCACAAGGTAGAAAATTTCCCTTCAACTAATTTACCATCTTATCCTATACCTTGATTTTGGTTTTACCTTTCGTCTTTCGATCTAATTGTAGATTCTCCCACCAATAGGATGCATGAACTTTCAATTTTGTGCTTGCAATTTTCACCTTCTTCTCATCTGATGTGTTCTCATACTCAAAATATTTCTCCATCTCTATGATCTAGTCCATCAATTCATATGAATCCATCTTTCCACTATACTCAAGAGGGTTAAACTATGGTGTGGCCTTCAAACTAATCAATTCTTTCAATATTATTTCTTCTCCTTGATCCATTATAGGTGTAGGTGTGGCTCCCTCCTTCTCTTCTTTGACTTCATCATCACTAACATCATCAAGATGTCTTCTTCGGTATTGGGTTGTCTCAGTAGCTTCAAATCTAGCAATAATTTGTCTTATCATATCAGCTAAACTTGGATCTGCATTTATTCCTCGAACCATCTTGAAACCCTCTGCAATTGCAGGTCACGTCAAAATCTACTACCCCACAAAAAAACAACCAACTAGGTTTTACAAGAAGGAACCTCATATCAAACCTCTCTCCAGGATACCACTTGATGCAAGGAGGGATGATAAGTGGGGCCAAAGGATCACCAATTACTAGACCACCTTGCAGAATCACAACATGAAAGAAATAAAATAGAAAGGGAGAGAAAGAATGCAAATCATTTTCATATATTCATTCAAACTTCATACATGTTAGGTTGTGAGGCATTCCTAGTTATGGCCAATACAATAGAAAACAACTTACATAAATAGAACAATCCTCATGCATGCAAGATCCACGATCTCTAGCTTCCTATCTTCCTCCTATTCACTTCTCACTAAAACCTAGAACAAATCATTACATTTATACTCAAGCTACCAAATAGCTCAGCCCAAAGAATCTTCAAGATCCAACATTGGAGAAATCAATGACCCATATTTAGGTCCACATATTTCCCAATGAGTGATCCCATCATTAAGATCATGACCAAAATTAAATACACAAGTCGGCCCAGAAAAAAGATCCAAAACTAAACCCATCAGTGAACTAGGCCACCGAGCAACACATAACACACTGAACCCACTCAGTGAAGAACACCAATGAGAAGAGATAAAACACAACAAAGCCACTCGGTGAAAGGCACCACCGATCAAAGACAAGTAACCAATCTCGATGATGAACAAATAGGAACACTCCACTGATAACTCCAAAGCATTTACCGAGCACACCTAATAAGCTACCGAGATATAGAATTTTCATAAACCCAAGATGCTCCTGCATCAACCTTTTAGACCAATAATCCTCCCCTTTACAATATATTTGCAACTTTTAATAATATTTTATGCAATATTTTGCATTAAAACTTTTTATGTCAACATGACAACTTTTCAATTTGTTGACATGGCTTTGCCTAGCCTTACATATTGATTCAATTGAACTCATACTATATTTGAAAGACCATAAAGACTCATGATATTCCTTCTATCTTCCATTAGCCTTCGGGTATTCCTTTATGCATGGGTTCTTCAGCACCAGATAGGATGTGATTGATGTAAACACAAGGGAGAACCTTTTATAACAAGTCTTAGTTCCTATTTAGAAATGCTAATTTTAGGAATATAACATGACTCTTCTTGAACTCAAAGTGAAGATGGTATGATATGATCTTACCCTTGCTTGAGATGATGTGTAGAGTCATTATAGATTTTGATGAAACTGAAATATGGAGATCAATAATAGTCTAAATCTAACCTATCAAATTAAAAATCCTAAATAATCACTTAGACTCAAAAGTGAGGTTTCCTAAGTGTTTAAAATTTGGTGGCAATCCTTTTATGATTTTGGACATGATTTGAGTAGTAGATTAAAGAATAGGTATTATAAAGGTTATAGACTGAGGACAATGATTAGATGAAACAAACAAATATGGTGAAACAAGGAGTTTTGAAGAACAAGGATATCAGGTAGTTAGAACAATGTATAGGGTCGATTGTGACAATATGTAGATAGTATACAGATTGAATCATTGTTGGAAAATTTTAGATAGTTATTTGGAAAATTATAGATTGTTGTGATTAGCATGAATAGTTTATAGTTTTGGAAAGATGATTTACTAACAATTGGCAATTTCGGTAGAAATATTTCAATAGGTTTTCTTAATTGTTTTATGTTTTTGGAATAGTAGGGTTTTGGCTCCCTAGGACTCTAACATGTTTCTCATGTTTTTATTTTGTTAGATTTTTTGTTGAAAAGAACACATAAGAAACATAGTAAATATGATGTTTTTTGTAAGATAAAGTAACTAGATAGAATTTACAACCCTATGGAAGGATAGGACAATATATATTGAATCCTTACTACAGATAATTCCAAACTTCACTTATTCAAAGAGGATAACTTAGAAGTCTAGAGGTATGATCCTCCTTATGGTGCATTCACTTCTCAGGCACACAAGACTTCATACTCCAAGGAGCATCACTTCTTAAGGAGTTGTTATCTCTAATAATAACTGCAAGAGTGTGAGGTGTCTTCATGGGCATGGGTGACTCCTTGATCCACTAAATAAAAGGTTTCTTGGAAACTAAAAATAGTTGGTTTGTAGTGGTGGTACATTCAAGGTTCTTGTGTACTATCAAGTGACATAGTGGAAGTCCTCTATATAGGGGGAAGGATTTTTATATACCTCACATGAATGTAGGTACTAGGAAAATCATGGGGTGTACCAAAATACAAACACTAATTTATATAGAAGATTGAAGGAGTGCCACTTAAACCAATACTTGTGGTGAGTACCTCTTTTCCCACCAAATATTATTTTGATCTAAAAATATAAAACTTGAGTGTCACTAATACTTTTCTCTTGTACCTATAACCATGAGATCTAGAGGGAGAAGATAGTGTGTGTTAGTAGTGGGACCACTCTATAGATGTAAATGTTTGTCAAATTCACAAAATAGATGGGTTTAGTTGTTAAGAACTAGTTCAAGTGTGTATGGAAAGCACACAATTCTTTTTTAAAGTCCAAATCAAGGTGTTAGAAAATAGAAAGTAGGAAACAAAAAACTAAGCTACCTTTGCAAACAACATTGATTATTAGTTTCAAGCTCTTTCTCCCAACCTACATGAGAATGATTAAAGAAAAAAAAAGAGGGTCTTTAACAAGAAATTTTATTTGAAGAGTATCATGCTAAATAAAAAGGTTAGTAATGAATGTTGAATCATAAAATTTGGCTAAGTCTAATTTTTTTTTAAAATCTTCCAAAATCCAGAATTTTCATTATAACTCATAGACATCTAAAAACCACTCCCAAACATCCTAAAAGTATATATTTAAAATATAACTTAAAGTATAAATTTTTTAATTAAGGTAAAAATAGGTTTTGAAGACCCAAAACTCACTTAAAGTATAAATGTTGTACTTTAAAAAAAAAAATTCAGAAGTTGGCAATTGTAAAAATTGAGATTTCAATTGTGGCAATAAAACAAGTCAATTGCAGAAAAATACCTTGGCAATTGTGGCAAATTCCATCAATTGCGAAAGAATACCTTGTCAATTGCTAAACACTTATAGCATTTGTGGAAAAAAAGGATACAATTGCAATAGAATATCCTATCTATTGTGACACACTTATGTCAGTTATGGTAAAACACATAGGTAATTGCAGAAAATAGACTATAGAGCTGCGACATTAAAAAAAAATTTAAAAAAAATTGAGACTAAAAATAAAGTTTAGGTCATCTTCAAACACTTCTTGGTTGTAAGTCCACGTCCGGTTCACCAAATGTATGTAAGGAAAATTTGCAAGGCTCGGGAAATAGACTAGTAGAACCAAAATCAATCAAATAAACTACTTGTTGGGTGGATATTTTGTAACCGACAGTTTTGGAAAAAAATCCAGTCGCAAAATAGGTATACCAGCCACAACGTATAGATGCATATGTAAGGTTTATTTTTGCATGAAAATGACTTAGAAGAAGCCTCCAAGCAAAATCGTGGTCTTGAGATGCATTTACATGTAACGTTTTTGGATGCAAATGATGTCTTTGGTGTAAATCGCACTCTCTAGATGCATTTACATATATTATTTTTGAATGGAAATCCCTTTTCATGCAAATCACACTCTCCAAGTGCATTTACATGTCTTTTAAAACTTGCTTTTACATGTAATGGGCTTGAGAGATGCAATTACAAGCAAATCACACTCTCTAGATGCATTTGTATATTTTATTTTTGACATCATATGCAAATCGTACTCTCCAAGAGGGACTACATGTATGCATTACATATTTGTCATCAAGTTTTTAGCCTTTTTACATGAAAATCAGATTCTTGAGATGTAATTGCATGTAAAGTAAGAAAATGAAGTCATGTTGTTGCATTACACAACTTAAGTGATTTATTTAGCACATGTTTAATTGTTTATTGAGTCTAATATTACTAAAGGGGTCAAAAATAACATTTACACTATATAGTTATATATAATGTGTAAACATTATTTTATAAAGTAATATTTAACTTATATATTTTTTAAAAACATAAAGTAAAACTCAACATTAAATTAGAACTTTATAGTGATAAAGTCACTTAAGTGAAAAATTTAAAAGCAACTCAACATCAAAATATAACATCAAGTGCACTATAGTCACTTAAGTGATAAATTTAAGTGATAAAGTAACTTAAAAAACATAACATAAAATGAATTTATGTTATATTTTTCAAAAAGTGCAACTCAACTATAGAAAAAAAACATCTATTTTTTTTAAATATGCAGTTGAGCTCGGAGAATCCACTTTTTGGGCACTTAAATGGTCATATATTTTGACTGATAAGTCTGATTAAGCCCTAAGATAGATCAAATGGAAGGGAAAACCAAAAGCAATGGATTGGACGAAACAAAAATACTAAAAACAACTAAACACACACTTAAAAACATGACAAAGGATGTTGAAGGATTCAAAAATCAAGTATAGGAAGATAGACTGAAAAATGAAAAAGACTTGACAAAAGCCTTCAACAAAAGGATTCGCTAAATATATTGAGACCAATTGATTGATCGATATTGGATAATTAAATAACGAATTAACATAGAGAAACATGAAACTAAGTTCAAAAGTTTCATACTGTTACCTACATTTTGTGGGTGACAAAATGCAGGACAACACTACTAATAAATGCAATCCCTATAAAAGAATAGAAGACAAGTATAGATGGATAACTAAATGAAAATGAAATAGTCAAACACAATTACCAACATCTAGTTTGATTCCTTCTAGTGCTTCTTTGTACTCTGTTGGAATGGATGGGTGGTGTTCAACGTTGATTTAAGTAGCACTTCAACTCAAAAATTTGAGAAATAAGCTAAATGATTACTTGATCGCTAAGAAATTAAACCTACATAAGATAATTGATACTCAAAGTTAAGATCCCTATTATGAGAAGGAATGAGGTTTATATAGAGATTCAAGATTGCACGAATGATCGAGATCAATTTAGGAAAATCAGGACAAACGATTGAGATTATTAGAGACTAGAAGATTTTGGGTAATCTTCTAAATGAAGATTAATTTCTAATTGAAACTCAAAAAAAAAGAGTCAATTTGAGAAAGAGAAGACAACATAAGATTTGGAGATATTTTCTTATTTTCAAAGATATGAATTTCCAAAATGCATTTTTGGGGAAAAGATTGATTTTTACATTTTGAAAGGATTTTTTATTTTGAGAAGATATTAGATTTTTAGAAATTTGATTTTTTTAGTTTGTGAGGGATTTTTGAACTTTGAATTACCTCAAATTAATATGAAATTAGGATAAAATTAATTTGAAATAAAATTTATTGAAATTAGAGTGAAATATTTTAATTTAATTTAATTTGGGAAATTAATTTTATTTAGAGGATTTAATTAGCTAATTTAAATAATTAAAGATAATTATTTAAACTATAAAAATTAAATTTAATAAACTGATAAAGACCAATTAATTAAAGATCAATTAATTAAAAATTATTGATTATTTAATTAATATTGAGGGGATTATTAAATGATGAAAAGATTAGGTTTTGGAAAAATTTAAGATGATTAATTAAACAACTAAAGAATCATTTAATTAATAGAGGAATAATCAATGATTAATTCAAATTCACAAGACTATGCCAATTTAGGGTGTCTACAATAGTTACATATATATATTGTGTATATGTATATATATACATATATATACATATATATATATATATATATATATATATATATATATATATATATATATATATATATATATATATATATATATATACATATACATATATATATATATATATATATGTATATATATATATATATATGTATATATATATATATATGTATATATACATATATATATCTATATATATACAATATATATCTATATATATATATGTATATGTATATATATATATATGTATATGTATATATATATATATATATATATATATATATATATATATATATATATATATATATATATATATATATATATATATGTATGTATATATATATATATATATGTATATATATGTATATATATATATATATATATATGTATATATATGTATATATATATACATATATATATGTATATATATGTATATATATATACATATATATTGTCATGCCCATCAAAACAGTCTAAAAACACACCAATTTTTTTAATTTTTTTTTTAATTTTTAAATGATTAGTTAAGTCTAATTCAATGTTGTTGATTAATGGGGGTAACCTTTGGCAACATATCTCAAGACATCAATTAAACAATTTGTTATCCAAGATGGTCTCCAAGGACACTAGAATACAGTCAAGACAAAGGGAACTTTAATTAAGACGGAGGGGATTGCCCTAAGTTCAATAGGGATAGAGAGATTGATTTGCGAATAGCAATTGGTAATAACAACAAGGTCTAACCAAGAAATTTCTACCAGGATAACAAAACCACTGCTTGACTTAATAGAGTGACCCTTTACAAGGACTTACTAGAATTAAACTATTCACGAACAGGACACCCTATCAAGTCATGTCTAGGATGCAATATAGGATCGTATGTTAATGTGATGTTTTGTATCTAATTAATAGCTAGACAAGGTTCTTATCCAGATCATGAATTACTTTTGATGACATAAACTGACTAGGGTTTACCAATGATATAAGATATCCTATCTATATTACTCAAGGGTTAAGCTGTATCAAAAACTCTTATATTAATTACATCTTAGGAAACTGAAACTATTTATTAGAATTAAGATTCTTTAACCAACATAAGTTAACCATTTAACTTAGATCAAATAGTCTACTAATTATAGTCTTCTAAATTAATCACTGATAAAATATAGACAACTAATAGTTATAATTATCATCTGAGGGGTTAAATGACAAAACTCAGCTAAACCCCAATCTATCAACCCAATATTCCCATAAATTTACTAGTCTATCCATATTAATCCTTCAATTTCATACTATTAGTATGATAGAAATATCAAAGAACTTAAGTTAGATTATTAACTAAATACTCAAACTTATCAGATCTAAGAGAAAATCTCCTAACTTACAATCCTATCCATTCTAACCAAATACTCTTTTACTTAATAACCAATTGATTACATAATGCATCTAACATATCAACATTAAGTCCTAGTTTTAACTTGACTAAGCACGATATGCCAAGAGGGTTCACAAACTAGGAGGTTTCGTTAATTGATTTTACGTACTTTTCGTTGTTTAAGAAATCACAAAAGTTTCTAGGGTTTAAAGAACATTGTCTAGAATAATCTTTAAATAATGTCCTTATAATTATGGGTTATCGAATTCGATACGATTAAATTAATGTCATTTTGTTAATCAAAATAATAAGGATATTGTATTTGGATCCATAATATGATAGATTATGGCCACCAATTACATAATGATTGAACTTACACGAGACTTGTCCTAATGCACCAATTCATTAATATGATTATAAACCAATTATTAAATTCCTAATATCATTGGGTAATATAATTAATAAATAATAATAATTAAATAATTAATAAATATATTAATTAATAAATAATTACAAATGATACCAATTAATCAAATATTAATCAATTATTATATTATAATATATTTAATTAATAATACCCAAATATATTAAGTGAATTCCCTAATAAAATCTTACTAAATCAACTTATGAAATTAACAATTAAATTATACAAAATAAATTTCATAACAATATCCTATTGTTAATGCAAATTATTTACAAAATTTAAATTTATCTAAGCAGAATAATATTCATCCTAACTAAACACCCAATCTACCCATCTCCTAACATTCCCTGCCTCCTAACCTATCCCTTCTACACATGTCCACACTTCACCCTATGCCTAGCTACCTCCCCTAGACACATGTACTAGGAAACATGACAGCTAACATGATTGGGCACACTTTTTAAGAGGGTTGAGAAGCCCACCAAAAAGTGGCGCCACTTTTGGGAGTAGGAAACAGATTTATATGCATTAGGAATCATATAATACCTTCCCCTCCATAACATATCAAACTAACATATAAATGAAGGTCTTTGGTTTCCCCCAAGACAAAGCAAGGGGAGGTGCGCCCTTCAAGGGATGGGTACATGTCAGACTTTCCAGCCAACCAAGTACGCATGGAAGAAGCCTTCACAAGATTTCATATGTCCTGACATCACTTATTGCTAAGTTATAAGGGCCAATGAAAGGATAGTGTATAATTTTTTTATTTGATGATATTGTCTTAGCCAAAAACCAACTTAGGGGTTGATGAGACTAGGAAATTAATTATATAACCTTCCCTTTGTACATCACCTGCGCCTAGGAGAGGCCTTTGTGGGGTCCACTACATGTGGGTGATGGAATTTTATAGTTTCTTTTTAGTAAGGTTTATTTTAATCATTATAGAATTGATTTAAAATGTAGGTTAGTATAATAAACCTCATTAGTCTTTGTTGTTAATAGGAGGAGGAGAATAATCTTTGTGGTAAGAGAATATTTTCCTCCTTCATACAAATTCCAGAGAGCTAAATGCTCAAACAACTTATTTTGAATGTCTTTTTTTTTTTTGCAATAAGGCTAATATATCAACTTGATTTAAATTTGATAGAATGCTTATTTTTTTAGAAGAGGAATTTAGTTTCTTTATAGGTTACTCTAAAGTTCTAAAATTTCATTTTTATGATTGCATATTTAATTATAGATTTTTCTCACCCAAATAACAAGACCAGAGCACAATTTGTTTGCATGGATACAAGGATATGAAATAGAGATTTATTTACTATTGAATTCAATACATTTATTCCAAATACAAGATTTAAAACATAATGAAAGCTCTATAATCTTTTCTTTTTCACAAGATTATGCCATATCATAAATGATAACTTTCAGCAAGTTTTACAAACACTTCCTCACATTACATTTTCAACATCACCTGATTCAATACATGACTAGGAGAGTGAATCTCCATCACAAAGTTCTCAAGCCCATGGATGACACAAGATCTCCTTTCAAGATTTCATACACAATACAAAATACTCCAACATAAAAAAAATAACATCTCAAATCTTCACAAGGTTTAATCTCCAACCAAGAAGGCTTCATGGCTCCAAATCCTGCAATAAAACAAAACACAAGAAACCCAAGACAACCATGGTACTCTCCTCCCTTCCATAGGCCCATTACATGGACCACCCCCGAGCAAGGGGAGTTCAAGCCAACGGGAAGACACACACCAACATAGCTTGACCATTCACA